>SSNP01000147.1:973103-1000273 GCA_006937955.1 Pachypanchax playfairii | reverse complement strand
TGACCTGAAAACCGGGCTGTGTGGGCCCAGTGGAGCAGGCGTGAGCGTACAGATTGTGGAACATACTTGCGGTTCGGTGGTTGGGTGGCTGGTCCAGGATCGGTTAGTTGTGCGCGTCTGATTGCCTCTTCGATGTCCCACGTGACTGCTCCGACGACACAGGCTCGGGGGACAATAGTGCGTGTCTCGGGGGCTTCGTCCACGGAGAACTGACGGGAGAGGGCGTCAGGCTTGACGTTCTTCGAACCGGGTCTGAAAGAGATTATGAAGTTGAAGCGTGAGAAAAATAACGACCATCTGGACTGTCGGGGATTTAATTGTTTAGCCTCCTGGAGATAAGCCAGGTTCTTGTGGTCTGTCCAGACCACCACGGGTTCGGCTGCCCCCTCCAGCCAGTGTCTCCACTCCTCGAATGCCAGCTTGATGGCTAGCAGTTCCCGGTCTCCCACGTCATACCCTCTCTCCGCTGATGAAAGGCGACGGGAGAAAAAGGCGCAGGGGTGTAGCTTCTGGTCGTGCTGTCCCACCTGGGACAACACGGCCCCCACGCCTGAGTCCGAGGCGTCCACCTCCATGGTGAACTGCCTGGACGTGTCGGGCTGCACGAGGATGGGAGCACTGCTGAACTTCTCCTTCAGTTTGATGAAGGCAGCGTTGGCCTCCGGAGTCCAGATGAATGGTAGCTTAGTGGAAGTGAGAGAGGTTAAGGCGGTAGCAGTCTGACTATAATTGCGTATAAACTTGCAGTAGAAATTGGCGAAGCCAAGGAAGCTCTGGAGCTGCTTACGTGTCGTGGGTGTGGGCCAGTCCATCACTGCCTGTACTTTAACAGGGTTCGTTCTCACATGTCCGTCTCCGAAAATGAACCCCAAGAACCCGACAGAGGAGACATGGAACTCACATTTTTCTGCTTTGACGAAAAGCCGGTTCTCAAGGAGGCGTTGTAGAACCTGACGGACATGGACCCTGTGTTCAGCCTTGGAAGCAGAAAAAATTAATATGTCGTCTAGATATACAAACACAAAGTAATTCAGAAAGTCTCTCAACACATCATTGATTAGAGCCTGGAAGACAGCAGGGGCGTTGGTCAGCCCCTATGGCATGACCAAATATTCAAAATGCCCCAAGGGGATCTTAAACGCTGTCTTCCACTCATCTCCCTCTCTGATGCGGACCAGATGGTACGCGTTGCGTAGGTCCAGTTTGGAGAATATAGTGGCTCCCTGCACAGTCTTGAAGGCCGAGGCCAACAATGGTAAAGGATACCTGTTCTTTATGGTGATCTGATTGAGCCCTCTGAAGTCTATGCAGGGTCGCAATGACCCATCCTTCTTGGACACGAAGAAAAATCCTGCCCCCAGAGGTGATGTTGAACGGCGGATGATGCCCGCCTCTAGCGACTCCTTGATGTACAGCTCCATACTCTCCCGCTCCGGGCGGGAGATGTTGTAGAGCCGACTAGAGGGCAGGGCAGCTCCGGGGAACAGGTCTATGGCGCAGTCGTACGGTCTGTGGGGAGGAAGAGATACAGCTCGGGACTTACTAAATACCTGACTCAGGTCGTGGTATTCTCGGGGCACTCGAGTGATGTCCGGTATCTCTTCGTCCGTGCGCGCGGGTGACGTAGATCTGGCGAGAGCAGAGCGCAGACACTGGGACAAGCAGTACAAACTCCAAGAGTCAATGTTACCTTCCGTCCAGTTGATGTGGGGATTATGCGTCCTCAGCCATGGATGGCCCAGCACCACCGGAACCTGCGTGGAGGGGAAAACCAGAAATGAGAGATTCTCATGGTGGTTACCTGAGATCACCACCTCCAGCTCACAGGTCCGGTGGGTGATGGTGGTGAGGGAGCGGCCATCCAGGGCGGACACACGGACAGGAGTTTGGAGTCTGTGCACTGGGATCCTGAGCTGGCAGGCAAGAGCAGCGTCCAGAAAGTTCTGTTCACATCCCGAGTCCACAAGGGCCAGAGTCTGAAACGAATTATGGTTAAACAATAAAGTCACAGGAAAAGTTAGACGGGAGGGTTTTTCCTTGGAAGGGACCGTCAGACCTCCCGGAAGTTCTGACGGCCGCGGCCGTTTAAACGCATGGGGCACGCGGCGATAAAGTGCCCTGCTGTTCCGCAGTATAAGCACTCGCGTGCCTCCATGCGTCTCTGTGTTTCGGTGGGAGAAAGCCGTGCGTTCCCCAGCTGCATCGGTTCATCTCCGGCATGACCCGCTGCACCTCGGGGTGCGATCGCCGTCTCCGACGCTCTGATCGTCGCTCTCGGCGGAGAGCGCGTCCGCAGCTCCTCCCTGAAGTACCCGGACAGCTGATGATCGATCCGGATGGCAAGCGTGATCAGATCCTCCAGTGTCAGAGGTTCGTCTCTGTGTATGAGCTGTTCCCGGATCGGCCGGCTTAAAGCGCCCACAAACGCTCCCTTGAGCGCCGGCGTGTTCCAGCCCGATTCGGCAGCCAATGTACGGAAGTCCACAGAGAAATCTGCCACTGACCTCTTCCCCTGCTTAATGTGGCGGAGTTGGTGAGTGATCTCGGACTCGGATTTCCGGTAGGTGAAGGTCCGTTCAAAGTCCTTGATGAAAACCTCCATGGAGGTCCGTTGGATGAGAGGGTAGTTGTACTTAGCCTCCGCCCATCGAAGCGCACGTCCCCTTAGAAGGCCGATGATGTGCGCGATCTTGGAGGCATCATCCGGAAAAGACTGCGGGGACCGACAAAACATCAGAGAACACTGAAGCAAGAATCCAGACCCTTTACCTGGCTCCCCGGCGTAACCTTCAGGGTTGGGCAGAGTCACATGGCTCACAGGAGCGCGTGCCGTCGGAGCCGGAGGATCGGGCTCGGGTGGTGCTGACGCAGGCTGTGGAGGAGGCTGAGAGAGAGCAGACAGCTGTGCCTGCATACTTTGCAGCAGTCCGGCGATGTCCTCCAACCGCTGGTGGTTGAATTGCTGTCGCTCACATAAAGAGTTTAGTACCGTCTCATGCCTCGCTAGCAGGTCCTGCATTCCGGTCAGCGGTGATCTGGCTGAGTCCGCTGGGTCTGACTGGCCTGGTTGTTCTGTCACGGGCTCTGTCAGTTTATTGACCCACATGCTGGACTCAGACTCAGACACAGTTCTTAGGTGAAAAAGTGAACAGATTTATTTACAGGTGAGAACGTGAACATCAATATATACAGTGGAAAATGTGCTCGGTGATCTGGTGCGTCAGGTGGTTCTCGGGACTGTAAGGGGAGAAGAGAGTTAGTGCTTGAGCCAGTTGATGAGCGCAGGAGATATTGCAGGGAAAGGAAGGTGAGGAATGACTCACAGAGTTTGAAGCAGGTAACTCTCGGGAGGAGGACGGGTCCAGTGCGGTGCTGTGCAGGGAGGTGGTGAGTCCAAGTCGGGTGAGATCGCTGGAGGGAGGTAGACAGGGCTCAGGGAGATCAGACGCTGGACACAGAAGGATCCTCAGAAACACAAGGAGCAAGGTGACGTAAATCCTGGAGACATAAGGTTAGTTGAACACACGGGGAAAAAAACTCTCGGAGAAGCACAACAAGAAACTCGAAAAATCACTAGGAATAAATTCGCTAGGAGGACACAAAGAAGCTACCATATAGGTTAACAACCAGGCGCTGAGTGAACGTCTGCTTCATCCTTAAGTAGCACCCTGCTCCTCATCAGCTCTGATCTCCGCCGGGTGTAACCAATCTACCTCGCGCTCCAGCGTAGCTCTTCTCTGTAAGTAGATGACTCACCCGACACAGAAAATGCACAGCACATAAAACACTGAACCTGACAGTAGCTACGTTTACATGCGCCAAATGTCCCCGATCTGATTAAAATCTTGGTCGATCTGAATTCCCAAATCCCTGTTTACATGGACACTACTGAAATGATCTGATCATGCCATGAGTACACATGCACCAAGCACTCAATCAGGTTAAATGAGTTGAGCATGCGCACAGCGAGTTGTCTTTCCGGGGGAAGAAAAAAAAGTAAACAAACTCCGTCCTTTTTGCAGGTCTTTCCCACCCCATCGTGTGCTCGAGCTGACTCACGTTATCCCCAATATGAACCTTCTGCGGGTGATTACCTTTATGTTTGGGTTTTTACCGGTCGCATTAACCAAGCTAGAGGCTGAATACATATTACTACTGCTCCTCCACCACAGGAGAGGAGAGCAGGATGACAGGACGACTGCACCAGCAGACCACTTCTGTTTACTTCCCGCTATGTTTTCTACTTGAGTCTGCGAAAGTGGAAAGACGTCACGCTGAAGTTGTACGCATGCGCAAAGGGCTCTTTTCACCCTTTCTTTCCGAATGGGTGTATACATGCACGTCTATCCGAATGAAGATCGGACAAAACCACCCCTCTCGATCGGAAGTAAATTTCTTTCGGATCAGGCTGCATCGGATCAAAACATTCTGATTGACATGTTTACATGACGTCTTTTTTATCCGATTGGGCGTTTATTCCCATTAAATGTGCCCATGTAAACGTAGCTAGTGTTGCTTTTAAGGGCTGCAATAACCTTTATTTGTTTTTATGTCATAGAAAAATAATTTGCAACCACTTTGAACATGATACAGTATCTGATTTCATGAGGACTTCAAGACAAACCTTTGAATATGTCAGTAAACTCTATTTTACTGTCTGCCCTACCTGTTCTGTTGCATTTTGGATCCTGATACAAACCAGAATGTAAAAAATTGTTTGAGCTGTAACTTTTAAATTGTGTGTTTTGTATATGACCTGGCAGAAACATTAGTTTACAGATTGCCAGTTATGCACAGATTGTTGATTGATAATAAAAATGTGTATGACTGTGACCTCTGCTTTCTTCCATTGTTGGAAAAATAAACTGAAAGATCCCATACAGGATCTGTTATGTTCTGTTTTGGGAACCAGAGTCTGCACAGACTACCCCTTCTTGTCTATTGTAGTTCTTTATTATCAAGATGTTCTAACAGTTCTGTAAAAGACCTCCAGCCAATCCAAAATGCTGCTGCCAGAGTTAGAAGGAGAGATCACATTTCTCCAGTTTTAGCATCACTTCATTGGCTCCCTGTGAAATCCAAAATAAAGTTTAAAATGTTACATTTTACCTGTAAAACTCTAAACGACCAAGCTCCATCTTATATTAAAGATTTTATTGATCTTTATCGTCTTTTATTAAAGAGTTTTATTTATTTTAATTCCGTTATTACATCATTTCTGAATACCTGTTATTAATACTGAACACTGCTACCCGTGTTTACAGTCCAAATGACCACCAACAAAGAAATGCATATAAATGTTGACCACTTTACTTGGTTTTCTCCCCAAAAGGAGGTCGAAGGAGTTACCAATATTTACAATATTAACATATTACTTTGTAAGTTGCACTTTAAATCACCAAACTCTGTGATGATAGTACTGCAAATTTATAAGCAACAGAACCAGAAAAAATACCCCAATTACGGTAAATAAGAAATAAATGCATGTAAATTGTGGTTTAACAGCAAGGGTTAAAGAAATGAATTTGTGAACAAATGGATACTGTACACTTACATGAATAGATGTTAACTATTTCTTACTTGGTTAGAGATTTTCTCAGGGGTGGGACTGTGGGAACCATGCTGTCACTTCCTGTGCCCGCGGGCCTCAGCCAATCGTCATCAGATAAGAACTAGAACTCTACCAATGAGAGCTGGTCTAGAGCTTCATATGATGGGGCAGAGGACGCGATAAGGACCAAACTTGCCAGGGAAAATGTCTTGATCTCAATTGTAGCCCTTCCATTTGACCCCTCCTTCCCACCAAAATAGTTGTTCAGAGACAAGGTTTCTTTTTGTGTTTTGGCCATAATTACGCTCCCTTTCATCTGCCCCCCTGTTCCCCTTGACCTCTACTCTGGGGTCAGTGGCCAGGATATCCCACTCTCCTCGAGCCAATAATGTGCCTTTTAGGGTGGATGAAGAGGGGCATTCATGCCAGGGCAGACAGGAGAGCAACAAGGAGAGTAATCACTCCATCACACTCTGCCCCCGTCTGTCCCAGCTCCTGACCAAACACCCAAACAGCTTGCCTCACTCCTTACATCAAAGACCTGAACCCGGGACGGCAGCCTCAGCTCCAGCCTCGTACAGCACAGAGGGAGACTGTGTCACCAGCAATCGAGAAACACAGTGGTTCGTAATTGCAGTTGCAGTCACAGCGGAAAGCCCCCTGAGAAATTTCACAATTATTTTGATGATAAAATGAAGATGAATACTGAGAACTGATTTTTTTTTTTTTTTTTTTCGGAGCTCAGTCAAGAGTTCACATACACCGAAAGACATGCCTGTTAGTTCAGGTGGCCATTACATACATCTTTAATTAAAGACCTGGCATTCCTTGAGAGAATGCATTTCCCTCCTGTCAGAGTTTTAAACTAATCTCCTCTTAAGTTTAACGATTACTGTGTCATCGCCATTTTGGTCAAAACTCAAAAATAATGTTATGCGTGGTCCCATCTAATATCTAAAGATCTCACACAATCTGTTAACAAATGAAGTGTGTGATGTGAATAACTTTTAGCTACAACCACTTAACATTTGTGCTTGGAATGTGTGTTTGTTATGACTCGTTCAGTTCACATCACATCAACTCAACTCAACTCAACTCAACTCAACTCAACTCAATTCCTCCTCTGAAGACACTCTATTGTTGAGTTACTGTGTTCTGAAGAGGATGATGAGGGTTTTCCATCATGTTCTTGATCCTCCTTCGGACAATCAACTTAAGAGGATCCAGATCAGAACAAGTTTTCTTTATCAGTTTGTACTCTTTAACTTGTTCTGATGCTCCGCCCCCAACAGGTGACTGAAGATGTGATCACAGTCTCAACAACGGACTTACAAAAGATCTTCAGGACCTGATCTTACTCTCTGTTGCTTCTTAAAAACAGCATCACTGGACGTCCTTGTTGTTTCAAATTTTGACTTTAAGTTTTCTTTGTATATTTCTCAATATGGCACCTGTCTCTCTCCCTGAAAGATATTTTATTCTTGTTAAGAATTTCTTCCAGGTCCCACAGGGTTTGTTACTGGGGAGCATCTTGCTGTTATCATAAAAATAATGTTTTAACACAGAAGTTTAAACAGTCTGTCACATGTTCAGTATTGGCTTGTACACAGTAATATTAATTGTTGTCATACTGGACAACCAGCTGTCCTTCAAAGAGCAGGTTAACTCCGTAGCTCGCTCATGTCGATTCGCGCTTTACAACATCAGGAAAATCAGAGCCTTCCTCACAGACCACACCACACAGCTTCTGGTCCAGGCCCTGGTCTTGTCCCGGATCAACTACTGCAACTCATTGCTGGCCGGTCTTCCGGCGTCCTCGGTTAAACCTCTGCAGATGATTCAGAACGCAGCAGCACGTCTGGTCTTCAACCAGCCCAAAAGGGCTCATGTCACTCCGCTGCTCATTTCTCTGCACTGGCTTCCAGTTGCAGCACGCATCAAATACAAAGCTCTGCTTCTGGCTTACCAGACTCTAACACACACAGCTCCTACTTACCTTCACTCCTTCATCCAAACCTACATTCCCACGCGTCAGCTACGCTCAGCAGCTGAAAGACGCCTAGCGCTTCCACCACAACGTGGCATGAGATCATGTTCCAAACTCTTCTCCTCTGTTGTCCCCCGATGGTGGAATGACCTACCAAACTCGGTCCGATCCTCAGAGTCGGCAGCTACTTTTAAGAGCAGACTTAAGACTCACCTCTTTAAAGAACACTTTCAGTCTTAATGTGGAATTGATTTATGATTTATGATAGCGATTTGGGAGTTTATCTCTACAAAAAGAAAAATTTGATACACTTGATGTATCAGCGTCGGAATTAAACTGGACTCCAAACAGTCCACCTCCTTATATTGTTTCCTTCTCTTTGATTTCTTGCTTGTATGTTCTCTCAATGTAAGTCGCTTTGGATAAAAGCGTCTGCTAAATGACAGTAGTAGTAGTAGTAGTAGTAGTAGTAGTAGTAGTAATAGCAATAATTAACTGATTTACAACCCTTTTTGTGTTGGCGAGGATTAATTACTTTTTGCAACCATCATGAATTTGACAGAGTCCAGAAGTTCATTAATTCTAGATTAACAATTAACGATTACTTTGAAGACTTAAAAAATCTTCAAGTTGCTTCATAAGAAATTTTTCTAGCAGGGCTGATATACTGGGAAATTCTAAAAAAAAAAAAAAAGTAAAAAAACTGAGATCTTTTAGTTCTTGAAGTCTGAGTAACTCTCAGCTACTATCATATAAAAAAAATGACCTTCCTAATGAACCAAAGTCGAAGAACGGGAATTTGAAATTTAAAAGGTTTCCTTTATTTCCAAAATTTCAGATGGGCAAAACACTAAACTCAACTGTCTGTCTGATACACTCATCAACATTTGGGTGTCATTATAATCCCCCCCCCAAAAAATGCATCCTGCAAGGCTGTTGGGACTAATTACCTTACAGTGGGGCAAAAAAGTATTTAGTCAGCCACCAATTGTGTAAGTTCTCCCACTTAAAAAGATCAGAGAGGCCTGTAATTTTCATCATAGGTATACCTCAACTATGAGAGACAAAATGAGGAAAAAAAATCCAGAAAATCACATTGTCTGATTTTTAAAGAATTTATTTGCAAATTATGGTGGAAAATAAGTATTTGGTCAATAACAAAAGTTAATCTCAATACTTTGTTATATAGCCTTTGTTGGCAATGACAGAGGTCAAACGTTTTCTGTAAGTCTTCACAAGGTTTTCACACACTGTTGCTGGTATTTTGGCCCATTCCTCCATGCAGATCTCCTCTAGAGCAGTGATGTTTTGGGGCTGACGCTGGGCAACACGGACTTTCAACTCCCTCCAGAGATTTTCTATGGGGTTGAGATCTGGAGACTGGCTAGGCCACTCCAGGACCTTGAAATGCTTCTTACGAAGCCACTCCTTCGTTGCCCGGGCGGTGTGTTTGGGATCATTGTCATGCTGAAAGACCCAGCCACGTCTCATTTTCAATGCCCTTGCTGATGGAAGGAGGTTTTCACTCAAAATCTTACGATACATGGCCCCATTCATTCTTTCCTTTACACGGATCAGTCGTCCTGGTCCCCTTGCAGAAAAACAGCCCCAAAGCATGATGTTTCCACCCCCATGCTTTACAGTAGGTATGGTGTTCTTTGGATCCAACTCAGCATTCTTTCCCCTCCAAACACGACAAGTTGAGTTTCTACCAAAAAGTTCTATTTTGGTTTTATCTGACCATATGATGTTCTCCCAATCCTCTTCTGGATCATCCAAATGCTCTCTAGCAAACCGCAGACGGGCCTGGACGTGTCCTGGCTTCAGCAGGGGGACACGTCTGGCACTGCAGGATTTGAGTCCCTGGCGGCGTAGTGTGTTACTGATGGTAGCCTTTGTTACTTTGGTCCCAGCTCTCTGCAGGTCATTCACTAGGTCCCTCCGTGTGGTTCTGGGATTTTTGCTCACCGTTCTTGTGATCATTTTGACCCCACGGGGTGAGATCTTGCGTGGAGCCCCAGATCGAGGGAGATTATCAGTGGTCTTGTATGTCTTCCATTTTCTAATAATTGCTCCCACAGTTGATTTCTTCACACCAAGCTGCTTACCTATTGCAGATTCAGTCTTCCCAGCCTGGTGAAGGTCTACAATTTTGTTTCTGGTGTCCTTTGACAGCTCTTTGGTCTTGGCCATAGTGGAGTTTGGAGCGTGACTGTTTGAGGTTGTGGACAGGTGTCTTTTATACTGATAACGAGTTCACACAGGTGCCATTAATACAGGTAACGAGTGGAGGACCGAGGAGCCTCTTAAAGAAGTTACAGGTCTGTGAAAGCCAGAAATCTTACTTGTTTGTAGGTGACCAAATACTTATTTTCCACCATAATTTGCAAATAAATTCTTTAAAAATCAGACAATGTGATTTTCTGGATTTTTTTTCCTCATTTTGTCTCTCATAGTTGAGGTATACCTATGATGAAAATTACAGGCCTCTCTGATCTTTTTAAGTGGGAGAACTTACACAATTGGTGGCTGACTAAATACTTTTTTGCCCCACTTATGTGTGTGTGTTTTAATGGGGGAATGTGGGTTGTGATGTAAAAGGACACTGAGTGGCCAACAAGAAAAGGAAAATGCTTAAAAACACTGCTAATTTATTTAGGGAAATGTTTTTTACGTGTTGTATCTTGGGCCACACAGAAGTTACACGTCACTATCTCAGAAGGTGGTCTGGCTTATGAGTTATATGCTTTCTGAGCTAAATTAACTACTCAGAGTATGTCAACAACATGAATATATTTAAGGCAGCACACGCCTAAGAAGTGAAGGCGCATCTGTCTGGTTTTACTTCACTATAAAATGTTGAGTGACCTTCTATGACCCTGCATGCAAAAACATTAAGCTGTGTGAGTAGGTCTTTAAAAAAATACTTAAAAAGAGTTGAAGAATGACTGAAATCCTGCCAAAAATGATTCACTCCAACAAAGGCTTGCAGAGAAAAGACCATGAATTTTATTTTATGTTCTAATAATGCTAAAGACTGAATATTTGTCAGTAAGAGAGGTTTAGTTTTGAGTTGTCTGATGAATGAATGAATGAATGAATGAATGAATGAATGAATGAATGAATGAATGAATGAATGAATGAATGAATAATAGATTTATTGTCATTATACATTTATAACATTTTATTTGCAACATTGTGAAAATCTGATGCTTGAGTTAAATTATTAAAATGACCATCGTGCGTGATACGTTATGGTGCTCACAAGCAGTGTGTCCTTGCACACCAACCAGTCTAAACAGACTTCAACCAGCCTGCCTGCAGCTTCCGAGCCTTCAAAGTTTTACTGTGATCAATAGCAGGATTAATTGCTGAAAGGATGAGGGGAGGAGGAAGAGAGCAACGAGAAGGAGGAGGTCTGCAGAGCCCTGGGCGAGGGAGGGCTTCAAAAGGTGGGGGTTAAGATGCTGCTGACAGGCAGAGAAAGCTGAAGGGATTTAAAAGGCGAGCAGAAGGGAGCTGGACGTGGAGCTGTAAAGGCTCAAGAGGGGAACTTCTACCTCCCCTCCCATCCATTTTACCCCACCCCCGATCACCTGGCAGTGTGCAGGGTGGCGAGCCATCAGATTAGGATCTGAGAGGAGGAGATAACGAGTTTATTGCCCCCTGGATGTGGCTAGTGCAGCCAAGGAAGGAGGGAGGGCAGGCCAAGCAGGCCTGGCTGAATAGTAGTGGGCGTTCATGTTTGTTTTAACCTGGGGAGATAGATGCAGCCAAGCAGGGTCTCCATGAAACAGCACCCCAGCAGGGCAGTAAAACGAACAGGCAGAATGGTTAGAATACCAGCAACATCACTCAAACACTTAAAGTAGCTCATCTGTTACAGCCTTCACAACAGATACTCGCATAAAACTTGTGTAATCAGTTCCTGCAACTGACACACAATCTAATAAACTCTGGGAAAGTGCCTGTTTTGTTCAGTGGATTAGAAAATAGCTGCACAAATTGATCTTCAAGTGGTCACTAAATAAGTGACGTTGTTTATAATTACACCAGAACACAACAACAGGTCCAGTTTGCGCAGTATCATTTAAAAGATTGCAATGAGGAACTCCATTTCCTCATTGATCAACATTTAATCTCGTTATTTACTGTGTTATTGGAAATAGGATAAACCCAATCCTACAACACGTGAACACAGAATAACATATGAAATCTTTATGTATTTCACACCTCTGTAATCTTTAGCCACTGCATTCTGCACACGTACCGGGGGCCTGTATTAGCTTTGCGTGTCTGGCCCAGGAGCTGGAGGAGAGATAAGGAGAGCGGATATGAGAAATATGAAAAATAGCGCTGTGATAGGATGATCAGTGAGAATGAGCAATGCAGGGCTGCAGTGACAAATGGGACAGGGAGTCATAGAGGAGAGCAATGCAAAAACGGCATTAGAGCCAAGGACAAAATGATTTTCCAAAGGGGAGTGGAGACCAAACAGACTTTATGAGAACAAACAGGGTAATAATGAGTTCACAATATTGATCATGTAGTCATTTTCTCTATTTCACATAATTCAATCTGAAAACGCTTGTGAAAATCTTATTATTGCTGAAAAAATATTATTTATGCTTCTATGATATTTTATTGTTTGAAGTGGACTCAGAATGATTTTAAACACGGATGACACTGATCTACATCTAGAAGCACAATGTGACTTATTTTAAAGATAAAGATATGATGCACAAAGAACTGATTTTGCAAACAATCCAACCAGACAATTGAAAATCGACAGACATCCGCCATAGAAACAGAATGAATAGCACAGATCCTCCTCAAACACACACATTTCTCTTCAACACTCACACACTTGTGTGCACACTCAGAGGGATTTTGGGGCCCTGTGAAGCGGCACGTGAGCAGCCCTCTGTCAGCTGTGTTTGCAGTGGGGCAGGCGAGGGGCGCCCAGCACCTCCGAAAGAAAGTAGCGACCCAGGGATACGGGAGAGAGGAGGGGGTGCTCGATGGAAAGGCCAAGGCCTGAAGAGGAGAGAAAAGAGCAGCCACAAAACAGCTTTCCTCCAGAGAGATATACACACACATGCAAATAAAAAAAAGAGAGGAGGGGGCTGCTGGAACAATCAGCTGCAGGTGCAATGGCTAAGGCAGTGTCCCTGTGTGAGAGTGTGTGCACAGAGACCACTTTCTTTTTTGTGTTAATTGAGCTGATCTGTTGTCTTTTCTCTGCTGCAAGTTCAACTCACAGCTGATTAACATGTGGCCTTTCGGAGCTCCTGTGTGTGCAGAGTGTGTGAGTGTGTGTGCAGAGTGTGTGTGCAGAGTGTGTGAGTGTGTGTGCAGAGTGTGTGTGCAGAGTGTGTGAGTGTGTGTGCAGAGTGTGTGTGCAGAGTGTGTGAGTGTGTGTGCAGAGTGAGCTCGACTGGCAGTAGGAGCAGAGTAATGACACAGGCGCAGGGTGTGTAGACACAGGCGAACAGAGAGCGTTAACTCGATTTGCACTTGTATGGCGCACAGTGCAATGGTTAACACATCTGAATAAAGGCTTTATGTGCTACATGTCGTACAATTGGAAGTGCACAGAGGCGTCACCCAGCCACTAGATTAAATAGCATACTCAAAGGATTAAAGGATTTATACACAAGAACAGTAATGCAGTATAAAAAGCCTGCATTCAGCTCACCTACAGTAATTACTGCCACTGTGTCATGTTACCATTACAAAATTGTATCAGGTCGTCTTACATGCACTCTTCAAAACCCAAACTAGGAGAACTTTATTGCAATCGTTCCAGGTTGAAGAAAGAACATTATAATATTGTTGAGTTCATCCAAATACTTTGGCGACTTAACCTATTCAGAATCCGGGTGTTGACGCCGTGACAACCACCCCATGGTGAGCGATCCTGATATTCAGACCCCACCAGACTGGACGACCCTGTTTAGACAACTGGTTCCTATCTTGCACTCACATGAGGTATCGCAGCCCGGGGGCACGCCGGGGCCGGGCCTCAGTGCTGACACTATGCTTGAGAAGTGCCCGTGTACCACCCACCAGCTTTAGAAATGGTCTTTACTTCATATAGTGGATACAAGCACGTCGTTTTACATTCAACACACCTCAAAGTGAGAGCCCTCGGGCCATCGGCGGGGCAATGAGACAGCTCCAGTGAGGCAGAAACACAGAAACATGTGTAAGGCCTCAAAGAAGACACAAACTTCACAGAGAAGTGTGTCCCACTGTTCCTCCCCCAGCCTGCACCTTGGCCCATCTCTTTCATAGGAGATTATTGGGAGAGCGAGGAGCAGAGGGTAAAGATGGGGAACTGCGATATGAAAGTGAGTGAGCTGCGATGTTGAAGAAAGAAACAGTAAGATTCTGCTCTCCACCCCTCTCTGCAGATATTACTGCTTAATTAAAAGGGCAGCATGTGCTAAGTATTATTCCAGTAGAGATCTCTATCTCTAGCCTATGTAATAAGATCTTCAGTAGGCTTACAGCTAAATTTTCTAGCAAATTTCCTTCCTATTCTTTGCTCTTATTTCCTTTTGGTCTGTTTTGTGCTGTCACTGCAATCATTTCGCTTGCTTGCAGGGCGAGGGTGTGCATGTGTGTGTGTGTGCGTGCATGTTCTGAGCGTGACTGTTTTGCATGTTAGTTAATGTAATATTTTGTACACCTCTCGGGAGCGTGTAAGTGTTCTCTTGAATGTGTTCCAATTAAGAAACCTCCCTCAGGCTCAAACTGGTTTGGACACACTGAAATTGTTTCTTTTAGTTTTACATATTTTGGAGAGCACGAAGAACGTGAAGAAAATGCAGAGTTTACATCCAGGACCTGAAAATATGTTGGTTCTCTGGGTAGTGTCAGTGAGCAGCCTTGTTCTCCTTAACTGTCAGTCCCAAAGCCATCTCTCCTCGTCTCCATCTGCTCTGTATCCTGATGATGATTCACGTCTGCTTCTAATGCTGCAAATCCAAAGATGGTGACTGGCTTCAGTGTCAGGCTGTCGTCTTTTAAACCAGCATCTCCAAAACTTTAACAGGGAGATGACATGTTGAAGTAAGATATAAATATATATAACTTATATATATATATATTGGAAGCACTGCAGAAATAAAATATTCTAGAATAAATCTTGAATTCAGTCAGAGTAGAAGTCATCTTAAAACTGGTTCAGTTTTTAAAGGATAATGTTTAGAGGATTTAGGTACACCACAATACACGCACACAAAAACAAGCATGACTGCCAAGTCATTCAAGTATCATGACCAGTGGACGGGTGACCAAGAGTCCCTTTTTGCATTTATTTCTTTTTTCCAAAAGAGTGGCTTTGGACTCACATTCAATCATCTGGTAAATTAGTTTAATCCTGCAGCAAATCTGTCCGTCTCCTGGGACGTTTCCAGAGGTGTCAACCAGAGATAAGGACTGTGTGACAATAAAGCTACTAAACCAACATTGTGTGTGTGTGCGTGTGGGTGTGTGTGCGTGTGTGGGTGTGAGGGGTGGGGGTGGGGGGGGGTTATATGAGCCAAAATGATGCTATTGAGAACCTCTGTGCTTGACTGAATGTCTGGGAAATTTAAAGATTTTTGTTTTAGTAATTTTAAATTTAAAATCTATACAACTGCTGAAATATGTGTCTAAAAACAAACTGTGTGTCTCGAAAACTAAATCGTGAATTTCTACATGCACTTTGATGCCCTCACTTATTTTTAATTCTTTCACAATTGTAGAGTGTCTCAAACTATTATTTCATGAGATTCTTCTTATTTATTGTTGACATTTAATCTTTTTTTGTATTTGAATCATCCTTTAAGGGTTGTTGAAGTTCTACCTTCCAGTACAAACAGCTGGATCAGTGTCATACAGAGGTTTATCAAAGGCGTAAACAGACAAACATGAGTAGAGACGGAAAGATGAGCACGCTGACATGGCTGCACACACCAACAGACTGGATGTCTCTGTTTCATCTCATCAACAAACCTCAGCAGATCACTTCTGCCCTCTATTGAGAAGGAAGTGAACTGCAGCTGCAGAGGAAACGTGAAGGAAAGTGGCAAAATTAAGAAGGATGTAAAGTTACATTTAGATGATTTTAGTACCCAGGAAGTACAAACAATATGTAACTCATCAGCTCCTAAAAACAAAAACAGAAAAATCTCTTCAATCTTTGTAACTGTATGTAACAAAGAACAAATATAAAAAATATTTTTTAAATAATTTCCCTAAAAGCTACAAGATATTTATCAACAAGTAAATTTACTTAGTAAAATACAGAAAAAGTCAAGGTTATTTATGAAATGCTGCATTTTTCTTTTTTTTATTAGAAAATGAATTTATAGTTTCTATTTTTGACCTTTTCGTGAAAAGTAATTTATTAAGTAATTAATTATTAATTTAGTTATTAATTTATTAAGTAATTTTAAAGGTGGATACTATCAGGATCTCAGATTTATTCCTTTATTTTTTAAAGAAATGTTCTGATTCGAGTTTCTAAACCTGTAAATGTTCCTGCAAACAAAAGCAAAAACAAAAACGAGTGTCAGAGTGGTAATAAAATAAGCAGGACACAAAAAGTGCAAAAGTAAAAAGAAAACATCCAAATACTCTTTGAGGAAAAATAGTATCACCATCTGCGGTTATATTACTCTTGTGAGTGATAGTGGTGAAAAGGAACGCACACACACACACACACACACACACACACACACACACACACACACACAAGTGTGTTTTGGTATCCTTATGGGGACCGTCCATAGACTTCCATTGATTTTAGTAACTAGATTTATACCTAACCCAAACCCTTTTACTAACCTTAACCATTACTGATCTATAACTAACCCTAAGACTAACTAAAACTCTATTCACACCATACCTATAAACCTAACCCCTAACCCTAAAAAGGGGAGTCCCCCTCATGGGGACCAGGCTTCGGTCCCCACAAGAACCCTCGGACCCCAGAAAGATAGTAAAAGTCAGGAAACGGGTCCCCAGGAGGTCAGAAATACAAACCCACACACACACACACACACACACACACACACACACACACACACACACACACACACACACACACACACACACACACACACACACACACAAGCCAGTTTTGTTATCCTTATGGGGACCGTCCATTGACTTCCATTGATTTTAGTAACTAGATTTATACCTAACCCAAACCCTTTTACTAACCTTAACCATTACTGATCTATAACTAACCCTAAGACTAACTAAAACTCTATTCACACCATACCTATAAACCTAACCCCTAACCCTAAAAAGGGGAGTCCCCCTCATGGGGACCAGGCTTCGGTCCCCACAAGAACCCTCGGACCCCAGAAAGATAGTAAAAGTCAGGAAACGGGTCCCCAGGAGGTCAGAAATACAAACCCACACACACACACACACACACACACACACACACACAAACACACACACACACACACACACACACACACACACACGAGCACCCACACACACACACACACACACACACACACACACACACACACACACACACACACACACACACACACACAAGTGTGTTTTGTTATCCTTATGGGGACCGTCCATAGACTTCCATTGATTTTAGTAACTAGATTTATACCTAACCCAAACCCTTTTACTAACCTTAACCATTACTGATCTATAACTAACCCTAAGACTAACTAAAACTCTATTCACACCATACCTATAAACCTAACCCCTAACCCTAAAAAGGGGATTCCCCCCCATGGGGACCAGGCTTCGGTCCCCACAAGAACCCTCGGACCCCAGAAAGATAGTAAAAGTCAGGAAACTGGTCCTCAGGAGGTCAGAAATACAAACCCACACACACACACACACACACACACAAGTGTGTTTTGTTATCCTTATGGGGACCGTCCATTGACTTCCATTGATTTTAGTAACTAGATTTATACCTAACCCAAACCCTTTTACTAACCTTAACCATTACTGATCTATAACTAACCCTAAGACTAACTAAAACTCTATTCACACCATACCTATAAACCTAACCCCTAACCCTAAAAAGGGGAGTCCCCCTCATGGGGACCAGGCTTCGGTCCCCACAAGAACCCTCGGACCCCAGAAAGATAGTAAAAGTCAGGAAACTGGTCCTCAGGAGGTCAGAAATACAAACCCACACACACACACACACACACACACACACACACACACTGCAGCAGGAGACTGGCCTCTCTGAGTGGATCTCTAAATGTTAGAAAGTTATGGGGGTCACACGGGGGTTAGGTACAGGAAGACTGTGTGTATTTGTGTGTGCGTGAGTGTGTCTCATGTTTGGCCCGCTGATAAAAGCACTTCTGATTTCCTCTGTTTTTTTCTTCATGTCCATTTGGTCCCACTCTCTCTCGTTATGATGAAAGTCAAAAAGTCAAACGTTTCCAAGTGCCCTGATGCCATGTGCAGATTGGGAGAGGAGAGCAGGACTTGTTAAGTGTATGTGCCGCATGTGCTCGTGTGTTTTTGCATGATTGTTGAAGCATGTCTCACTCTCTCATAGCGTTAAGGACAATAAGTAACAGTGTGACGTGCTGCTTCCAGATGAACAGGTTATCATGAAGGCTGTGCATTTTTAAATTTGTAAAAACCATTAACAAAATGGAGAATGAAATATAAAGCTTCCAGTCTGAATTGTCACACACACACACATGCTGGTAGTGGGGCCAGGGGGTCTGCTGCCAGGTTCCCAGGGAGCCTCAGTGGTCTGATGGAGGCACTTTGTCTGAAGCCGGTGCAGACTGCAGCAGACTCCAGCAGAGATGCCTATCAGCCACCAGCTATGCTAGAGCTGGAAGGAGAGAGGGAGGGAGCGAAAACTCAGAGAATGAGGGAGGACTACAGAATCAAAACAAAAAAACAAAAACAAAAAACTCCCAAAAAGCTGAAACATTAAAACTGGGTTAAAAAAAGCTCATTCAAAGACAGAAAAATCTGAACCCTGACCAGCCAGAAGTTTTAAAAACCACGTCAGAATAAGTTTTATAAGGCAGATACAACCTGGACTCTTTTCCTAATTTAAAATAAATCGCTAAATGAGTAAATCAAGTTCAAAAACCCAAATGCTGGGACATGTGGTTTGCAAAATGTTACATTTAACAGTAGCAGTGAAAGCCTGAGGGAAGTGTTGGCAGGCTGAGTGATGTATAGTAAAGCTGTGGGAGGGTCAGGCTGCAACATGCTAAAGTTCAATAAGGAGCAAGACCTTTCCAGGTGTGACCCACTGTCTCAGATACAACAAGGCTTCCTCACTTTCACCTTCCTCATTCCTTACTCTTTAGTCCCAAAACTCTTCTCTGACAGGTTAACAGATATTTTCAGTATACAGTTCATTTCTCACTGTGGCAGGTCGGCTAAGGTGCTGAACAATGATAGGAACAACAAAATCTACACAAAGACAAATACTCTTCACTTCAACCTACTTTTTTTAATCTTTACAGATGCAGCAGGAGGTTATGGATTGGTTGGGTTCGTTGACGTAGTGGTAGACAGATCTAATGTATGCTGTCTGCTGCTTGGCGACTTCTTAGTTAGAGCGTGAGGGTGCAGGGTAGGGTGATGAGGGCTGGGAAGCAGGGACTTACACCGTGACCCAAGGATTTCCATGGCCTCTGTCAGCGGAAAATTAGATTACAACAGTCCAACCGGGGGGGGGATGACTGAAGAGGGGGCGTCAAGAAGTCTAAATATGGAGGGCTCAGCATGTCCATAATCACTTTATACAAGTTAGATGAACTAAAAGACTTATCTCATTCTCGCTGTCCAGATTGCCTCGACTGTGTCAAGTAAATGTGAGTGAAGTTCCTCTTTGTGGTATGACTGTATGGAGATCCAAACATGAAGAGTGAAGCACAAACAGGAATGATATGTCTGAATGGATGGTTCTGACACAGCATCAACAAAACAGGCCAATTCAGCTGGTGCCATTCAAAACGAAGCCTTCTGAGAAATGAGAACAAATACGATAAGCAGCATGTCTGCTTGGATTAGTATTCAGCATAATGAAATTATTAACTCAATGTGGAAAATTGATTTTGTGTTTTGTTTTCTTTTTTCCCCTGAGATCTGAAAAGAGTCACAAACATTTAGTTTCCTTTGGTCAGGATGTGAAATAGAAATAGTTCTGCTTATGAGTAGAAATCTTATCAAACTTTGCTTGATGTGAAATAGTCACATGTGAAACGAGGACATGAATATAACGGTCGGGACTTTTAAGGACAGAGAGGAGAAAAAATGTGTGGAGATCAAGGTAGCAGCTGAGGAGGATCGCTGGCGGCAGGCAACAACAATAAGATACAAAAAAAAAAGGTGAGATATGGCCGATGGACAAAGACAGAGCAGAAAACCAAAGTACAAGTAACATGACACAAATGGACAAAAGTATTAAGCTAATGATTTATTATTAAGTAGTGCAGGCAGCCTTCTCCTGCCCAATCCCCCAGCCAAGCCCCGGCCCTATTGTAGGGAGATGGAGAGGCAGATAAGCAGGGCTGTAATGGTAGTCAGATGGCAGGTGGGCTGGTCAAATCCAGGGTTAATCACTGCTAAGTGCTGTGGAGAGGGGAGGACACGGGGCCCTGCTTGAAACATTGTATCCTGGGGGCCATTGGGAGTCTAGGTGAGTCAGCCCAGGTAACCCACCTTGACAGCTCAGGGAGACAGCTGGACTGTCGCACAGGTTGGATAATGGTGTTAACTCAGGAGAGTCACCACAATAATATGTTACATCAACACACTCCCCTCCGTCTCGCTCTCGGTCCTGTTCTTTCAAACCATGTTAGGCTCTTTTGTACGAGCTCCATCCTGTCTTATTGCTCGGAGCATTTCCGAGTAACACAAGTGATTTAATCTGTCTGAGAGGAAGAGGAGAACACAGTAACAGAGTTACATGACAGGGAGGCCTGTGAACCCAAAAATGACACTTTTCTAAATGAAAAAGGAACAAAACTGAGTAAACTTTAAAAAAATACAAACATTCATGTTGTGCAGAAGTTTTTAACAACCTCTTAATTTCTTTATGAAGTTCTTTAAAGTTGCAAAACTTTCTTTTAATCATTTAAAGTGATGTTGATCAGTCATTCTGGGTTTCTGATGGTCTTTCAAAGTTTTCTTTGAAATTTGGCTGTATTACATTCAGTCCAGTTTGTAAATTTATTTAGAAATGAAAAGAAAGTCAAAATAAGTTCTTAAAATCCCAGGTCTGCACGTCTTTTAAAAATTTGGGTCTGACAAAGTAGAAGATGCATCATCCAGCTGATCATCTACTGTATGTCATGTTTTCAGCTAATAGCTCTTTGATTGTAAAATCATAGGACGTGTTGAATTGTGTTGTCTTTGGTATTTTTTTCCCACTTTTATTTTGTAAAATGACACAAAAGAAAATTACAACAAGTTCTCCAATTATTTAAGATTTAAAGCACCAAATCAACACCAAAACAATATTAACAGTAAAAAAATCTTAAAATTTCCTATTTATTTATAAGCCATGTTTTACTCTTTATAAAGGCAGGAATAAATGAAGTTATCAAATCCATCATGTCCATGTTGTCTTGATTCATCAGGCAAATTATTCCTGAATCTGAAACAAATCTAAACAGAAGGGGGCGGGGCTTCGTTTCACAGTGATGGGTCTTGGTTAACATGAAACAGGATGTCACAGCGCTGCAGTCGGAACACTTCAAGTTATTAATGCATCTAAATGCATAAGCTGTCCAAAAATATCAGCACAAATATGAGTTTTTTTTGGTAAGGAAAACAGACGAACCATATGAGATATGATGGAAGCCATCTTGGCTTTCCTCCACAGGTGGTGTGACAACACCTTGAGATGTGAACATGTTTGCCTTGTTACAGGCAACAACAACTCAAGTAATTTCCAGTGAGTCATGTGAACCCAGTCGCCCTTTTATTGTGAATCTCTAAACCACATCGTTTCAGATCCACAACAGGAACTGAAGAGGCCTCGTTCAAAAGAGAAGTGAGACTAAAAAAAAGTTTTAAAAAAAGTTGCTTTTTATTCAAGTTCTTTGGTAAAAAAAAACCCAGCTCATTCTGGTCGGCAATGTTTTAAAAAAAGAATGCAAATACATCAACATACAAACAACTTCATTAAAAAAAAACAATCCATCCTGGAGCTTATTCCTCCACCTCATCCTATAAAATAGAGTTGTTGTAAACAACCGATGAAGTCATCTTGTTTTAGAAGGAGAAAAGAGAGGAGGTCAAGTCAAACAGAGAGGCTTAGTTAAATCATCTGCTTGTAGTAAACAGTTGAGAGGAACATCTATCAGCCAGGCACGTGCCGCTGACACAATAATAATAAGGTAGCAAGAGCGTGGAGCGTGCGCTGAAAACAGATAAAGAGGAGAGAAGGAGAAAGAGAAAAGAAGGAGGGGACAAATACAAAGAGAAAAGTAGCTCATCACCTTTTCCATCAGCACGCCTGGCAACGCTGGCGTGGGCGAGTGCAGTTTCACTGCACACTCTGTTCATAATCACAAGGTTACTGTTCATTGTTCAACATGACCCGCTGGACATGAGTGACAAGGTGGGCAGCCGCGGTCTGTGCTACTGTGCGGGTAATTACCTCATGACGACAAAGGCGACTTTGATGTCCACTTTCCCGCTGTAATGCTTTGATGACCTTAGAGCTGGTATTTCTGCAAGTCTGTGGATATATTTGTCTAAAAAATGCCTGCACACACCCAACAAACGTACATTGGTTCTTGTAAAGAGTACACACACTTTCTCACACACAGGCTTCAGCTGCCGGTAGTCTTGATGTCAATCAAGAGGGTGTCTAATTAAAAGTAACAGGAAGAAGCTGCTGGGGACAGCAATCGCTATCAGACTCCCATTTTCATATGAATGGCCTTTTTTAATTAAACTCAACAGCTAATAAGCCTCAGCATCCAGAACATGGAGCAGTTTAACAGACAAAGAGTCACAAAGAAACACACACACACATTGAAAGGAAGGAGGAGGAATGAGAGGTAAAAGACAGTAGGATGAATAATGAAGAGTCAGAAGCAGAGTGATGCATTGCCTTTGAACCTGATGGCTCCCCTTTGTTTATGGAGGCGCTTTGCCAGAAGCTATTGTTGTCAACAAAGTTTATTTAGCACTGATGGTATTAAAGAACACAGTCAAATTTGCCTTTGCCATTACACAAAAAGAAATGAAAGAGAGGTAAAAAAGAAAAAGAACATAACACTATCTGTTCTTTAGATGAAAAGAGGAGTCTAAAAACAATTTGAGCACATGTGTAAGTTATTCTGTCCCGCAGCTGAGGGCTAATTAGAAATGTGTTTGAGTTTGAGTGAATGGATCAAAACATAAAGCAGCATTCAGACTAAAGCAGCTGTCTTTATTTAAGCCAACAAAGGCAAACTAACTCAGCCGTTGGACAACTGATTGAGGTTTTTTTTTATTTTAGGGAAATCATTTTAAAATATGTTCTGGATTAAGACAAAAATACACAAAAATGACAAGTTATCCATCAACATAAAAGGGGACCCTTTAATAACTATTTTTAATAATATATGATCAATAGGTTGATGTCTTTCTATTTCTGGACGTTAAAAAAAAGATTTTTTGTGTTATTTATATTGTGTTTCTGAGGTGTGTAAGAGGAGGAAACAGACTCAAAAGGCTACATAAATGGACCATATCATTCCCATACTGCTAACATTTCTCTGTGTAAGAGATTAGGGTTCCATTCTTACAAACACGACAAATCTCCATTTTCCCAACCTTTTACAGGAGATAAAGGGCCTCGGATCCCTTTTCCACACTAAATCCAACATCAGTTTCTCCTCAGCTATTCAAACCACCCAGCAGGTCGCTTCTAAATGGCTTGAAAGTGAGCAGAGAGATAGCCGTTTCTGGCATCTCAAATGAGCTCTGAGCCGCCGTCGTGACGCACGCTCGACTCGCTAATTCTCTCGCTCCTTTACTTCTTCAGAAACTTTTAACATCATGACCCCGAGAAACATTTGCAAACTATAACAATAAAATTAACATGTAATGAGCAAAATAATTGCACATCAAACGGTGCTCGATGGTGAAGCGCGAGCTCGGAAGAAAGGGCCCAATTTACAGATTACATGGCTCATGACTACCGAAGTTCAAAACGCGGAGAAATTGGTTGAGAAGTGAGAAAAAAAGGACCCTTTCAAAACGACTCCCAAGCATTCTTTAAACTTGTGTAATGGATACGCTGCGGGCAACTTGGCGAATTTACCATGCAAAGAATCTCCATTCTGCACGCAGCACTTCAAAGAGAAAGTAACTGAGTTTCAGGAAGCCAGTGGGCAAAAGGAGAGGGAACTCAGAGATGCACATTTGTCTCCCGGAGTGACAGAAATTATAGAGTATGAGGGGGGATGAGAATGAGAGATTTAGCTGATGTAGAGGCTGAGTATTAGTCAACAACATAGGGCTTCCTCGATCTTCAAAAACAGGGAAATCAGAGAAAAGGGAAAGGAAATAAAGGCAAAACACATCATACTGAGTTGGAACACAAGTCGTTTTTTCTTTCAGCTGTCGGATAGTGAAACTGGGAGAGTTAACAGAAGATAGAGAGATAGAGAAATGTGAGAAAGATGACTTGGGCGACAACAGTTCAAGTTGTTGAGTTGTATTTTTCTCTATCAGGCAGTAGTCGCAAAAAAGAGATTACATTAGCAATGATAAAGGGACTGTTGCTGTGTTTTACCATCAGATACCCAAAATGTCAGAGATTACGCTGAAAAACACCTCAGACTGCAGATACACTCTGGACTTCAGTGGACAACCGATTTCAAGTCAACAAGTCAACAAGTAGCGAGGGTGGAACATTCCTCAGTTTCAAAACTCTTACAGAGTGCGATTAAAACTACAACCCCCACAACACCTCTTGAGATTAAACCGTTAAGAGAAAAGCCTTGTCCACACAGAAACACAGTTTCTCCAAAACAATCTTTTTGTTTGATTTTAATGAAAATGTTCTCGTTAACATGTCTTTGTTTTAAAAAATGTCTTCATCCACACAAAAAGACTAAAAACTCCTGCACTGTCGTGATAACATCAGGCCTGTACGTGCAGCTTTAACACCTCAAAGATACTGCAAAAACAGGAATAAAGGGTGGAACATGCACATAAAGTTTGTATCAATGCAAATGCAACAAGAAAACAGCGATGGTTGCAGGTTAGATTAGATGTAAATCTATAACATAACTGTCTTGATAGAGACTTTAGCTATACAAAATGCAAGTGTAGCATTTTTACTTGTTGTAAGACAATAAAAACTGTTTCCATGTGGACAGCACCTTCATTAAATGATATGCAAAACAACTGTATTGTCCTTTATTAATATGACTCAGAGACATTTTCTTTGCCTTGGTATGTTGTGCTGTTTTCTCACATGGCCTTTGCTTTCACCCCTCACTCACCCACCCCGCCTCGCAAGGCGGTCTACGTCTCTTGTTCTGGTGTCTTATCTGATTGGATCTCTGCCACTGTTTGCATAAAACACTGTTTAAAGGAGGTTGCATATGTTAAAAAATTAAAACTCACATAGGAGTGAAAGCACACACACACACACACAAGTGTGTTTTGTTATCCTTATGGGGACCGTCCATTGACTTCCATTGATTTTAGTAACTAGATTTATACCCTTTTACTAACCTTAACCATTACTGATCTATAACTAACCCTAAGACTAACTAAAACTCTATTCACACCATACCTATAAACCTAACCCCTAACCCTAAAAAGGGGAGTCCCCCTTATGGGGACCAGGCTTCGGTCCCCACAAGAACCCTCGGACCCCAGAAAGATAGTAAAAGTCAGGAAACGGGTCCCCAGGAGGTCAGAAATACAAACCCACACACACACACACACACACACACACAAACACACACAAACACACACACACACACACACACACACACACACACACACACACACACACACACACCACACACACACCACAGACACACACATGCACACCACACACACACACACACACACCACACACACGCACACCACACACACACACACACACACACACACACACACACACACACACACACACACCCACACACACACACACACACACACACACACACCACACACACACCACACACACACACACACACACCCCACACACACACACACACCACACACACACTCACACACAAACACACACACACACACACACACACACACACACACACACACACACACACACACACACCCCCCCCATACACACACCACACACACACACACACACACCACACACACACACGCACAACACACACGCACACCACACACACACACACACCACAGACACACACACACCACAGACACACACATGCACACCACACACACACACACACACACAGACACACACATGCACACCACACACACACACACACACCACACACACACACACCCACCCCACACACACACACACACCACAGACACACACACACCACAGACACACACACACACACCACAGACACACACATGCACACCACACACACACACCACACAGATACACACACACACACCACACACACACACGCACACCACACACACACACGCACACCACACACACACACGCACAACACACACGCACACCACACACACACTACAGACACACACACACACACGCACACCACACACACGCACACCACACACACACACACGCACACCACACACACACACGCACACCACACACACACACGCACAACACACACGCACACCACACACACACCACAGACACACACATGCACACCACACACACACACCACAGACACAGACACACACACACACTACAGACACACACACACACACGCACACCACACACACGCACACCACACACACACACACACACGCACACCACACACACGCACACCACACACACACACACGCACACCACACACACACACACACCACACACACACACGCACACCACACACACACACACACACCACAACACACACGCACACCACACACACACACACACCACAGACACACACACACCACAGACACACACATGCACACCACACACACACACACACACCACAGACACACACACGCACACCACACACACACACCACAGACACAGACACACACACACACTACAGACACACACACACACACGCACACCACACACACACACCACACACACACACACACACACGCACACCACACACACGCACACCACACACACACACACGCACACCACACACACACACACACCACAGACACACACATGCACACCACACACACACACACACACACACACACACACACACCACACACACACCACAGACACACACATGCACACCACACACACACACACACACACCACACACACGCACACCACACACACACACGCACAACACACACACACACACACACACACACACACACACACACACACACACACACACACACACACACACACACACACACACACACACATTAATGCTGCATTATTATGAACACAACACTGGGCTCCTCTCACCTTCCTATAAAGCTTTACAATTGATTTTGTTCCTTGTGTGTTTTGTCAATGTAACACATTCTGGACACACA
>SSNP01000147.1:948103-968103 GCA_006937955.1 Pachypanchax playfairii | reverse complement strand
GGGCTTTTATATAGAAAATATCAGAGAAGGATCATAAAAATATGTTTAAATAATTGTTAATAATGTTGTTGGGTTGAGCTAACATTAACAGGCTAATGTCTTCTGTAGCTAAATCCTCCCATAATAATGTTATTAATACATTAGGATTGATAAAAAGTCAGAAACATGATGGATTTGTTTTTCATATTGTAAATTAGACATGTTACTGTCAATAATTAAAAACTTTAAAGTTTTACGTGTTAGAAAGGTTTAGTGTCGACCATTTTTAATGGTAAAACCACTTGTGAGGTGGAATAAATAAAGAAGTCATCCAACCAACTCTTAACTAAACTTTTTTGAAGATCTATTTGTTGTTGAAATTCAAACTTGTGATTTGCTCATCATCAGACGTTCTAATATTATTTACATTTACACAGTGTCCAAACTATTTTGGAATCAGTCAAACTCATGACTCATTTATTCAGAACTATCATGATTGTAGTTCTCAAAACAATTCATAGGGCAGAAAATCGAAGCTTAAACAGTTGCAGAGCTCAGTAGAATCACAAGGAGACAACAGAGAGAGAAATAGCTGAATGTGGCTGGATGTGAAAATCTGAGAACTTTCTTACAGGGAGAGGTGATTGCTGGATGAGAAGCAGCTGAGTTGATAAATTGAATAAAACAGGTTGGATTGGGTGAGTGACTGGGGAGCTGAAGGGGAAACAATAAGGAGGGAAGACATGGGGCACAAAATCACTGAAACATGAAGCGGATAACACATTTAAATTCAACAACTAATAGAAATAATAAAACTGTCCCGACAAAATGCAACTCTGAAAAAACAATAAACTTTCAATGGTCAGATACTTTTTAGGAAACTAAGTGCTTTAAAGCAGCCCTTCCATTAAAAACAGTTTTTCTGAGGTTTCTGTTGAATATTTTAGCTCCACAGGTGTTCTTACCTTCATTGTGGATGAAAACAGGTCAACAACTTCTCTTTCAGTTTTAATCTCTCAAACTACGCAGGTGGTGATAAAACCCGAGTTCTCCCGAGTCCGAACAGCCTGTATCTGTTTCATCACAACTCCTTTGTTCGTTAGTATTCATCAGCTCCCGCAGTTGAAACCACGCCTAGCACGCTGCTAGCTAAAAGCTGTTAGCATAACACCTAGCATGCTGCTGGCTAAAAGCTGTTAGCATAACGCCTAGCATGCTGCTGGCTAAAAGCTGTTAGCATAACGTAGCAAACAGGAAGAGAGAACGTCTGACGTTACCATGTGCAGCGGAGCAGGAAACAGTATACCTTGCTCTCATAGGCCAGCAAATTTGCATAATGAATATTAATGAGTTAATCAGTGTTTCCTAATGTTTTTTAGATATAAAATGTTTCATATTACTGGTTAATACTTCAAAAATAACCACAAAGTCATGAAATTTGTGTGAAATTGTCTCTTTAATAAAATAGTTTACTGTTTAAATGCCTGTATTTAATCTTAAAAACTTCAGTCTACATGTAATCCTCTCAGAAAATGGACTAAAACATATACGTCTGTCTCGTAATACCGGGAATCATTCTGGAGATGGGCTAAGGTTTCATCATGATACCAGAAAGTAGTTCTGCTTCCCTGAAGCTGCAACATGAAGTGACATTTAGAGACAAATTAATAGAGAATCTTCGTAGGTTTTGAATTTGTTCGCTCTAATTTCTACCTCTAGTTTGAGAACATGGAGTTTGAACCCCCCTGGCACATTAAGACAGTGATATCTGCTTTTTGTTCATTATGCTGTACAAATGATTGCCCATTTTCCTATTTCTAGGCTTTTATTCATTTTAATTCATTCTTTATTTGATCAGTTTCTCCAGCCTCACTGCTCTGCTTGGGCTGCGGCTCTCCTCTCTATCTCTTAATTCTCCTCTGACTGATGGAACTAAACACCACCAAAGACATTCAAACTGCATCTGAAAACTTTGTCTGCGTGTCAGTCATCATACTTTTCTTTATTCGAAAACATTTGAGCATGTGAAGAATTGGATCAAAGGCCAGCTTTTCTCAAACGTTTCCTTCTTCCATTGTTTTTCTTTCAAATCTCGATAACCTGGTGTTATTTATTTTACAGTTGTTGACAGCATTCTGTCTTCTCGTCTCAACACTTGTCTGGTCAGAATAAAACGGCCACTGGTGGATAGAAGACAGGATGAGGCATATGTAATATGGCTATAGTTGTTAAAGTATGTTTGAGAGACAGCCAAAACAGACAGACCCACCAAACTAGGCCAAGAGGGAGCAAACTGAATGGTGTGTGCATGAAGTGTGTGTATTTAGGGGGTAGCATGGATGGAAGATGTCAACAGTCTTTCTTCATGGTGCCCATCTCCATTTGCATAATTTCCATTCCCCATGAGCAACAAAGAAAGGAAGGAGATGCTCATACAAAACCCAAATTGACAAGAGAACAATGGTGGCCTGAAGTGTCATTTTGCAGGCCACACTTTTAAAAATCATGGTTTAATACTTTGTCAAGCTAGTTTTGAAAAACGTAGTTCTGCCAAAGCTCAGTCAAACGGTGGCTTTGTCTGATTTGACGAGCAGTGTACGTTGAACGTGAATCGTCTTCAAATGTTCAAAAGAGAAATTAAAAGAAAACAATGCCTTTCACTCTCCAGGTCAGCAAGACAAAAATGAACAGCAAGAGATATAAGCACAGAGGAGGGTGGACATGTCAATGATTAATGTTTCTGCTATTTAAAGTTAAATTTAAGATGCATAAATCACTAAAGACCACAAACCCTAAATCCTATCCTAAAGAGAGGACAGAAAGTTACAATTCATGCTGCAGACATGCAGGTCAGCTCCATTTTAAGCACAAGCGTCCACTGAAGGTTTGACAGAAAGGAAAATGTTGATAGCTATAGATACCCTGCTGGAAGTTTTGTTAATGATCCAATGGGTACAACTGGATGCAGGGCCTGCAGGTGTTGGGAGTAAAAGTCCCTGATGAGAGGGCGAATGAGAGGGCGGGCAGGCAGGCAAAGATAGATGATGGATGATGTTGATACAGGAGGAAGCAGCCTCGCTTTATCTAGGCAGCACAAGCCAGACCTGTCGGGGTGATGGGTGGGCTGTCAAGCCTTTGTTTATGGACCATCTCCCATCTCCTATATGTCCCAAAAACTAAGATCACTCAAAAACACCAACTACCTTCCTGCATTTTGTCTCTTTGTCTCTTCATCTCAAATTGTGTCCCATTTTTTCCTCCAACATCTATCAGCATTTTGTTTTCATAACTTTGCCTAAAAAATACAGTAATACTCTACATTTGGATCTATTCATCTTTTGGTTGTCAAATGTTTTTATAAAATAAGTTCGCTGTCTGATTATTTTGGAATGTGGCTCACTTTTAATTTAGCAAATGAGGAAAGTGAAGAAGAAGAGCTGGAGGAAAAGACAGAGAAAAATGGAAGAAGTGAATCTAATCCAACCACATCCCCACGAGTTGCACGCTTCCAATTAACGACTGGTTGGTTTATCAGTTTCCAACGGGTGATTGCTGTTTTTAATCACTTTCTTTTTTTCCCACTCTATCAGTTATTCCCTCTCTTATCATCTAACCCCCTCCTCATGCAGTCTTGCTCCACAACCCAGCTCTGCTCACAGCTTCCTGTGTTTCACTGCGGCTCTCATGGAGCCGTTCTCTCATGCTGTGTCCAGCATTAAATCTGTCTATTAAATAAAACTTTGATGTGACAGTTTAAAATGTTTCTGTGGTTGCTCTTCAACCACTGACGCAGCATCCAACACTGTGAATTATGCAGCGTGGCATGGCAAATGGATAAATAATAGAGATGCTAAAAAAATGTGAGCTGTGGAAAAATATGTTTTGTCACCAGCGGTATGGAAAGTTGAAGTTGCTCGGCTGTAAGAGATTGTGAGGATCTTCTCTTTGAATCGAAAAACAGAACAAAAAATCGCAGCCGATTCCACAAATACTTTTTTTTTCCCTCCAACTGTTGTTGTGATTGATTTGAAGACCTGCATCGTGCCTGTCGCTCTGATCGATCAGTCTGCTGCGCCTGTTGACACAGTAATGAATGGGGCATGATGGGCAGGTGATGGAACAGCAGTTATTGCTTTAATTTACTCGACGCTTCCCACTGACAGAGACTCATAACGAGGTGACACAAGACTGTAATGGTTACGTTCAGTCACCTCTTGTCGGGCAGAGAAAGGGAAGGGGGAGCGTGAGCAGAGCTGGATGTGTGTTTGCAGATGCTCAGTGATTCAACGCCGCCGCCTCTCCTTCCTCTGGTCAAGGTGTTTTTGAGAGCGGGGTTGTTATCTCGACCGATGAGGTCGCCCGCCTCCTCACTAACAGGTAGAACACCACCAACCCCGGCATGCTGAGCAGAAGGGAATGATGGTGGGTCGTTTGGTAGCCACATCCTCCTGGGTGGGCTATAACTCATCCTAAGAGGGGGATAGGACCTTATCTAAGCCCCTCTCTGCAGGCATGCCCCTTGCCTGCTCTGTCGTGGTAAAAAAAATCTTCTGGTGTTCTGGTGTGTGAGTTATAGCTGGGGTTAAGGTGACTGAACAGGCCTGTCTGTTTGAACTGACTTAGTGAAATTATGTCTCTAAGGGCGAAGGAATGTAAAGCTGGATATGAGTGTTTATATATTTACTTATGAAACTGAGATTTATTCATCATGTGTACACTCCTATGGCAGTTTAGTCCATCTTAAAGTATCCCATTATGTACTGTAGGTTAAAACATTAAGTCATAAGTTATTTAATCATGTGAAGGCCATTATTGCAGTTGCATCAAAGGGTCGCCCCCCATCATCCTCCTGCTGCATGCACGTTCACCTCCCCTGCACCCATCTGCCTCATTCACAGCGTCTCTCTCTGTCATCTTAGCCTATCAATCAAAAATGTATTAAGTCCAGAGTCGGGGCCGATCAAAGGCAGAATTCCTGGGAGGAGAGCAGATAAGGCCTATCTCATTAATAAGTGCTTTACCATCGTAGGGGCCCGCGCGCCTCGCCACACCCAGCCTGCCTTCCTTTGATATCTAATTATCCATCCGTTTCATTCTGTCAGAGTGGGAGGAGAAAGACGACTCACACTTGTCAAATACTGTTGCCTGAGTATGTGTGTGTGTGTATCAAGATACATGCAAGGGGCTGCACCAAAACACTGTGACATGCAGAAAATCCAAATGCACAGAGATTGGCACATGTAAACAAATGCAAATAAGATGTTCTTGCAAAGGCATCTGGACCTTCTGAAAAGCTGTCATACAGTCTGAGTCTGAGATGGAGAATCTGTCCCACTGCTAAGACTCAGAGGTGTCTTTCACTTCTTTTTGAGCAATCTGCAGCAGCAAAGTGCTTCAAATAACTGAAAAAGGATAACACAGTGGTAAGAGCGAAGAGGGAAACAAGATATGAAAACATCATTTTACAACAGGACAATGGAAGGAGTTCAAGAGTTAAGAGAATTTTTCAGAAGTACAGGGTAAGGACCACGGACAAAAGAAGAAGAAGAAATCAAGAAGAAAGGAAGAGGACAGGAGAGATGAGGGAACAGGGAATGGGAGGGAGAGAAAGAGTAGGGCATTCTTTTCCCTTCTCTCCTTAGTTTTCTGTAAGAGTAGCTCAGGAAGATAAGGCTAAAAGGTCCGTCAGTCTGTTGCGGAACAATCCATTCTGTGTCTCTCCCTTTCCTCTCTCCCTCAAGATACTGCCGTTCTCTCTGTCTAATGGCACAACTCGGATTTCTAGTGATGCCTCTGGTGATACGGCTCATCTCTGGTGGCATGGTTTACCGACATCACTCGTCCATTACAATATACTCCCAAGAAACCGGCAGTAAATAGAACGCGAGACAAAAATTGTGCAAACACTTTGTGCTGAAGCTTTAAAGCACAATCCTTCAGCGCGGCTATTATTCAAACTAGTGTCATTTAATAATATAAAAGAAGACTATTCAAAGAGCTGAAAATTACTTCTTCATTTACTCAAGCTGTTCAAACCTTCATCCCTAATCGCTCAAAGCAGAGCTGGGAGACAAACACAAAACCGAAGAGGATTTAGAAGAACAAAACCAACACAAAACACGGGCCCACGTGTCTAACAAAGACTCCAAAGTCTGCCTCCCCGTCCCATGTCCTCCCTTAAAAGACACCTTCATCTCCGGGAATTCATGTTATGAAGAGACTTTGTTCAAGAGGAGAAAAGAGGCGTGTCAAAGACATGGGTCACAATGTTTACAAAGACAACGTTTAATCCAATCACAGCATCCCCGCTGCTTTTATTTCCTGTTTCATGGGATTAAAATTAAATGAAATATATTAAACAAATTAATTTACAGTCGAAAACACATTTTGTTTTCTCTCTTTTTTTAATGGATGTGTTTAAACATCAAGGAAATCTACAAAGGTAATTATTGGTCAAAGCAGGAAATGAGTTTCTGAGGCTTAATATTATGATTTATTTTAATTTATATATTTCTGAAGAAACTGTGATGTGAGTTCTGAAAACAAAAGCAGAGAATCATAAAAAGTAGACAAACCTACCTGATGGAGTTTTTCTTCTTTCCTTTAAAAAAGTCTGTCACCCTCTCGTCTGACATTGAGACACATGTTAAGCAGTAAATAATCAGCTGTTTGCTTTTCTCTCACTACCTCTCTCTGTTTCTGTCTCTGACCTGTTGAGAAGCTGCCTGAGGGTTTGAATAACTGTGTGGTGCCAGGCTGCCTCACCCCAAGGCCTTGTGGGAGATGAGGACGAGGTCATCAGAGGTGCATGAATGTGAGTCAGAGCAGGAACACGTATATGGGAATGTGTTTCTGATGATGTTCATCCAGTTTGAAGGAAGGGAAGGAAACTAATGCAAAGGTTTGGAAACAGGAAGTAAGTGAAAAACTTTAACAAAAGAAACTTGGATATATTTTTCAAAGATTTATTCGAAAGTAATACCTCCTTGAATGTAAAGCAGAGCAAATTTACGTAACCTTGTAGGATGACTTAAATGGGTATCAGTGCATTAACTGCATAAAAATATACACTGAGAAAATCTGTAGGTGCTTTAATTCAATCTGTTCAGCAAGCTTTTCTTTAAAGGAGAACTGGGTGTGAAAGAACATCTCAGACACCCAAGCAGATGAAAGAGAGGTCAACCTGCCGGGATGAACCTCTTGGTCAGGGCTAAAGGGGATCTGCCTGGGTGGTGATGCCTACACCCTAAAATGAACCAGTCTGGTTGTGATTTGGTTCAACAGACACCAAGGCACACCAGAGTCTCTTTTCATTTACTTCTTTTTGGTCTGAGGATGCTTTGGCTGACTTGGGTCAAGACAGGGTGAAGAGGAGGTCACTGGGGCTCCAGTGGACTGTGCCCTGAGGGGGACTTCTGTGGATGGATAGCAATGTGTGTGTGTGTGTGGAGGAGAGGAGGGGTATCCCTCAGGAGTGTGACCCCGCCCAAATCAAAACAAAACAAACAAACAGAGCAGTCTAATCTAATCTGCATCTGAAGCCCTCCAATCAGGTCACCCGGAGCAGCCGCCGCACTGAGCAGCAGCTTGTATTTAGAGGCAGTGAAGCACTGCAATTATTTTATCTTACACGTTGTGAGTTAAAGATAAAAACAGAATGAAAGTCATTTACTTCATTGCAGTGACGTATGGGAGCCTGGATGCAATATTCTCTGGAGTTCAGACCAGATTAAAAGACACAGACTGGAAGAATTCACTGACATTCAGCCGTGTTTTCAGGAGAAATACGAGAATTATTTAACAAACTTCAGTTTGATCGGGTCAGCACCATGTTTAGATCTTTAAATCCTGACCCTAAACATTCCCTCTGCTTCTGTGTTTTGAAGCTTTGCTGTGGTTCGGACTGTAGACTAAACTTCTCACTGTGTAACTGTTACAACAACACAACGCTAAACAAAGCCCTCCTCCGCAGCGTGGCCGTTGCCAATGACAGGGCTCCGTTCCGTCAGCTGACCAGTGAGAAAAGATAAGAGTGAGATTAGACCAATCAGGGGTCAGGCCGAGGTTATCACAACCACTCCAAAACTAAAACAGATGGGGAACGGAGTGCAGCACAACTCAACATCCACTGTCAAGACCCATATCTTGAGGCCATGTATTCCCTCGCCGTGCAGGACTGGAAGGATGTCAGAACTCAGTTTAGGTTTGAAATTCTGGGTCATGTTGCTGTAGCAGAACACAGTGGATAAGCAGGTCCGGGGCACATGATACAACACATGATAAGATCTGCACATCTTACACCGCGGCCAACGATCTGCCTCTTACGCAGGACACACACCTTCTTAAAATGATCTGATTCCTGGTTCTGTTTGGGAGAAAACGTTTATGTAATCAACAAGTTGACATTATTTAGAGATTTAAAAGCATTAAACGAGTTTCTCTTGTCATGTCTCAGAATCATGAATATGTACAATTACATCGTTTTACTTTGAATGCAGAACAATTTTTAAAAATGGCTTCTAGAGAGTAAAAATGAAGAAAAAAAAATCACCCCTGTCGTCTGTCAGTCTGCTTGAGCTTTTTTTCCTCCCTTTTGTCTATTTTTGCATAATTGTTTGCTTATATTTTTCATTATCTCAACATCTGGAATTCAACTCCCTGCAGTGATAAACATTAGGCCCCTCTCAGTCTCTTCCCCCATTGCCTCTCTTTCTCTCTCTCTCTCTTTCTCTCTCTCTCTCCCGCTCTCTGACTCCTTGCACCTAGATGAGATGGTACGGTGATTAACAGCGCCACAAGACTTTTCGTCCTGATGGAGAAACAACAAACAAACAAAACCGGTGGGATGAAATGGTGGAAATATGTACAGCATCTTATCACAGATGATAATTGTTTCCGTGTGAGAGGGGAGGGGTGGGGGGGGCAGATGGGCGAAGCGGAGCACGTGAGGGAGGGAAAGAGGAACTTGAGAATATACTCTCTGTGCCTTTGGCCTGCGCCTGACTTTAGAGCTAAGCTCTCTCTAAGGAGAAGGTCAACATTGAGTTCAACTTTTCACCTCAGCAGGCGGAGAGAACACGCTAAATACTGAGGATTACACCAAGGTGTGCTGCAAAACCACCTGGCTTCTCACTGCAGATGCTCACAACACATTGCAAAACCATATCAGAAAAAAACTGGATATCTCAAAGAAAAAACATCAGCACAGCTGCAAAAAACAACAAGTGAAAAGACATTTTTAGAAATAACAGCTGATAAAATAAACAAACTGTTTCCATTTACATGGAGAGGAGGGGAATTATTATCACAACACTTTTACAATAAAATCCTGATTTTATCACAATTTCTTGATTTAGATTTTTAACTATTCTACTAGTTATGAACAGTGTGACCAAACTGTAAACACGATCTGAGAGATCAATTATAAAGAGTCCCTTCCATTAAAAACGGTTTTTCTGAGGTTTCTGTTGAATATTTTAGCTCCACAGGTGTTCTTACCTTCATAATGGGTGAAAACAGGTCAACAACTTCTTTTTCAGTTTTAATCTCTCAAACTACACAGGTGGTGATAAAACCAGAGTCCGAACGGCCTGTATCTGTTTCGTCACAACTCCTTTGTTCATTAGTATTCATCAGCTCCTGCAGTTGAAACCATGCCTAGCATGCTGCTGGCTAAAAGCTGTTAGCATAAGACGTAAAAACAGGAGGATCCTCAGTGCGCTGTTGCCAGGCGCAGCGGGGAGGGAAACAGGAAGCAGTGCTCTCATAGGCTAGTTTGTTAGCCAATATGAGTCAAACAAATTTGCATAATGAATATTAGTGAGTTGGAGACAAATCTTCACGCAGACAGATTGAAAGATCTGTTAATCAGTGTTTCCTTTTTTTTAGATATAAAATGTTTCATATTACTGGTTAAGAAATAACCACAAAGTCCTGAAATTTGTGTGAAATGGCCTCTTTAAAACTTTATTACATTAAATGATACTAGTATATTTCTGCTTTAGCAGATTGTCAACATGTTCTTATCCTTCACAACAAAGCATCATCGTTTCACCCGCCCCCACATTTCTGCAGTTAAATTATTCGCAAACTAAATTTTGAAAATTTAGCAGCCCACAATGATTTACACCAAGTCATAAAATAAAATCAGCAAAAATAATAATAAGAATAAAACACACACAGGACAAACTCATTTAGCTACTCTTTCATTTAATTTCCTTTCATTTAATCTTGTCTGTTGTTGTGATGAATATGAGCGTGTTTGTGTTGCAGGTACAACATTGTCATCTCTGGTTAAGGTGTAACTGAATAACAGACAGACGGTGGACAGACAGACAGGAAGGCGGCCGGCTGGCGTCAGCAGCCACACGCCTGTCACGACACACCGCACGCCATGAGGCTGCATACCGCAGCACCCACACTGCATTCACACAATGAGAACTCAGTCCCGGACATCACGCACCAGCAGCAGCAACAAATGTGAAATATTCACACAGCGACAAAAGGTAGCGAGACATGCGGGTGAGAGGGAAGGCCTTCGAGGGCAAAATGATGGATAGAGTTAACATTTTTTTAAGAACAACAGATGAAGAATGTTACAGGAGATAATACTGTGAAAATTCTGAGATGTTTAAATGTAGATGTCAACGCACACGTGTGTGAGATGTCACGGGACCCCTGGAGTCCCTCTTTAAATTAATTTCTTATCACAAATTTGCAAATACCTAATAAAACATATAAAAACTTTTTCATAAACAATAAATCATTTTATTGTCAGGAAATGTAACCACACAAACAATAATTATAGATACTTGTTAAATAACTTTATCTTTGATTTAAGCATCTTAGAGCAACTTTCACCAGGATTTGCACGGGATGGTTGTTGTTAACCAAAAGGACAAAGTAATCAGAATTAGACTGCTATTAAAATAAAATTCTAAAATATTAGAAGTAACAATCTTCAAGTTTGTGCAAATGTTTTAAACCACCCCTTTACAAACTTTATTGTATTTTAAGCAACAGTTTTTCAAGCTTTCTGAAGGTCTTTCAAACTTTGTTTTTGGAGTTTGACATCACAGCCCACCATTATTGTTCTTTTGAGTGACTATATTGTCCAGTATATTGACTTTATTGTGCACTTTAAAAAAATGAGTAAAAGTAACAAGCGAAGGACAGATGAAGTAGTGTTAGACCCAAAAAATGATCTACAGATGAACAGAATCTAAAAGTCATTTTACTAAACATGCAAAAATACAGCAAAGATGCAATTTAGAATTAAAGGAAGTCTTTGCTGATTGAAACAAATTTCCAAAAGCTCAAATTCAGAATTGTTTCTACTAAGTTGCTGCTTAATAGATCTTACAAATAAACTTTCTTGTGACCGAAACTGAACTGAACATAATTATGAAAAGCATTTAAAGTCTAAAAAAAACTTTGCAAAAAGTGCAAAGAACCATTGTTCAGTAGAATGTAACAAGTTTGGAAAACTGACATTTTCTTTCAAAGCTAAAAAGATAAAAGTCAAAACAAATCCAATACAACAAAAAAACACAAAAAACTGAAATACTAGAAGAAGAAAAACATAAAACAAGCAACAAACCACCAACAACTACATCCAAAACGCTCACTGCTGATGCAGGATTTGGGTTCCGAGTTGCTGCAGATGTTTCACAGCTCTCTCCCGCCCCCTGGTGGACATCACGACACTTACATCTATATACTTCAAAGAATAATTTCCAATCTCATTGGAGTTCAGTTTCTGACCTTATAGGGATCTGGAGGATGGGCAGCAAAAACAGTAATATCAGCCATGTGTGAAGAAGTTACCATTTTCTGCAGCAGAGCCCAAACAGAGTACAGTGGGGCCCTCTGAAGTTATTGCTGACACCCTGATCCCGTTCACATCTGCTGTTAATCAGCAAAGCTTATAAAAACACCAGCGCACAAAAAGACAGATGCACGCAGGCAAACACTTCTGCAAACATCACCGTCACAAAATCCTTCTCAACTCCTGAACTTCCGACATGACTGGAGCCAACGCACTTGCCTTGGACACACACACACGCGCACGCACACACACACACACACACACACACACACACACACACACACACACACACACACACACACACACACACACACACACACACAGAACAAATTTTTGGTTCATTGAAAAGAGCAACCAAACCACAAACCGAACCCGACATGCCAACGCACTAATACGGTGAGTTGTAAAAATATTAAGCAAATAGTCGTGAATAGTTAGCATGCAGAACAAATACAAACATAGTTTAAAAATAAAGCTCAGAGGTTTTAGTTTGTAATTTAGGAGCTTTTCCTGCTAAATCAGAAAAACAGGCACTCTAAGGCAACAGTCACAGTTATTCAGTTCTCCATATTACTGTTGCTCTACATTAAATGATATAACGCATGATAAAAGTTGAAGAAAGTTTCACAAACACCTGCATCATTTGTATTGTTGAAAGTTCATAAACAGTGTCAAATCACGCAGCGTATTGCATAATTAGTGTAATTAGTGAGCTGTAAATTGATTTATTAACCTATTGGAAAGATGACATACCCCAGTGTTCATCTGGTCACTTTTCTGTCACGTTTCTGGTCATCACTTACAGAGTAGGTTGTTTAAGAAATTCACAAAGTAATGATCTGTGTATATAAAGGTTTTATTAAAATGCAGCAGTAGTATCGTGAATGTATTAACAAAGTCCCTGTGACAAAACTTAACACATGAGTCGAATAAACTCACCTATAAACAATCTTTCAGCTATGTTGACAATTTCAGCAAGGACGTGAAAAATGAAGATAATGTCCTCTGCTGGTTTGTTGATGATGGTGGGAGGGGCCTCATCGATGGAACAGCCTCGGACTACACTGTCCCAGATCTTTTCACTGTTTGAATCCTGTTTGTGAACTATGATTTCAGCAACGGGAGGATTCAGTCCATCATGGACCATGATGGGTATTAAAGTGCCCAGTGGGCGTAAAACATATTTTAAAAAGACAGTCATGGCTGCTCAAGATGTAGAAACCCAGGTAGTCTTGTTGGCCGTGACGTTTCTTCCAAACCTTTGTGTGTCTGATGACCATGAATTTAACCAAATGTCTCAGTAATACTGTCAGGCTGCAGTTGTTGGTCAGTCTGAGATCCAAACTGGAGGAGAGAAGAATAAATTACAGCTGAAAATGAGGCATAAAATTTGGAGCAGCTTATTTTTGCTCTATTGAGAACAGATTTGATAGAAATATAATGTTCCTCACTTGGTGTCTTTCAGGTAGGTTGTATTACACCACAGTAACTTAACTTGTTTGCCACTATAGAAGACTGAGATATCATGAGTGTTCACCTCCAACTTCACCCCAAGTGTTTGATGGTTGATAAATAAATGACTAAAGTATGTTTTGTTGTTGCCATCTGGGACAAGTTGCTTTCTTTCAAGGATTTGCCATTAACCACAAAACCTGGAAACCAAGAGGACGATGTATATAAATTACTTGTTTAACATTCGTTCATATGTAGAAAAATACTTGCTTGTAGGACTCAAAGTTAACCTGATTTTTGGTCTCGAACCAGACTGAAAATGTTTCCTGCTTTGTCATTAATGTTGAAACAGGGCGTTCTTTTTATCTGGCAGCTCTATCATAAAATGAGGATCTCCGTCCACTGCAAACACAGAAGAGTGACATCAAACAAAGAATAAATGTTAAAATAAAGCCCAGTTACCGTAATGTTCTGAGCGGCAGACAATTTGTATTTTATTTGTCATTTAACCTTCATTAAATCTTTAATGTAATATCAACAAAATAACAAAAAGATTACAGAAGATATCATTAAACACGAACGGCTGTACATTCCTCACTGTCTTTTAGTAATACAGCATACATTGATGTTAAAATCTTACCATCTCCAAGATGGTGAGCACCGGCGGCAGCATGAGCCGGAACACCTGACACACCAAATATAATTTATATTATAAAAGGGGGTGATATAGTTCTAATATAATTGTTTGAAAGGAGAGTTTTCATACTTCTGTGTTTCTCTGCTTTCTGTCGCTGGTCTGCAACATAAACAAACAATATAAAGTCAGCTCGGCATCAAAGCTGAAATACATGTTAATAATTGTTGTGATATGGTGCATCATAAAGACAATAATAAATAAACTGGGCTGTAGTACAGTAACTATTGAAATCAAACCCTACCTTGAGTTAGCTTATCAACAATGAAAGACAAAACCATAGAGTAGAGACATATTCAGAGCTTTGGCTATTGCCTCGTCTTTCTCAGGCGAAGCACTGATGTCACTGATAGAGAGAAAAAATGAAACAGGATTTTATTGTTTTAAAATTACTCGCAAAATGATGTAAATAGTCAGTAGATTAAGCATAATAAATAAAAAAATATCACATCTTTTTCCCACAGTTTAAAGAGACCATTTCATACAAATTTCAGGACTTTGTAGTTATTTCTTAAGTATTAACCAGTAATATGAAACATTTTATATCTAAAAAACGTCAGGAAACACTGATTAACAGACCTTTCAATCTGTCTGCATCAACATTCTGCTGGTTCCAGCTTCAGCTGCTTCGGCAGCAGCTTATTCATATTCATTATTGAAATTTGCTGGACTCAGATTGGCTAACAAACTAGCCTATGAGAGCAAGGTATACTGTTTCTTGCCCCGCTGCGCATGGCAACAGCAGGTGTTTTCCTTTTCCTTTTTGCTACGTCTTATGCTACAGCTTTTAGCCAGCAGCATGCTAGGTGTGGTTTCAACTGCGGGAGCTGCCGGATACTAATGAGCAAAGGAGTTGTGACGAAACAGATACAGGTCGTTCGAACTCGGGTGTTATCACCACCTGCGTAGTTTGAGAGATTAAAACCGAAAGAGAAGTTGTTGACCTGTTTTCACACCCACTATGAAGGTAAGAACACCTTTGGAGCTAAAATTTTCAACAGAAACCTCAGATTAGTAGCAAACTGCTTGCTAAGTTTCGTGAAACTAGTTCAGTGTTGGATTTGCCAAAATGTGGATGCATGAAAACTGTTACTAATGAAGAAACATCAGTGTGCTAGCTGTCCTGACTTCATTCAGCAAGAGCCCACAGCGTAGCACTCGCCGCATGTCACTGGAGAGTGGCATTAGTCAAACATCCCTTTGGCGGATATTAGCTACTCACAAATGGCACCCTTACAAACTCAAGCTACTGCAGCATCTCAATGAGGATGACCCAGAGCAACACACAGAATTTGCAGAATGGGCAAAACAGAAATTGGAACAGGACCCTCAGTTCACGCAGAAGATTTTGTTCAGTGATGAGGCAAACTTTTATGTGAATGGTGAAGTTAACAAACAAAACCACCGCTATTGGTCTAACACTAACCCACATTGGATAGATCCCTTCAAGACTGTTGGAACAAAAAAAGTGATGGTATATGGGGTACAAAGATAGTGGGGCCATTCTTCATCAATGAAAACCTCAAGGCCACTGGATATTTGAGATTGCTACATGATGATGTGTTTCCATCTCTATGCACTGAAGCTGGCACGTTCCCTGAGTTTTTCCAGCAAGATGGTGTACCACCACATTATGGGTGTCAGGTCCGAGCATTCATAGATGAACAGTTTCCTGGAAAGTGGATTGGTTGTCGTGGGCCAGTTGAATGGCCCCCAAGCTCTTCTGGTCTGACCCCCTTAGACATTTATCTTTGGGGTCATCTGAAGGCAATTGTCTATGGTGTGAAGATACGAGATGTGCAGCACCTGAAACTACGAATACTGGAAGCCTGTGCTGGCATTTCTCCTGCGGTGTTGCTATCAGTGTTTGAAGAGTGGGAGAAAATTACATTTCCATTGAGAAGATGAAGACTTCTGTTTGCAAATGTTATTTACAGGAATGGTTAAGGTATACGTAAGTAGGAAGATTTTTTCTGAATTTCAGGACAGAACCACCCTCACCACCTTTTTGAAAAATGCTCATGTGCAACACTTACAGTTATTCGCGTGCGTGCTCTATTCGTTATGGCGCAGAAGGAGGGCCAAAAGTAAGACTAATGATCGGTCAGCGCCAGCTACGTGTTCAACCCTTAGTTGGCTGCTGATCTGATTACTGATAGTCTGGCATCTGTAACTTCACAGCCGGTACCAGTAAATGAGGAAGCAGCTTCTGACGTGTACATTAGCATGTCTAGGCTGGCTATAGCAATGGAGAAGCTAACGACTAGCATGTCTGGGCTGGTCATTGAATGGTAAATTCTCTCTGCTATTCATTAGCATATTTAGGCTGATGAAGCTTACTAGCACACCAGTCACACAATGAGGTTTACCACTATATCAAAACTAACTGCAAAGCTTCTTCTTCTCCTCTAATTTATTAGTACTGTGTGTATTGTTCTGCTGCCACCTACTGTTCATTTATTACTGCAGTCTGGACCTATTTGAATGGCTTCTAGCAAGATTGCCTGTCTCAGCAACAAAAGGCATACCTAGTGTCTACCTGGTTTACAGTACAGCTCACAGTTCTTCGCTTAATCATTGTTCCCACGACCCTGACAAAGAGCTCGTAGGCCTATCAGTGTCTTCTGTTTGTTCCCGCCATTATCATCCTCTTCATTCTCCAGATCCACTGGTCCTGGTGACATGCACTTATGAGCTAATGTGCTAAATGGTAAATGTACTGTATTTGTCTAGCACTTTTCTAGTCATTCAGACCACTTAAAGTGCTTTCACACTACAGGTTTTACATTTACCCATTCATACAACCCGATATGCAAATCGGGGGAGAGGGGAGGGGCTAACACTCATGCAACCTGATATGCAAATCGGGGGGGAAACATGGGGTTCAGTGTCTTGCCCAAGAACCTTTCAACATGTGGTGGTGGAAGCCGGGATTGATCCACCAACCTTCAGATTGGAGGACAACCGCTCTAATAACTGAGCCACAGCCGCATAAACACCAGAGAGTGTGCAGGAAGTTAAAACTATTGTAACCGAGCATATCCAACCACTAATTACTTACAAATAATGACAGCAATAGAACGAGTCAGCCGGTTCGAAATTGGAAGCATCTATATTAACACGAGGAACTTCCTGGTCAATCCCGGTGTCATGACCGTTTTCCTGTAAGACTGGAACCCTCTTACAAGCACAACTCCAGGACAAGAAACAGAGTTTTAAAGGTTTTAATTGTACAGTGAACACAACAGCCAGGCACTAAGTCCCTGTGTTGCAGGCAGGACAGGAACCGGGCCTCACTGGAGGAACAGGCTGAATCTAGGCGTGGAGAAGACAGGTTAGTGGACTGGATTGCAGCAGGGAGGAACAAGCATGAATAAGGAGAGAGAGAGCTTACGGAGAGGCTGATGGTGCTAGTGGTTCTGTGGAGGAGGAGTGGTTGGAGGCTGAAGCTGAGGTGAGGATCCTGTGGTTGGTGCGCAGGTGCTGGAGGGTGGACAGACCGACTCAGGCTCTGAACGGTGTTCCGGCAGGTGCGACTCCAGGGGAGAGAGACGGGCAGAGAGCAGGTCCTGAAAACCAGACTTGGTGTGGAAACCGTGGGTAGGACTGCTCTCAAGGAGAAGAGGTGAGGACCTACGGAAAGGCGTCAGGTCCAGGTGGAGACCCTGGGAAACACAGGTAAAAGACCAAGCGTTATAAAGCTCAAAAATGTTTGCAATAAGGTTAGTTGCACAAGCCACTCTACCACGAAGGAAGTAGGAACTATCTGGAGCCCGTCTCATGTTGATCCTCCCCTTAAATCTCAACTCAGGTGATGAGGAGATGAGCCACACCTGCGCTCCAGAGGCTGATCCACCTGTGAGGAGGTAAGAAGAAAACACCCACACACACAGCCACACCCACGGGCAGCTCAGCCACACAACACCCGGGCAGACTTCAAAATAAAAGCATCAATAGAAAAATCTCTTCCACTATCATATGTGCACGACTTTTCACCAGAATGATTACCTACCAGTATCCGTTCACTGCCTGACGAAAAAGTAAAGATTTCTGATTACTGGTTTCTGAAGGTTCACACATGTTTTAGAAGTGAAAAGTAAAATTTTGACATTTTTCTCCTTGCAGCTTAAGGTATGAGATATTTAAGCAGAAGAGTTGATTTGAGTTTAGACCTTGAGGTAAAGTGAAAGTACAGTGGACAACGGTTTTACAAACTGTGTGAATATTTCTTCAGCAGCAGCAGTTAGTCGCGCGCTGATAAACTCTCTCAGAGACTGAACTGAAGACATTGTTACTGCACACACTGAAAAATTAACCTCAAACAACAAAACACGAGCAAAGCTAGCGCTGCTAGCGCCACACACACGCAGAGGTTTTTCTTCTTCTTCTTCTTCTTTTGAATTTTTATTGGCCATATGGTTATGGCCAATAAATGGCAATATTGGTTATATGCACGACCTCAGTGCCCAGCAGTTTTGTGCATATAAGCGTTGTGTGCATTTGTCCATCAGTGGTCATTTGGACTGTAAACACGGGTAGCAGTGTTCGGTATTGATAACAGATAATCGGAAATAATGTAATAACACAATTACAATATACTAGGAGAATAAAATTCTCAAACAGAGTTATACTTGTAGAGCAGATCCAGCATAACACTGGTAACAGATGCACCAGTTACTTGTGCTTTGATGCGACGGTATAATGGCACAGATTAAGTTACAGTCAGGATCGATTTTAAAATACTTTTAATGGTGTCTTAACGGTCTTGGGAAAAGTGCTCTATAAATAAATAAAGTTTGAGTTTGAGTAACAGAACAATTTTCCATACTGGATATTAATGATCGTGCACTCAAGACTCACAGAACAAATGTTACATTTGACACTATTTCACACTGAAGAAGTCGATGATTAATTAAATTTTTTTCAACCCTCTGACAGCTTCAGGCAGACGTGCCAGACATGTGGTGAACAACAGAGCAGCCTAGTTCCAGGCACCTGACAGCGACAGTGCGTGGCAGAACACTAGCGGGGGTGAACGTTCAAGCAACTAGCGAGAAATAGCAGAATTCAGTGAGATGCATGTATGATACCTCGAAACATTTTGTGCCTACACTCACCGGCCACTTTATTAGGTACACCTGTCCAACTGCTCATTAACACTTAATTTCTAATCAGCCAATCACATGGCGGCAACTCAGTGCATTTAGGCATATACACATGGTCAAGACAATCTCCTGCAGTTCAAACCGAGCATCAGTATGGGGAAGAAAGGTGATTTGAGTGACTTTGAACGTGGCATGGTTGTTGGTGCCAGAATGGCTGGTCTGAGTATTTCAGAAACTGCTGATCTACTGGGATTTTCACGCACAACCATCTCTAGGGTTTACAGAGAATGGTCCGAAAAAGAAAAAATATCCAGTGAGCGGCAGTTCTGTGGGCGGAAATGCCTTGTTGATGCCAGAGGTCAGAGGAGAATGGCCAGACTGGTTCGAGCTGATAGAAAGGCAACAGTGACTCAAATAACCACTCGTTACAACCAAGGTAGGCAGAAGAGCATCTCTGAACGCACAGTACGTCCAACTTTGAGGCAGATGGGCTACAGCAGCAGAAGACCACGCCGGGTGCCACTCCTTTCAGCTAAGAACAGGAAACTGAGACTATAATTTGCACAAGCTCATCGAAATTGGACAATAGAAGATTGGAAAAACGTTGCCTGGTCTCGATTTCTGCTGCGACATTCGGATGGTAGGGTCAGAATTTGGCGTCAACAACATGAAAGCATGGATCCATCCTGCCTTGTATCAACGGTTCAGGCTGGTGGTGGTGGTGTAATGGTGTGGGGTATTGTTGCTGACCATGTCCATCCCTTTATGACCACAATGTACCCAACTTCTGATGGCTACTTTCAGCAGGATAATGCGCCATGTCATAAAGCTGGAATCATCTCGGACTGGTTTCTTGAACATGACAATGAGTTCACTGTACTCAAATGGCCTCCACAGTCACCAGATCTCAATCCAATAGAGCATCTTTGGGATGTGGTGGAAC
>SSNP01000147.1:937970-948093 GCA_006937955.1 Pachypanchax playfairii | reverse complement strand
AAGGAAGTAGGAACTATCTGGAGCCCGTCTCATGTTGATCCTCCCCTTAAATCTCAACTCAGGTGATGAGGAGATGAGCCACACCTGCGCTCCAGAGGCTGATCCACCTGTGAGGAGGTAAGAAGAAAACACCCACACACACAGCCACACCCACGGGCAGCTCAGCCACACAACACCCGGGCAGACTTCAAAATAAAAGCATCAATAGAAAAATCTCTTCCACTATCATATGTGCACGACTTTTCACCAGAATGATTACCTACCAGTATCCGTTCACTGCCTGACGAAAAAGTAAAGATTTCTGATTACTGGTTTCTGAAGGTTCACACATGTTTTAGAAGTGAAAAGTAAAATTTTGACATTTTTCTCCTTGCAGCTTAAGGTATGAGATATTTAAGCAGAAGAGTTGATTTGAGTTTAGACCTTGAGGTAAAGTGAAAGTACAGTGGACAACGGTTTTACAAACTGTGTGAATATTTCTTCAGCAGCAGCAGTTAGTCGCGCGCTGATAAACTCTCTCAGAGACTGAACTGAAGACATTGTTACTGCACACACTGAAAAATTAACCTCAAACAACAAAACCGTCTATAAACAAGGACAAACACGAGCAAAGCTAGCGCTGCTAGCGCCACACACACGCAGAGGTTTTTCTTCTTCTTCTTCTTCTTCTTTTGAATTTTTATTGGCCATATGGTTATGGCCAATAAATGGCAATATTGGTTATATGCACGACCTCAGTGCCCAGCAGTTTTGTGCATATAAGCGTTGTGTGCATTTGTCCATCAGTGGTCATTTGGACTGTTAACACGGGTAGCAGTGTTCGGTATTGATAACAGATAATCGGAAATAATGTAATAACACAATTACAATATACTAGGAGAATAAAATTCTCAAACAGAGTTATACTTGTAGAGCAGATCCAGCATAACACTGGTAACAGATGCACCAGTTACGTGTGCTTTGATGCGACAGTATAATGGCACAGATTAAGTTACAGTCAGGATCGATTTTAAAATACTTTTAATGGTGTCTTAACGGTCTTGGGCCTTCTTATCTTTCGGAACTGCTTTTATCATACGAACCCTCGCGGTCTCTGCGCTCCTCTGGCAGCCATCTCCTTGTGATTCCAAAAGTCAGGACTCATACTCAAGCCGAGGCATCTTTTAGTTACTAAGGCCCTCTGGAACGGCCTGCCGGAGGACTTCAGGGCCGCAGAGAACGTTCATGTTTTTAAGAACAGGCTCAAGACCTACCCTTTTTAGCTTTTAACTGACTACTTTTTTCATTTTTTATTTTGGACTGTTAGCTTCTATGCTTGTTTTAGTTATTTCTTTATTTTTATTACTGTTTAGTTTTTACACAGTTATGTTTTATTGTTTTACTATTTCGATAATTACATTTTATTAGATATACTATTATTCATATTAGCTTTTGTTATTTTTATACTTCATATATTTTAATCCTTCCAGTGTTTCCTCTGTGGAGCCCTCTGCCTCGGGGTTGGTGGTCATCGGCGGCGGCCGGGGTGCTCCTCGGGTAGTGCTTGGGGGTGGTGGGGTTTCCGACCTCCCTCCCCGGATGCCCTGGGTCAGTGCCTCGGCGGATATCGAGGCGGATGGCTACCCTGATGGCTTGTCATTCATTACCAGACCCATCTGAACTCAGCATACTGTTTACTCTTGTCGTTTTATCTGTTATGTTGTGGGGTGTAACTGTCATTATTGTTTTTTATGTGTGGGAAAGGTGGGAATGTGGGTTATATGGGGTGATTTTAATTTGTCAAGCACTTTGTGTTGCTCTTTGTGCATCCAACTTACTTGACCAGTCCAGCAGATTGTCCAAAGAAAACAGCCTTTTCATACTGTTTCCTGGCTTTTTCTTTCTCCTTCACCTCTCCAACATAGACATGACCATCAATTTCCCTGTGAGGCACAAGAACATTTGACAAAGTTAGAGATTTTTTATACTGATTAAATACTGGTTATACTGGTTAAATGTAGTGATTTTTTACTGACATGCTGAAGTTGGTGATGAAGGCAGTCTTTGGTAGCTCCACATCAAAAAAGATTTCTTGGGAGGACTTTGCTTTGTTTAGAGCCTTGGAGGTTATGACGGTGTGAGCGAAACGAGACGTCACCGTACAGGCGACTTTAATGCTGAACACATCAACCTTTTCAAAGACACAAACAATATGACTATGGTTGGTAAAATACTGTTAAATAGAGATGTGGATAGATTGTTGGTAACCTTATAAAGAACTAAAGAAAAAAACACAGAGGTCAATGAAATAACTTGACAAAAGTAATGACAAATATTCTGATAGGCTGCATAGTTGTGCAGCTGGTTGGCCTGTTGCCTTCAAGCAAGAAGGTCTTTGGTGCTAAACCAGCCAGGACCTTTCAGCATGGAGTTTGCATATACTTCCTCTGCATTTGTGGGTTTTCTCCCAGGATATTGGTTTCCTCCCACAGACCAAAGACATGAATCATAGCATAGGTTAACTTGGTCCTAAGTGTGAGTGTGTGGCTGGTTGTCTGACTATATGTGGCCCTGTGATGGACTGATGACTTCGTTGAGCTGCATTATGTAATAAAAGTTCAAAATATTAGAACTTTTTCATTTTATTATATAATAAAGCTGCATTTTGCACTAAATTGCTCCAATACATAATGTAAGACGTCACCGTACAGGCGACTTTAATGCTGAACACATCAACCTTTTCAAAGACATTAACAATATGACTATTGTTATCAAAATTAGCCGCGCCATGGTAGAAAACAGATACTGTACATTCAGTTTTATTTCTAAGGTTTAATGTATAATTAAAAATCTTTAAGCACAGTTCCATCTAAAGGACATTGGTTCAATAGTTTTGTGGTTTGTTCCAACTTTATCTCACTGGGCAACTAGCTGGAGACAACCTGCAAAAATAAATTTAAACTTTCAGTTGGATTCAACTGACTTGGTTCAAACTTGACACTGTTGTGGCCTGTTCTATTTATGAATGATCCACGTGGGGCATGTGGCAGAAATCCAAACAAATTACTACACCCATGCAGTGGTTGTGCTGAGACCCTTGTTGTGGTTAAGTCACAAAATATCTGAAATATGTTTGCTTGCTTACAGTTTACCCTAATTTTAGTCATAATTTAGTCAAAATCCCCTCCCAAAGCTGTCTCATCCTTTATTTTTTTACATGTGTGACTCACATGAAATAAACTGAGAACCAGCCCCCCCCCCCACACACACACACAACTTCTTACTGACTCTGTACTTTACAGCTTTTGTGAAATACACAGATTTTGAACTACTGAGCGAATGGTTCGATTCTATAACCATTTCTGTTTTCTTATTTTATGTTCATGTGACGTGACCTAATGAAGACCATATTCTGAGTTTTAAAGATACTCTGAAATTTACAACCATTAAATCTGAAGAACATGTTAATCCTTTCATTCCAGGTTGTATCTAAAATTATTTTTAGGAAGTCAACACAACACAAATGCAGTCAAGTTTATTGCTGTCTTTGCCGCAGAGAACGTTCATGTTTTTAAGAGCAGGCTCAAGACCTACCTTTTTAACCGAGCTTTAACTAATTATTATTTATTATTACGCTTTTTAACTGATTAGCATATTTTACCAGATGTAATTTTTAGTTTAGCTTTTAACTGTTTATTTATTAATCTGCTTTGCATTTTTATCTTGATTCTATCTTATCATTGTTTTACACTAATTGTTTTATACTTTATACACTTTATGTTTTACAAATTTTACATTTTAACTTTTTTTTTTTTTTTGCCAGTGTTTCCTCTCCAGAGGCGGTGGTCAGCTGTGGCTGCCTGGGTGCCCCCCAGGTAGCACCTGGGTGGAGGTGGGGGTACCAGCCCTCCCTCCTCTGGTGCCTTGGCGGCTGCTGCTGATCTGCTGCTACCGATGCAGATGTCTCCCATGATGGCATTTCCTGGCTCATCTGTGCTCAGCCCGCTGTTTTTGTAGCTTTTAAGTGTGTGTGTGTGTGTGTGTGTGTATGGTCGATGGGTTGNATAATTTGCAAATAAATTCTTTAAAAATCAGACAATGTGATTTTCTGGATTTTTTTTCCTCATTTTATCTCTCATAGTTGAGGTATACCTATGATGAAAATTACAGGCCTCTCTGATCTTTTTAAGTGGGAGAACTTACACAATTGGTGGCTGACTAAATACTTTTTTGCCCCACTGTAGCATCTGGAAACAATGGTGTTTGGGAAATGTGGATTTGATTTTGAAAAACAAACAATATATTTACTGTAAGAAAGAAACTAGTCATCTTGACCACCATTTCTATTGTTTCTGTTTATAACATACCGGTTTTACAACCCAATTCCCAAATATGAGCATTTACATTAATGTTAAAATTAGTGTCTTACATCTGTCATGGTTCGAACCAGGTGGGGTTGTTTTCGAGCTCCCAAAGTGACCCAAACTCCAGACACACACAGAGCGAGGAAACAGCGTTCAGTAGTAACAGTGTTTATTATGTACAGTGCTCCAATATATACACAGGTGAATAATAAATGTGCTCGACGAAACTCAGGACGGGCCTGGTGCGGGACAGGAACGGTCCTGGGGTTATGAGAGAGAGAGAGGTTAGTGACAGTTGGAGGAACCAGCTGCGGCGTGCGGGGATCGTGCTCGCTTAACTCACGGTTTCGTGTAAGACGTCCGGGTTTGAGGAGAGATCCGAGGATGCTGCCGCAGGGGTGGTGATCCAAGTTTTCGGTGTTTGTGGTGTGAGATCCGGGTCCGGGTGCTGAGTGCGCAGACGTGACTGCGACAGGGGTGACAGCAGAGCGGTGACCGGGAAGGTGTGGACCAGAGGAAGCCAGAGACAGACAGGGAGCCAGAGGGAGAGAGCTGGTCGCGTAGCACCGCAACGGAGCTCTAGTAGGTTCCAGGTTTGAGCCAATCCTCACTATGAGCGGTTCGATATCCACGCTGGAGGTTAAGCTGTCGGGAGAGGAGCTCCAGTACAGCAGGCTAAACATAAGGAAGAGAAGGCAGGTTAAATACTGCGGAAAACACTCTGGTAATTTGCTCACTAGCCACTCTGTACCACGCAATGTAGTGGAACAAACTGGCGTCTGTCTCTTGTTCCTCCTCTGCTTAAGTACCCAGCTCTCCTGAGCTGGGTAACGATCCACACCTGTCATCACTGATCGTCTGCTGCCACGCCCTGCAAAACAATTAGTGCCACTCACCACCACCAGCAGCAGAGATCCTCACAACATCCTTTGCGGAGGTTGTACTTCTTTTCTGAAAAAGAAAATGTAAATTGTTTTGCAACAACATCTAATTACATAATATTAATTTAATTAATATTTACAGTTTGTTGTTTCTACATCGTTGTGTATGTAAGCCAAATACCTTTGCTCACTTGGTGGCCAAAGTTTTTTTGGGTTCCTGGAACACAACACAATATGAATGTTGTGTGTTACCATGAAAAGAACATGTAAGTGAAACATTTCAGATCATTTGGAGCCACTAACCATGACACTTTACTGTTTTGATTTTTTTACATTTAGTGGCACAAATGTTTGACATCTTCCAATGAAAACACAGAACAAAAGAAACACAGGCCAACTTTTGATACACTTATCAACCAAAATGCCCTTTTTATTTCTCATCTATCCATTTTCATCATCTTCTTGTTCCTGTTCAGGGTCACAGGGAGCTGGTACCCATCTCCAGGAGTCAGTGGGTGGGAGGCTGGGTTACACCTGGACAGGCTACTTAAGGACTACTTTTGGGGTTGTGTTTTTTGTTTTAGGTGTATTTCCAGAGTTTCATGTGATTTTCATGTGTTTCTTTTATTTCTTGTTGCAGGCTCATTCTTTAGCCAGGGATTTTTCATAGTTTGCTTGGCTTACTGTGTTTCCTTCTTCTGTCTTCTCCTGTGTTCTAGATTTTAGGACATTGTTTAGCTTCTACATCGGCCCTTTGTTTTCTTTAATAGTTAAATTACCTTCCGCCAAGGAGGTCATTTTTTCATTGGGGTTTGTCTTTCTGTTAGCAGAAAGACTCAAAAACTTATGAATATTGATGAAATTTTCAGGAAAATTCCAAAATGACCCAAGGATCAATTGTTTAGATTTTGGGGGTGATCCGGATTACCGCCTGGATCCAGGGATTTTTTTTAACGATACAGACATGGCGGAGGTCTGTGCTCTCCGAGTGCTTTAGTTTTTATTATATCCTATAAGTTCCTGAGTCCTGCCTACATGGTGGTCCTCCACTGCATCACATGTGACAGCTACATAGAGACAAACACTTACACACACTCATACCAAGGACCACTAATTAACCCTAACAAAAAAACAAAACAAAATGTACATTAAAATTGTGTCATGGTTCGATACCAGGTGGGGTTGTTTTCGAGCTCCAGGGGTGACCCAAACTCCAGACACACAGCGAGGAAACAGGTTTTTGCAGTTTAACAGTGTTTAATTATATACAGTGCTCAAATACAGGGAATGCAAAAACTGTACACGTGGTGATGAACTCAGGACGGAACAGGTGCGGGACAGGAACGGTCCTTGGTTGTGGAGAGAGAGAGGTTAGTGACAGGCTGTGATACCAGCTGCGGTGTGCGGGGATCGTGCTCGTAAACTCACGGTTGACGTGTGTGTCGTCCGGTTGTGAGGAGGGATCCAGAGATGCTGCCGCGGGGGTGGTGATCCAGACTGTCAGGGTAATGGTAGGAGATCCAGGTCCGGGTGCTGCTCGTGCTGACGTATCTGCAGCAGGGGTGACAGCAGCGCGCTGACTGGGAAGGTGTGGATCCAGAGGAAGCCAGAGACAGACAAGGAGCCAGAGGGAGAGAGCTGGTGGCGTGATCCAGCAACAGAGCTCTATTTCATCCGTGCGAAGCCAGTCCTCACGATAGGCGGGTAGATGACCACGCTGAGGCACTGTAAGCTGGAGAGGCGCTCCAGGACAGCGGGCTAAACACAAGGGAAGAGAAGGCAGGTTAATCACTGCTAGAAAAGCTCCTGATAATAATACTGGCCACTCTGTTACCACGGTAGTTAGTGGAACAAACTGGCGTCTGTCTTTTGTTCCTCCTCTGCTTAAGTACCCAGCTCTCCTGAGCTGGGTAATGATCCACACCTGCTTCCACTGATGATCTGCTGCCACGCCCTGCAAGACAATTAGGCACACAAACACCACCCACCAGCAGCAGAGATCCTGACAAATTGCAGCACTACAAATTAAGATGAGTTCCAGTTGCTTAAATTCTCTCCCATCACATACAGATAAGTTATGATGGGAGAAATTCAGAGTCCCCAGAGAACCACATATGCACAGGGAGAACTCCAGGCAGAAAGGTCCCTGCTTACAAAACATCTTCCAAAACATAAATTGTGGACACAGTACAACCCCATGTCTGGAGATGTTTGGGTCTAAAAAGATCTTAGTCTAGAAGAAATAAAAGATTTTTGTTTATTAATAAAGAGACCCTATCAGTCTTCAGACCATCTCGTAACTCAGATGATTCAGACTATGAGCTTCAGACACAAGTAGAACAAATTAAAGACAGCTGGTGGAGGATGTACCTCAGGTAATAAGAGTCATGTGGTAAACAAGCATTTGATAAAAAAGAACCTGTTTCTGAAGAAAAACTGAACTCTCCACCCATTTGAATGGACTTATTATGTTATTGTTAACATAACTCATAGCTCAGAGTTAACAGTGAAGACATCTTGCACAATTGGACCAGTTTTGTTAAATAAAGAGAACTGTATTAACATTTAGGAAGAGATTTAAATGTAAAAATTGTATCATTATAAATCATTGATTCTGCCATGGTCTCTATTTAAGCAAAAATGTTTTTATCCTATAAAATTCACTTGTAACATTTTATCACTGTGTAGTATCAAGAGCTTATTGAATTTAAATGACTTTAAGTTGTTTGGTTAATTTGACCCTCTGAAAGTCTTTAGATCTGTGGCAGATTCCTGAAGCTGCAGTTTATACAGTACATGCAATAATGGTTTATTAACATTGATGCTTGAGTTCCCAGGTCACGTGCATCTTTTTAAACATTTTGTTTTGTCTCCATAAACTTCAAACTGCAACTTCCTGTCCCCCCTCAAAAAAGCTGCATAAACTTTTTCATACACAGAGCACTAAAACAGACACATGCACATTACTTAAATTAACTACCTGCATCAGGGCATTTCTTTTGGAAATAATAAGAGCTTCCTGGACCTGATGTGGGAAAGTGAAGGAGACACAAACACACAGCAGCAGGACTCTCCACATTACAGGCATGAAGGAGAAACTCTGGCGCTCCGGCATTGCTGAAACCAGGCATGTGGGATCAAGTCTTCCTGTGAGAGTTTCTCCGCCCCTGCTGTGTGTTACAGGAAAAGGGACCCTTAAGCCTCCACAATATGCATAAAATGGGAGTGTGTGTGTGTTGTTTCCCATAATCACGTGTACATTTGGGAACATTAAGAATGAAGGAATGAATTTTCCACTGAAAATAATCCACATCCTGTCTAAACTTGTCTTTCAGGTGTTTACTGTTACTGTTTGGAGAGTTGCAGGATTATCTTCTCTTTTCTGTCTTAGTTTTGTTTCCTATTAAAAGTCATCATTTTAACTGTCTTAATTTTGGTAACTTTTATTTTAATTCCATGTGATGTTTTAGTTCTCCAGCAGACTTTTTATTCTTACATTTGACATCACTGTTTACATTTTAACCCTATCAGTTAATTACAGAAAGCCCCGCATGGAAGCCATGTTCTGCATCTTTGATGAAAAAAAACATGTAAAAAAAATTTCAAGTCAGTAGTTCCCAACCTTGGAGCCCCCCTCTTACACAAATAGATAAGTCACACCCCTGAAAAGCAACACCTAAAGAATAACTTGCTATTTTATCACTTATTTATTACAAATATGTGCTAAATATTTTGTTCATTCCATAGGAACAAACAGTCACTGTGAACTTGAAGGGACAAGAAGTTTGTCTGAACTGTGGATAATAACCTGAAAGTTTCCTATCTGCTCTGTTCATGTCACTTCTCACTCATGCTCCTATGTTCCTGCTTCTACCACCGTATTAATCCTAATCTCACTCACCTGTTGTTTATTTATTTAAGTTTATTTATTTATAAAGCGCCAGTTCATGACAAAGTCATTTCAAGGCACTTCACAGAAAAATCAACCAATTAGTAATAAAACATTTTCTATCTAAGGAACCAGCCGATTGGGCTGAATTGTTATTTCAGCACAATCCCCCATCCTGAGCAAGCACAACTGGCGACAGTGGAAAGGAACGACTCCCTTTTAACAGGAAGAAACCTCTAGCAGAACCCGGCTCAGAATGGGCGGCCTTCTGCCTTAGCCGACTGGGGTCTGAGCTGACAGGAAAGAGACACAGACAAACACAGATGTATTTAGGCCAGTCGTCATGTCTATGGAAAGATAAACAGAGAAACAGTTAATGGCAGCAGTAACAATCAAAGCAATAACAATTTGATGGCTCTAGTGGGAATATTTCATCCCTTGTTTATGTGAGATACACCCTCCTCAGAGGCAGCCAGAGTAAAGAAAGACAGCAGAGTGAAAAAAAAATGTGGTCAGTATGTCCTCCGGCAGTCTAAACCTATAGCAGCATAACTAAAGGGAAAGCTCAGGAGAACCCAAGCTAACTCTGACTATAGGATTGTGTAAAAAGGAAAGTTTTAAGTCTATTCTTAAAACTACACAAGGTGTCTGCCTCATGGATAAAAAGTGGAAGCTGGTTCCACAGGAGAGGAGCCTGATAATTAAAAGCTCTTCCTCCTGTTCTACTTTTAGAAATTCTAGGAACTACAAGCAGACCTGCAGTCTGAGAGCGAAGTGCTCTGTTAGGAGCATATGGAACAATAAGATCTTTAATATAAGCTGGAGCTTGGTCGTTCAAGGCCTTATACGTCAAAAGTAAAACCTTAAACTTTATTCTAGACCTTACAGGGAGCCAATGAAGTGATGCTAAAACAGGAGAAATATGGTCTCTCCTTCTAACTCTCATCAGAACTCTGGCAGCAGCATTTTGGATCAGCTGGAGGCCTTTAACAGCACTATTAGAACATCCT
>SSNP01000147.1:909396-937960 GCA_006937955.1 Pachypanchax playfairii | reverse complement strand
TCTACAATTTTGTTTCTGGTGTCCTTTGACAGCTCTTTGGTCTTGGCCATAGTGGAGTTTGGAGCGTGACTGTTTGAGGTTGTGGACAGGTGTCTTTTATACTGATAACGAGTTCACACAGGTGCCATTAATACAGGTAACGAGTGGAGGACCGAGGAGCCTCTTAAAGAAGTAACAGGTCTGTGAAAGCCAGAAATCTTACTTGTTTGTAGGTGACCAAATACTTATTTTCCACCATAATTTGCAAATAAATTCTTTAAAAATCAGACAATGTGATTTTCTGGATTTTTTTTTCCTCATTTTGTCTCTCATAGTTGAGGTATACCTATGATGAAAATTACAGGCCTCTCTGATCTTTTTAAGTGGGAGAACTTACACAATTGGTGGCTGACTAAATACTTTTTTGCCCCACTGTACATATATATATATATATATAGCCCACCAGTATCTGCAGCATCACTGAAGTTCAGGAGGAAGTGATGTAAAGATTTGTTGTAAGAGCGTAAAACAGATAAAAAATAAAAAAAACACTTCTGGAAGTTCACTGCAGAAGTTTCATGTATATTTTTTTATTTAAACATGATTTGTGGGCATGTTTTATCAACACGTGGACCGAAATAACAAAGCAGAAAAACTTTCATAAAATGCCTCAGTAATGTAGTTTATCTTATATGTGCTGAGTTTTAAATGGATTCAACAACCCTTGATACAAATTATCCACTTCAGTGCTCATCTGGTTGTATTTTCTGACTCTAAGTCTTCAGTTTATGAGCTTCTTGTTAGAGAAATTAGTCTATTACAAAAAGTGACTGCATATACTGGTATTTTTATTACAACTCAATAAGTAGGTTAAAGAGCTCCATGTGACAAAATTCAAACTGACACTGATTAATTCCCTTTTTTCCTATAAACGATCTCAGAAATAAACTTGGAAAATGTTAGCTAACTGAGTTAACTCCTTAAGTAGAGTTTGCTGTTGTAAAAGTTGCTAAATGATCTAGGGTGTTTATTTTTTATTCATTTCGAACATGCTTTACGAAAAATATTAACATTTTGAAGAAAACATGACAATAAAAATAACAAATTGTTGTTGATTAAAGGCAAAATGTCAAATATTTACAAAACTTGTGTGTTGCTGTTATTTGCATTTAGTGATAAAACTATTGGTCTTTACCTTTTGTATTTAGCTAGAATTTATCTTTTATATTGAAGTATGGTATTACTTTCTGTCAGGTATTACAAAGGAGAGGTGTGGATCTCAAAAGCAGAGAGTGGCAGGCTCAAATAAAAATAGTTTATTAAAAAGACAAAACGGGAGAGGGGGAACACAACAAAACACAACTGTAAAGACATTATACAATATTCTAACTTAAAGATGGGATATGGAACTCGGAACAGAATAACACGGCACAAAGCCTTCAGCCATCTGGGTGCCAGGCTCATTTACCCCCCCTCGCTCGCGCTCCGATGCTCAGGCTGAATATTCCTCACCAAACCCACTCTGATCCACGATCTGAATAAAATATCATGACTTCAGTTCACTAATCATGCTCTCCAGCCCCGCTGATCACACACTGACTCTGATAAAAGCAGCTCCTACCTGTTTGTAGCTCAATCATCAGTTCAGTTTGTGGCAAAGAGCTCATAACTCTAACTGCAGCTCGTGTCGAGCAAACCAAAACTTTCTGCAGTCCCTCCTAAGATCCTCTGTCCTCCTCACACATCATCCTGCACGCCTCACTTATCCAATAAAATAAAAAAAGCAATAAAATCCTCCGTGGTGTGTCTTCCAGTCAAACAAGTGGCCCGAAGCTCCCCCACTTCAGCTACATGTAGCTACGTGTTAGCTTAGCAGCTAATAAAAACATTTCCACACAGAAGTTGCTCGTTACATGGGAAACCCCAGGGGAATCACCTATAGCAAGTAAATAATGTATATAATCACCACATGTCCCCGGTGCTTCCAGCTGCTTGACCTGCAGACTCCACAGTACCAGCCTCACTGTGCTGGAGTATTTACGGTATTAGGCAACCAGCTATTGGCTGGTAGATGTAAACAAAATGCCAACGTCATGCCCACCAAAATTAATATTTTATAATATTTTACATCAAATATAATTTTTAAAGGAAATGCCGGATTTTCATTCTACAACCCTCTAAACACCCCGTGGAGGCATTATTTTATTAAAAATATAGCTTTTAATGAAAATGTTCCATATCACACCTTTAAATCTAAACTAAAGTCAAGAGCCCAATAACCAGAACTACTCAAAACCCCTAAACATACAAACTCAAAAACCCACACTAAACATAAACAGGCCGCCGTGGAACTCACAGCCCCTGACAACTTTCTTTTAGATCATTAAATAGAATTTTCCAAAACTCATCCCTGATAATGAAAAGCATACTTTTTAAAGTTGTTCTTACACCAAGACTTTTTCTAATTCCCATTTTCTCTTGAATCATTTTCCTTTTACAGATTTTGTAAACTTTTTTTTCCCATTTCAGCCATCTTCCCTCGAACATACTGAATTTGTGGTTAGCAGCAGATTTTCTGCTCCAGGATCACACCATGAAATTTTAATTTCAATTAACCTTTTCTATAATGACATTATTGCTTATTTCTGTACTTACCCCTCCCTTATGATTTCCTAACATGATGAATTTAGTTTTATCTAATTTATGAATAGTTTGTTACTATCAAATCATGTTTTTTTAATTTTGGATATCTACTTCCTTTGTGATCATCTCAAAAACCTCCTGCAAATGCACATCAGATGAGACAACATTTGGATCATCAGCAAATATTACAAATTTGAATATTTTTGATACTTTGCATATGTACAGTTTTGCATAGTTCCAATCAGCCGTTGCTTCTTGGTGCTCAAAAAGGTTACGTTAGGCTGGGCTGGCTAATTAAATGTTCCAGTGTTGATCCAAGGGAGGAGTAACAGGAGGAGACCCACAATATAATGACCTGCAAGGATAATGACAGTCAGGTAGGCGTCATCTACTCACCATTTGAGCACAGAGCATCATTTTAACACAAGTTATCATTATTCTTTTATGCAGTATAAACAGATCAAGCAATATATGGCAGAGATCAGACAAATACCTATTCAATCCACCTCCCTCCTTCTCTCCTCTAACCTTTTTAAATTAGCATCCTGAAAATCTGACTGATGAACTGTAACTAGGTAACTAGGTCCATGTCTTGACAAGAAATGCTTAATGACATACAAGATCAGAGTTATTAGAAGATTTATATGTTAGTTTCTCCACAGAGCTTGAAAGATGGACATTAGGATCGTTCTAGAATGCGCCGCGAGGTGGCAGCAGTAGCTCTGTCTTTGCTATCATGATTTTTTTAAATTACAGCCGTCTTTTGACAGACTTCAGCTGTCAAATTAGTTTTTTTATAAGAGGATTTTTAAGTCGGTTCGGAGGCTGTTAGCTGTGAGTTTCCATCCATATTATTTACCCAGAGAGTTTACCTGTGTTATTCTGGTAGCAGTTTATATAATACCTGGTACCGCTCCAGAAACTGCCTGTGATGTCATCAGCTCCATTGTTGCAAGGCTACAAACACAGCATCCAAACTCAGTTATGGCGATCTCTGGAGACTTCAACAACGTCTCCCTCTCTACAGCTTTACCAACATTCCAACAGTTTGTCAGCTGCTCCACCAGAGAAAATAAGATGTTGGACTTATTTTATGTAAATATTAAAATGCATACAGCTCCTCTGCCCTGCCACCTTTAGGAAGATCTGACCATAATCTGGTTCTTCTCACCTCCACCTACAAGCCCATCGTTCAGCAGCAACCAGTGATCACAAAAACCATCAAAACCTGGTCTAATGATGCTGAAGGTGCTCTGAAAAGTTGCTTCAAGGCTACGGACTGGAATGTCCTCTGTGAACCTCATGGAGACAACATCAACACCATGACTGAGTGTGTGACAGGTTATATAAACTTCTGTGTGGACAGCATCGTACCAACAAAAACTGTGAGGTGCTTCCCCAATAACAAACCCTGGATCACCAGAGACCTGAAAAAGCTGCTGAACATCAAAAAGAAAGCCTTCAGGGATGGTGACAGGGAGTTATTAAAGACAACACAAAAACAACTTAAAGCACAAACAAGGAAGTGCAAGGAGGACTACAGGAAGAAGCTAGAGCAGTGTTTCCCAACCCTGGTCCTCAAGGCACACTGTCCTGCATGTTTTAGATGTTTCCCTGCTCCAACACAGCTGAGTTAAATGAGCAAATTACAAGACAAGTTGTTTGGTAATTTGCTCATTTAACTCAGCTGTGTTGGAGCAGGGAAACATCTAAAACATGCAGGACAGTGTGCCTTGAGGACCAGGGTTGGGAAACACTGAGCTAGAGAGTCAGCTCCAGCAGAACAACGTGAGGGATGTGTGGTCTGGAATGAAGAAGATCACCGGCTTCAAGGTAAAGGGGACCAGACTGATGGAGGTCTGGACAGAGCTAATGAACTGAACATGTTCTTCAACAGGTTCAGTTCCCCCCCTGCCTCCAGCCCCACAGACCACACACCCTCCATGAGCCCACAGCTTTCCTGTCACACCTCCACTTCGTCACCCTGCAGCTCAGTCATGGACCAGAACACTGCATCATCTTCCTCCACCTCAGAGCACCCAAAGACCTCCTCTGCCTCCACCTCCACTCTGTCTGTGACCTGCAACCAGGTCAAGAAACAACTAGAGAAACTGAACCAGAACAAGGCTGCAGGTCCAGATGGTGTCAGTCCCAGAGTTCTCAAGACCTGCTCAATGCAACTATGTCCAGTTCTCCAGCACCTCTTCAACACCAGTCTGAGACAGAAAACAGTTCCTGTGCTGTGGAAAACATCCTGCCTTGTTCCAGTACCTAAAAAACCACAACCAGCTGAACCAAACGACTACAGACCAGTTGCCCTGACATCTCACGTCATGAAAGTCCTGGAGAGACTCTTACTGGCTCACCTCAACAAGCAGGTCAGCACCTTTCAGGACCCATTACAGTTTGCATACCGTAATGGGCTTGGGGTTGAAGATGCCATCATCTACCTGCTTCACAGAGCACACTCTCATCTGGACCAATCAGGCAGCACTTTGAGGGTCATGTTCTTTGACTTCTCAAGTGCTTTTAACACAATTCAGCCTGCTTTGTTATGTGAGAAGCTCCATAAATTCCAGGTGGATTCCTCCACAACCTCCTGGATTTATGACTACCTCACAAACAGACCACAGTTTGTGAGACTGAAAGGTTGTGTGTCTGAGATGGAGGTCAGCTGCACTGGAGCGCCACAAGGAACTGTACTCTCACCATTTCTCTTCACGATGTACACCTCTGACTTCCAGTACAACTCTGAGTCTTGTCATCTGCAGAAATACTCTGATGACTCTGCAGTTGTTGGGTGCATCAGTGAGGGACAAGAAGCTGAGTATAGAGAACTGGTCAGTCAGTTTGTGAAATGGTGCGGTAACAATCATCTCGTTTTAAATACCAGCAAAACTAAGGAGATGATTGTTGACTTCAGGAGGAGAAAGAATCAACACAGCAGTATTTCCATCCTAGGAGAGGAGGTAGAGGTGGTGGAGGAATACAAGTACCTTGGAGTTCAGCTGGATAACAGACTAGAGTGGAAATGCAACACAGAATACATCTACAAGAAAGGTCAGAGCAGACTCTACTTCTTAAGGAAGCTGAGATCTTTTAATGTCTGCACCAAGATGTTGCAAATCTTCTATAGGTCTGTTGTGGAAAGTGCAATCAGCTTTGCAGCCATCTGCTGGGGCAGCAGCATCAGAACCAGAGACTTGAAGAGAATCAACAAACTGATCAGGAAAGCTGGATCTGTGCTGGGAGTATCTCTGGAGCCGCTGGAGCTGATTGTACAAAAAAGAATGCTGGACAAGCTGATGAAGATGATGGAGGACTTTTCTCACCCTCTGCACGACACAGTGATCAAACAACAGAGTGTGTTCAGTGAGAGGCTTCTTCAGGTCCGATGCAAGACCGGAACACCTCACCTGGGAGGCGTCCAGGAGGCATTCTGACCAGATGCCCAAGCCACCTCATCTGGCTCCTCTCGATGCGGAGGAGCAGCGGTTCTACTTTGAGCCCCTCCCGGATGACCGAGCTTCTCACCCTATCTCTAAGGGAGAGCCCGGCCACCCTGCGGAGAAAACTCATTTCGGCCGCTTGTACCCGCGATCTCATTCTTTCGGTCACTACCCAGAGCTCGTGACCATAGGTGAGGGTAGGAACGTAGATCGACCGGTAAATCGAGAGCTTCGCCTTCTGGCTCAGCTCCTTCTTCACCACGACAGATCGACGCAGGGTCCGCATTACTGCAGATGCCGCACCGATCCGCCTGTCGATCTCACACCCCATTTTCCCCTCACTCGTGAACAAGACCCCGAGGTACTTAAACTCCTCCACCTGGGGCAAGACCTCGCCCCCGACCCGGAGAGTGCACTCCACCTTTTTCCGATTGAGGACCATGGCCTCGGACTTGGAGGTGCTGATTCTCATCCCCGCCGCTTCACACTCAGCCGCGAACCGCCCCAGCAAGAGCTGCAGATCACAGCCCGACGAAGCCAACAGAACCACGTCATCCGCAAAAAGCAGAGACCCAATCCTGCAGTTGCCGAGCCGGATCCCCTCAACACCTCGGCTGAGCCTAGAAATCCTGTCCATAAAGGTGATGAACAGGATCGGAGACAAAGGGCAGCCTTGGCGGAGTCCAACCCTTACCGGAAACGGATCCGACCTACAGTTGGAAATGCGGACCAAGCTCTGACACCGGTCATACAGAGACCGGACTGCCCGTACCAGGGAGTCCGGTACCCCATACTCCCGGAGCACCCCCCACAGGAGCCCCCGGGGGACACGGTCGAACGCCTTCTCCAGATCTTGAACACCCAGAATATATTAATGCCAAAGTGCACGATCCAGATTCACACGGTACTTCTTTCACAGCAACCACCATCAATACTGTCTCCAATCGTGCTGCTCAAGATGGGGGATTGTGCTGAAATAACAATTCAGCCCAATCGGCTGGTTCCTTAGATAGAAAATGTTTTATTATTAATTGGTTGAGTTTTCTGTGAAGTGCCTTGAAATGACTTTGTCATGAACTGGCGCTTTATAAATAAATAAACTTGAAACTTGAATACCACCATCAGGGCAAAATATCTGACTGTATAAAAGTCCATCATTCTCAACCAAGAGATCCCACTGGAAAATGAGCAGCAATGCAGACTGGGATTACAGCTTCCACTCTTTATAACTGACCCTCTTTTTCTGTCTCAAAACATGGCAAAATCTTGAAAAACAGGATCGGTCTGATGGAGGGCATGGATGTCAGATAACTTATATAGTGGTAAGACTGCAATAGCCAAACTCCCCGGTACTTACTGGTGCCACAACTGGCCAATGCTCTGATGGTTTTTGGAGTTCAGGGACTGGGTGCCTGGATGTGTTACTGTGTAATTTAATCGAGAAACCTTACAGACCACAGGTCTACAAACTGCAGCTAGATGTAGGGTTTTAGGCAAAGGAGGACCAGAGACCAAAGCTCCACCTGAGGAGATGGTGGCTGCTTTTGGTGAAAGCATCAGCATTTGTGTTTCTCTTTCCTGACCTGCAGCTGATTTCAAAACCAGCAAGTTTCTGTCCTCAGTATTACTCAGTAACCCCAAGTAATGTAAACACTGCACATATGATCCAAAAAAATACTCCTTGAACATTTTAGTCCTGGTCCTTCTAAGGACAAAGGACTCCAACTTCCCTGCACAGACTGTCCTCCAAAGCAAAACATACACAGTGGTCGTATGTCCAGTCATCAAATTACGACCAAGGGTGACGTATTTAAAGCGAACTCTGGCGGTGGTTTTGCTGACTGCAGTTTCTCGCTGGCAAAATGAGAGAAACATGGCGGCCTTCCCCTCAATTTTCGGCAGAAATTGTTCTATTTCAAAATAGACAGTGGCTTTAGACTTGTTTTGATAACATTTCTAGCGAGAAATATAAACTTTATTTTCATAATATTTGTTTGGTTTATGGAAACGGTACGTAGTTTTTTCGTTTCAACGTACATTTTCTCATGTTTGAGTGGTTACTAGGTTGTTGCTAGGGACGCCGGTGGAACAACGGGCCGGAAGAAAAGAATCAAGCCGCAACCCAGCTCGACCAAACCCTAACCCTAACCCTTTGTTAGCTCATTAAGGGCGGAAAGCAAGTTTTCTGTTGTTCTGTATAAGTATCTGTTCCCATTTTACTGAAAGGGAGCGCTGAGGGTGGTAAAACCATAGAAAACGCTCCATGGGGTCGTATTCGAGTGCATGGACAATTCCATTTTTCAATCCCATAAAGGCAACAGAGCTGCATAGGGAAGTTCTAAAAGTTACCTTTAAAATCAAAATTGTTAAACAAAAAGCAAATATAAATTCAAACAGACTGATTATCTAAAAAATAACTGTTATTTTGACACAAAGATTGTGCCAAAATTAGGTATTAACTAACATGCATTCTTCTCTTTCAGTCAGTTATACTACATACATTAATATTAAAAGCTTACCGCTTCCTAAACTGCAGCCACTGTCAGCAACAGAAGAAAAGGAGCCTGCTGTTGAATTAAACAATAGTTATGGTTCAGATATTTATTGCAAATGGTGTTTTTCTGTTACAATTGTGTGAAAGGAGAGTTTTCATACTTCTGGGACCAAATGCTCTCTGTTGCGTGTCAACTTCTGTATACAAGATACCAGAAACAAAAAGAAAAACACACAACATAAAGTCAGCTGAGCATAAACAAATACACAGTAATGTAATGTACACTCTGGTTAAACTTACCTACCCTAGAGCAAATACATATTTTGTTATTGGGATTTAATTTTAGATTTTCAGAAAATAAACAAGATTCGATTAAACACAAACTTATGTGTATTCCTCACTCTCAGTCAGTAATACTGCATACCTTAATATAAAAAAACTTAGTATGCTATTGAATGTAGTTTGTGTCCGCATCAGGAATCGTTAACACTGTTATTGCATAAAAATGTTGTTATAAAGATGTTTAAAGCAAATGTTATTTTTCTATTATGGTTGTGTAAAAGGAGAGTTTTCATACTTATAGCTGCTCCCATGCGCCAGTCTATAATACAAGACACAATAAGAAAAACACACAACATACATTTAGCTGAGCATCACAGTACACAGAATCAAACATGTTTGATATATCAGAGAGATACTCTGGGTAAACTAATTGGAGCTAAAATCACCTTTTCTTTAAAACAATAAGTAGCTTAACAGAAACCTACTCTAAGTCAAATATATATTTTGTTATTATATTTAATGTTAGTTTAGATTTCAGTTTAGAATTATGTAACACAAAGAGAAAATAAACAAGATTAAATTTAACACAAACTGACGTGTTCCTCACTCTCAACTCTTGTCTTTTATTGTGGACAGTGTAAGACAAAAGTTTGCGACTTATTATAGGGCTCTATCATTTCTGCTTTGCAAAAATGTGGCTGAAGCTTGTAGAACAGCTTGTGTACTGTTATCACAGTGTGGGCAAACCAAAGCAGTTGTTTCTAATGTATGCTGGCAGCTGCAACCCTAAAGAGGCCATTTGATACAAATTTCATGACTTTGTGGTTATTTCTTAAGTATTAACCAGTAATATGAAACATTTTATATCTAAAAAAACGTCAGGAAACACTGATTAACAGACCTTTCAATCTGTCTGCATTAAAATTGGTGTGGTTCCGGCTCCTTCCGTCAGGATTCGAGCAGCAGCTCGTTCATATTCATTATTCTAATTTGCGGGACTCAGATTTGCTTACAAACTAGCCTATGAGAGCAAGGTATACTGTTTCCTGCCCCACTGCGCATGGCAACAGCAGACGTTCTCCTTTTCACGTCGTGTCTTCCTGTTTGCTACATCTTATGCTAACAGCTTTTAGCTAGCAGCATGCTAGGCGTGGTTTCAACTGCAGGAGCTGATGAATATTAACTAACAAAGGAGTTGTGATGAAACAGATACAGGCTGTTCAGACTCGGGAGAACTCGGGTTTTATCGCCACCTGCGTAGTTTGGAAGATTAAAACTGAAAGAGAAGTTGTTGACCTGTTTTCACACCCACTATGAAGGTAAGAACACCTGTGGACACCTGTGGAGCTGTGACCCAGAGTGTACATGAGCTGTTGCCATGCGCAGTGGGTCAGGAAACAGTATACCTTGCTCTCATAGGCTATTTTGTTAGCCAGTCTGAGTCCAGCAAATTCACATAATGAATATTAATGAGTTGATGCCAAAACATGAAGGAAACCAGACAAATTTTGACCCAGAAAGATTGAAAGGTCTGTTAATCAGTGTTTCCTGACGTTTTTTTAGATATAAAATGTTTCATATTACAGGTTAATACTTCAGAAATAACTACAAAGTCCTGAAATTTGTGTGAAATGGCCTGTTTAATAAAAGCACAACACAAGCAGTGCAAGTTCTAACCATAAAAAATAACATGTTCCTTAATTGTTGAAAGACAACCCCTCATTAACCTTTTGCTGCAAGATGGATTCTCGTGAAATTTGGAGTTTTCCAAATCCATGAGAATCCATCTTGTACTGCTCCAACTAAACCATCAAACTGGGGGCGGGTGTTAAGGGAAGATTGGCAACAAGTGCCCTGGCAAAGCAAAACAAACATGGCCACACTGGTGGACGTACGCATAAAAGTACAAAGCTTCCCTGTCACACCTCAACTGTCTCACCTTCTACATCAGTCATGGATGATGTGTCTGGTGCTTTTCCATCATCTCCAACAACACAGGGTGCAAAGAAATTGTGTTCTATGTGCTAAAGGTGTATCATTACCACCAGTCAGAACCATGATGGTGCTCGTTGAACACAGAAAAGCCTATATACTAGTAGAATGTGGACTAATAGAGAATAGTGCTATAACTACTTTTAATGCCATTATTTAACATGCTGAGGGCTGCAGCCTGCCAGGAAAGGTGCAAAATAAATGTATTTAGGTCCCCCCAGGAATTACTATCTAGAAGTTTAATGTGCCCCCCAAAAAAATTACATGCAATTTTTTTTGCCCCTGGCAAATATCATTCTTGTTATAAAAGTGAAAATTATATTTTTCAGAAATATGATTGTGTGGAAGTAGAGTTGTTATACCTGAGCTTCTCTCTGCTATCTGTCGTTCATCTAAAATAGAGAACACAATGAGGACACACATCAGGATGCAAAATCTCCAGTTATAAAAGGTTGAACATTCCTGGAAGGAATTCTTATCGTCTACCACCTTCCATGCCAGAATTGTAAACATAGATCTTCTCATGCTAAGAACAGATGGTGTTACAGCCATATTGTTTAAATGAAAACATTTACGTTATACGTGAACTCACACAGTTTCCCCAAGATCTTGTGTGATTTGTAAGAACTTTGAGTATGTGCATTGTGAATAGCACTTAACTACCAAACTGACTGAGTTAGTCATTTTGGTATGTTTTTGGCATGTTTTTCTTTCATTAAAATCTGTTCAATGGCTAAAAGTCATAAACTGATTACTTTAACCCCATAACATCCACCTCTTTAGCACTTGTGCACAAAAGTTTCCATACCTAAATTGCTGCCAGCTGTAGCTCTTATGTTTTTAGGGTGACTGGTTGGCATAAAAATTATGTTTTGGACGTTTTTATTGAGAAGAAATGCTTTCCAACGATGTAGAACTTGCTGGTATTGATGTAAAATTGACGCTCCCTATCGGCTGTATGCAAATGAATGACAAATCAGCCCGAGTCCGGTACGGTGGCAAGCATCGGGTTAAAGTACAACTCACCCCCAAATCAACACTTTTTGCTGATAAACTCTATAAATGAGTGTTTAATAGTGTTGCCTACATTTCTGGGCATTATTTTTGGTATTGTAGCACATGTTAATAAAACTACTAACTTTCTACCAAAAACTGTTAGGGCTCCTTCATACCAGCTGTGGAAGTGCTGGGAAGCGGCGCAGAATGAAGATTGCTTCCATTCGGTGCCCTTGTTAACCTATAGTGTAGTTCACACCAGACGCAACACGCTGCAGTCTTCCATGGCCAGCCCGCGCCGGGAAGTCTCACTAATGAATTCAAGCTATGGATAGTGAGGACGTACAGGCCTTTTAGTAAGAGGTAATGCCAAACAAGTTGTCCATTATCAGATATTAATGAACAACGTGTAGGCAGGTCACCACTCCATGCCCTTCATTCATTTCTGATAATGAACACCTTGTTGGGCATTATCCATAAGCAGGATAATGAAAGAAAGAAATATTAAATAACTTACTAATAAAAAATGTTTGTGTAAATATCTGATATTTTCAACATGGACACTTGCAGCTTCTAGACAACTATATATGTACAAAACTATTTTTCTTTATAAATGTAGTGGGTGCTGCTTAGTGCACTTAATGTCAAACAACACAATTTGCACCATAATTCATGAAAAACGTTATAATGTACTGAGACCAGAACATGTCACAAACTCTTTAAAACACATGTTCATTAGCACAGTAAGTATAGAAATCAAACCTTACCTTCAGTCAGCTTGTTAGCAATGTAAGAGCTGTTTGCTCCATCTTTGGTTTCAGGCTTGATGACCAACATGGAGGTGAGAGGGGTGACAAAACCATAGTGTAGAGACATGTTCAGAGCTTTGGCTATGGCCTCATCTTTCTCCTGTAAAGCACTGATGTAACTGATGGAGAACAATGAAAAATATTACTTGCTGAATTACATAAAAATCATTTTAAAAATCTGAGCAGTCATTGTTTTCAGTGGTCAAAGAGGAAAAATGCAGATAAACCTTTTCTTCAGTAGTTGATGGATAGTGAGATAAGCCCAAAGGCGCTCAGTAAAATCAGCAACGATGCATTCATTTTTTGAGTATGTCTCATTCCAGTTTACCACAACCACCCTGCCCTCTTCAAAGATGTCCCCTGTAGGCTTTAAAAACATTAGATGCATTAACAAAGGAGGAAATGAATAATTAGGCAAAAAACTGGTGTTACCTTATCAGTTAAGAGTAAAATGTTAACAGACAGATTTGCATTGCGTTTCTCACCCCCAGGCCAGACACCTCCACCAAGAAGTTATTTGCATCACTTTGATTCAGCCGACCAGCCACCACAATTTCTGAGCCATTGAACAACTGACTGTAGTGGTTCTTGGTTAAGAAACCCACTGTATTCTCAGGGTAACGTAGTTCTATCTCTAATAGTAGAGGGATAGACACTTCGTCATAGAACCCCTGCAAGAAAGAAAAACTTTAAAACGTACAGTCTTTTTTTCCAGTTTCTTCTGCATTGAAATAATCTTACTTTGAGTTGAACGGTTGCATCTGAAGCCTCAAAGATCCTCCGGGCTATTCCTTTGTTTTGTCGGCTCATCACATCCAGGAAAGAATAAGCCACATCATTTCCAAATCCCAGACAGAACAAAGACATCTTCCCCGCAATAGCAGAATGCACATTTTTCTGAATCACTAGAGGGTCAGAGACCTCTGCAAGGTGCCAGAATACATCCAGTATGAACACTTATGCACCAAGTTTCTAGTGTTTTCTAAGCTCTTGCCATCTCTTGAAAACATCAAATACAGTCAAAAAATGACAAGAGTGAGAAACTCCTGGTAAGCTCTTTGAAAAATTCAAGGTTTCCATGTTTTCATACATTGTACATTTGTTTTTCTCTTAAATGCTCTAAGGCAGCTCACCACTGTTGGGCATCCCGTCGGTTAGTAATATAATCATATCCATACTTCTCGGTGGAACTTTCTTTTTTTGTCCTTCACTCTTCAACATGCTCACTGCCCTCAGTACAGCACCATTGATATTTGTGGCTAAAAGGAAATGACATAATAAGTAAATAAAACATCATCAACTTGCATTTTCATTGATGTGTTCCAAGATGGCGCTGGGGCAGCTGCCTCAGTCACTTGCTCACTTCTTGTAATCATTTTGTTTTTGTCTGTGACATCTTATGCGATGCGTCTACTATTTATTTTACATGAGAGGAACTCTTAAATGTAAAAGACTCTACTGGACAACAGAAGTGGACCTTTTCAAGCTTCCCAAACTTCTCACCTTAGCTCTATTAGAAATGCGCCTAAGACACCAAAGGGGGAAACGCACTAGTGCACAGAGACAACGGAGGAGGGAGGTTTTTACTGTGTACCTTTATCCACCTTGGAAACATCTCCAACAAATTTGATGAGGTGCTTATCCTCACTAGGAAAAACTTGGATTTTTGCAGATTTGATGTTTATTCATTGAAGGAGATTTCCTCGTTAATTCTGGTTAGTGTTTTCATTCCACAGCTGGCCCTACAGTGAGGCTTTAACAGATCTGGCCAACCAGATAACCAGAATGTAACAAAATCACCCAGACTCTCTACTCATTCTTCTGGAGGACTTCAATAAAAGTAACCTCAATCATGAGCTCCCAAAATTCAGACAGCAAGTTACCTGTTCAACCAGAAAAAGTAATATCTTGGATCAATGTTACATCATTATAATGGAACGCCTATGATTCTGTACTCTGTGCAGCTTTGGGCCTGTCTGATCACTGGATGATTCCCATTCTGCATCCCAGAGGCAGAAGCTTAAATGTGTGAAGCCTGTAGTCAAAACTGTGAGAAGATGGACAACTGAGGCAAAGGAGGAACTACAGGCTGCTTTGACCCATCCTCACTGTGAGGTGAGCAGAGGGCAGTCATCTTGTAGAGCACCTGGGGGTCAGTTGCGGGGCTCAGTATCCTGCCCAAGGATACTTCGACATGCAGCCTTTTGCCAGGATTCAGGATCTATATGTGCAAACAGGTCAGTGGATGGTTTATTGAACATGAGGCTGTATTATATCCTGCCAGGATATATACATGCCAGGACGCTGTACGTTGACTTCAGCTCAGCATTTAATACCATTCTCCCAGAAGTCTTCCAGTATAAACTTTCCCAGCCTCTACCACAAGCTGACAGACAGGAAGCAACAAGTGAGGCTGGGGGAAACAAATATCGAACACATGGACTGTTAGCACTGGTGCCCTTCAGGGGTGTGTTCTGTCCCACTGCTTTTTCCCTTCACTCAAATGGCTGCTCTTCCAGTGATCTGTCTGTTACTCCTGAAGTTTGCAGATAACACAGCAATCATCAGCCTCATCGGGGACAGAGAGGAGTCGGCATAAATGGTGTGGTAAAGAGAGTGTATTTGTATAGTACATTTTCAAGTCAAACTCTGACTCCTAATGTGCTTCACACAACAGTTTTGTCATTCACCCATTCATGCACATGCTCTCATTTGATGGTGACAAACTACACATTGTAGCCACAGCTGCCCTGGTACACTTACTGACAGAGGCAAGGATGCTATTGCACCAGTGTGTGGCACGGTCTGATCACTCTGATCACCACCAAACAAGCAAGGTGGGTGTCAGGATATTTTAATACCCAAGTTAAATAACTTTTAATCAACAAAAGAACACCAGTCAGACACAGGAGTGTGGTTGCCTTGCAAGTGAGAGTGCTTCGCAGACAGGCTGAAAAACAGCTCTGTCTAAAACTCCTCATCCTTCCCAATTTATTGACAAAGACATACAACATCTGGAGGATACAGATGGGGAAGCAAGTTGGGGTCAGATAATGAAGTCAGAGTGTAGTAAACAAACACCTAATTGGATTCGATGACCTGTTCTACCTCCATCTAGTGTGTGTGTGTGTGTGTACACGGAGCGCCAAGAAGGTGATCAAACTTGACTATCTAGAGGAAGTAAAAGTCATATCAAGGTTTCCGTAGGTGAACCTGGAGAAGGATCGAAAGGACAAGAACAAGAGCAAGAGCAAATGTGAACTGAAGCCAAATTCCTTACATACGTATGTAACATACTTGCCCAAATAAAGCTGATTCTGATTAAACTGCAAAATTGCAACATGCTCTCTAGAGGAATACTTTAGGATTCAAATAAGTACACCTTTTAACTTTAAGGCCCAAATAAAGGCAATACAATACAATGTAAAGTATCTGCCAAAATGGCAATGGGCTTGAGTCTTGAGAAGGTCACATTATGAACATAGAAGGTTCCCCAATGCATGTGATGAAGCATAATCCCTGTTGGTAGGTAGGTTATCATAAAACACCATACAGGCAATTTTTTTCAACAAACCGTAACAAATTCACAAAAATAAAGACTAAAAAAAGATTTAGGACAACGTAAATAGGAAGACTGCATCTGAGGTTGGATGGAAACAGCATAAACTTTATTGCCATGGAGTGGCTGAGATCTCGAGGACTGGCGAAGCTTTAACTAACACCCTCTAAGGGCTGAGGCAGGTCATTAAGAGAGGGGCCTACTATTTTACAGCACATCCTTACAACATCCTGGAATCTGAGCTTGTTTTCAGATTCAAATGACTGTACCTGCACAGAAATGTGTAAGTCAAGACTGACTCAATAAAACAGCGTAAAACAGTCTCATATGGGTTTTATCAACCTTGAGATATCAACGCTTATAATAATAATAATATAATATAATGTATTTTTCCTTTATTAATCCCTCATGGGGAAGTTTAGCTCTGCATTTAACCCATCCTCACTGTGAGGTGAGCAGAAGGCAGTCATCTTGTAGAGCACCCGGGGGTCAGTTGCAGGGTTCAGTATCCTGCCCAAGGATACTTCGACATGCAGCCTTTTGCCGGGATTCAGGATCAAGCTCCGGTCTCCCAATCGGAGGATGACCTCCTAGACTACGGCTGCCCCGAGGCAGTGGCGGGTTCACCAAACGTGTCAGGGTGTTGTGTCATTTGACTCCAAAAGTGCTACACACGTACACCATTTCACTTCATTTATCACCACTGAAGGAATAACATCCAGATTTTTCTGAATTGGAGTTCTTTAGTCCAACAGAAACAGAGCCTAGCAAGGTTCTTGGGGGCTGAAATGCAGATACAGTATAAGGCATAAGTACCTGAATGTGCAGTTATTTCCCTGACAAAGACGATGGCTTCAGCCACATTTTCCATTGTTGCTTTGGTTAGAAAGTCTTTCCAAGGTATAATCTCATCATCAAACAGGATAATGGCGAAGTAGTCATCTTCATGGAGCTCTTTTAAAATGGAAACCATTGCCTCTATAGTCTGCAAAGAATGACAGTTTTGTCTAAAAGAAATGCTCCAACAGTCATATCCAAAGTATGTTACCTACCTGCATATACAGCACTTTACCTGACTCATCTTTTTTCCCGACATTGATCCACTCCTGTCAATTACAAACACGACATTCTTTGGGACTCTGGCCAGGTCAGACGGAGAGAAAAAGTGCACAAAGTATCCGTTCACTGCCTGATGAAAAAATAAAGATTTCTAATTTCTGAAGGTCACACGTGTTTAAGAAGTCAAAAGTAAAATGTTGACATGTTTCTGCTTGGAGCTTAAGGTATGAGATATTTAGACAGAACAGTTGATTTGAGTTTAGACCTTGAGGTATAGTGAAAGTATTTGTTAATGACTGACCTGAACCTCCCCTAAGATCTTCTCATGTTTCACATCATACTTGATGAAATCTCCATTGATAATTGTTTCTTTACACTGTGGACACTTCCTTTGCTGCTCCACTGTGGGTGAGAAGGTGATGTGTGCCTGAAAAACAAATATATCCTTTTTAACCGATATCATTGGCCATATTGATTAAGTATAACAGACACTGACGAAAAGAAATACCTTTGTGTCTCTCAGAGTTTTGTCAATCAGTGGGAGCTGCTCATTGGTCAAGAAAGTTGCTGTAGCATTGATAAACCTAATGCCCTGTGGTTCACAGATGTCAGCCAGAATCTGTCAAAGCACACACACACACAAGTTTGTTTTGCTATCCTTATGGGGACCGTCCATTGACTTCCATTGATTTTAGTAACTAGATTTATACCTAACCCAAACCCTTTTCCTAACCTTAACCATTACTGATCTATAACTAACCCTAAGACTAACTAAAACTCTATTCACACCATACCTATAAACCTAACCCCTAACCCTAAAAAGGGGAGTCCCCCTCATGGGGACCAGGCTTCGGTCCCCACAAGAACCCTCGGACCCCAGAAAGATAGTAAAAGTCAGGAAACTGGTCCTCAGGAGGTCAGAAAAACAAGCCCCCCCCCCACACACACACACCATATTATCACTAAGGAATACAAAGTTTGCTGTTAACCTTTAATCGGATTTTCAACTCTAAACAGACACTGTAAGAGAGACGATAGTCCAACCTGAAACTCCTGCACTGGTTGTTTGGGTTTCACTCTGGTCAAAATCTCATAGTGGCCCAGTTTCCTCTGAAGAAGCTCCTCGTATATCAGAACAAATGTCACGCTGCTTTTAGCAGCAATGTTAACAGACATAGAAAACTTCTCCATCTTTCTCCCAGAGGCCCTGTTATAGTGGACACAGATAAAGGTTATGTTCTTTAGACCCCACAAACTTTTTTTTCCTTAATTCCAACTTACTTGACCAGTCCAGCAGACTGTCCAAAGGAAACAGCCTTTTCATACTGTTTCCTGGCTTTTTCTTTCTCCTTCACCTCTCCAACATAGACATGACCATCAATTTCCCTGTGAGGCACAAGAACATTTGACAAAGTTAGAGATTATTTATGCTAATTGTTAAATGTAGTGAGTTTTTACTGACATGCTGAAGTTGGTGATGAAGGCAGTCTTTGGTAGCTCCACATCAAAAAAGATTTCTTGGGAGGACTTTGCTTTGTTTAGAGCCTTGGAGGTTATGACGGTGTGAGCGAAACGAGACGTCACCGTACAGGCGACTTTAATGCTGAACACATCAACCTTTTCAAAGACACAAACAATATGACTATGGTTGGTAAAATACTGTTAAATAGAGATGTGGATAGATTGTTGGTAACCTTATAAAGAACTAAAGAAAAAACACAGAGGTCAATGAAATAACTTGACAAAAGTAATGACAAATATTCTGATAGGCTGCATAGTTGTGCAGCTGGTAGCCCTGTTGCCTTCAAGCAAGAAGGTCTTTGGTGCTAAACCAGCCAGGACCTTTCAGCATGGAGTTTGCATATACTTCCTGTGCATTTGTGGGTTTTCTCCCGGGATATTGGTTTCCTCCCACAGACCAAAGACATGAATCATAGCATAGGTTAACTTGGTCCTAAGTGTGAGTGTGTGGCTGGTTGTCTGACTATATGTGGCCCTGTGATGGACTGATGACTTCGTTGAGCTGCATTATGTAATAAAAGTTCAAAATATTAGAACTTTTTCATTTCATTATATAATAAAGCTGCATTTTGCACTAAATTGCTCCAATACATAATGTAATGAGTTATTTCATTTTGTAAAGATTATTAGAAAATGCACTTGACACATTTTCCTTTTCAGGAAATTTTAATAATATGGTGCATTATGTAATAACTATTCACATCAAAGCATTTTCCAAGTAATTAAGAGCAAATCCTTCATAAATTGCAGTTAATGTGTTAATTCAAACAGCAATTTAACCACACAGTTTGAAAAATACTTATACATATTATTGTTCTATTGTCAGTTTTGACTTTGGGTGATAGGGAGACCTGACATCCAGGTTTTCCAGTACTGACACTGAGCGACCTGTCTCTGGGGCCATAGTCAGCATTTGTTTGGGCCAGAGGAGGCCATGTATATTTTTCTGGTGCCACATTGAATATCACCTGTCATCTGTACAATAACATATAGGCCAACCAAAACTACAAGGAAAATGTGAAGACAATTAAACAGTAGGCCCCCGTCCATACTACAGCACATGTATCAGACAATCTTGTATGTAGAAGATCAAAGACGATGTTGGCTGTTACAAAAATTGTGTTTAACTCTATCTGGAGTTAAATAATCAAAAGTTATTGTGCTAACTTTTAACTCTACTGGAGTTAAATTAAACACTCTCAAAGTGAGTCATACAAGGTGTGTTGATTTTTTAACACTTGACAATAGAGTTATTGTTGTTGTGTGAACTGACATCTCACATCTCCTGGGACCAGCCGGATTTACGCGAGTGCCATGCATGTGAAGCACTCCCAGTGGGAAGGGACGCACGGCTGATTGCGTGAACAAAGTGCTACGTGCTGCTGACGTGTTCAGTGGAAAGGAGGGGTAATCCCCTTTTGGTAACTTAGTCTTACTCCCCAGTTGTTCTCCTGTCTCATGCATTTTGTAAGTACTTGTTTGTTGCCACATCAGTTCTTTTGTTCGATCTTTAATAAAAGTTTTTGTTTTGCAACAATCACTGAGCCTCGTGACTCTTCTTGTACCCGTGGGTCCAGATTAACATGACACATCATGACAGATCCCTCTGACCCATCAATGGACCCAGTAAAAACTCTCCAGCACAGAGGTAGCACTGAGGGTAGCAAGCTGGAGAAGGATGCAGTGTTTGGATCATTCATACAGCTAACCACTCAGAATGAACATCCTATTTGCAGCCTTAACTGTGGCTGAGAGCATTGTTTCTCCTCTGCTGTCCAGACTGTCTTCAGTTACTCCCTGCAATCAGCAGAAACTGGTTCCAAGCTCTCTGATTCCTGTCGCAGCTCATCAACCTACTCTGCCACTCCACATCTCAGTCCTGCACCACGGTACCAGCCCTGTGTTTCATCAGTTTCATTGTGTGATTATCATGTTGAGTGTTACTGAATATTTGTATAACTAAATTCACCAATATTGTCCAAAGCACATCTTTACTCCATGTTGTAGTACTGATGGTCACTGATGTGTGAAGTAAATATTTTAAATTTATTTTACATTATGCCACTAGGTAGTTACAAAACTAGTTATAGAAAAGTGGGGAATGTTTTTAGGTGATCCAAAACTTCAGTCTGTCTACTGTCATGAGGAACAGACCCCCCCCCTCCCTTCTTGAATAGATACCTGAATGTCTAATGTGAATCAGTGATTGAGAACTTATTTTTTTTTAGTCAATGGGGGGTAAATGTGGGCATGTCAGTAATATTTACATTTCCAGTCATGCTAGTGTTAATGTAGAACATAAAGATGGATTATTTTAGCAGCAGATAATGAGCACGAGAATAATTCGACACGTTGAAGCTAACAGACATTCTTCAGAGAGACTACTTCCACTAAGAGCCCAGACTAAAAGAAACCACCAAACGTTGTAAATGATCGGAGGCAATTTCTCATGGGGTGAGTTTTAGAACTTTAAAGTTATTTAATTAAAACTACGTAAATATTAAATTGTTGTAAACTAGCTAGAGATGTATTTATGCTTGATAATGCAAATGTCGACAGCTTCTGTTACCCCACCCAGCTGATTCACAGGAGGATGTAAATCACTGAAAACTGAGGCTGGATTTCTCACAAAACCAGTTTTGGTGATGATCATATCTTATTTCAGTATGTTTGGATCTCCATGTGTCATCATTGGAAAACTCAGACTCCACACTTTCAGAATCTGTAAATGTCAGGTTCAGTGTCTGTGCTGTGTGTTTCTGTGTCGGGTGAGAGATCTCTTCACAGAGAGAGGATCTGCGCTGGAGAGCTGAGGCAGCTGACGAGCCACACCTGACGGGGATCAGGACTAATTGGAGGCAGGCAGCATATAAGCCAGTGGCTGACTCTCATTCACCACCTGGTTGTTGACCTTAATGGTAGCGTCTGAGTGCCAAACCCTCCTAGTGTTAATCCTTGAGCATTTGTGAATATTTAGAGTTTTTTTTTTTTTATTATTCCTCATTGTAAATAACCCTGTGTTTACCAGGACTTCTCTGCTGCCTGCTCCACGTGTTCTGAGACTTTCTTCTGAGTTCTTGAGATCTGGTCCCCGTCTAAGTTGTCTCCCTCCGGGACACTAACCCAAACCTGGACCTCCACCTCCCTGCACAGCACTACACTGAACCTGCCCTCCCTCCAAGCACCACTAACATCAGCTTCCTGTGAGTCACAGCTTTTCTCTGCCTCCAACGTTCTTGCTTAGACTGAAAGTGGAATCGTTACTAATCCTACTCTCCTCTGCAGTTTGGAACCTTCTGAGACGCACCCAGCTAACCTGTTTATCCCTTGTAGTTCCTGGACCTTCCCTGAGCGCACCAAACCACCGAACATATTTCCACTTTGTACATATCACTGTAAATAAACCTTGTCACTTTGCACCTGAGAAAGCTTGTCTGTGTTGAGTCCAGCATGTGGGTCACAAAGATCACTGAGCCCGTGACGGTAAATAAATCAAAATGACCCTAGCTGACTTGTTTCTGGTTTATTCCATGGCTGGACACAGATGTGTCAAGTGCATTTTGTAATATTCTTAAATACATTTTGACATAAATCCACCAGTTTATTACAAAATGAAATGGAAAAAGTTACTACATCAGGGTTTTTACACAATGCAGCTGAGCAGACCTGCCCAGGGTTTAACCACGCCTCTTGTCCAGTGACAGCTGGAGATAGACACCAGCTTCCTGCTACCCTAAACAGGAATAAGCAGGTATACAGGACTTCTAAGCACTACTGGAGTAAATCCATTTAAAATAGTCCATAAAAAGGGAAAAGCAGTCAATCATAAGAACTCTCTTTAATAAAATTACTATTATGCAACTATAGAGTACATAATCCTAAATTGTATAAAAAACATGAAGTAGTTATTGCAAATTTGCATTTGCTGTGAAAAGACTTATACGATTTGGATCATAATTTATTTGCTATTGTCTGTGATAACAATGCAGCCCAAGTGTGTTTGTGGCTGAGTCATTGAAAGTAACCTGAAAATGGTTCTCACGTTCATCACCTGCCAGATTTGTATTACTCACATAATACTAAAGCCTGTTTGCAAGTATGAGCCATAACTCATACAAAGGTACTTTGTTTTAGCACAAACCCCCCCAATACGGTTTAATCTGGGAAAAATTCCAACTACAGAGGCTTTGATGAAACTTCAAGTTACAAAGGCCAGTCCAAAATTCAAGTCAAGACAAGTCAGTAATTGAATGCCAAAATTATTAGACACCACTATATAGTTTGGAGTTGTAATGGAGGAAAGTTTACTTATTTAATGATTTTCCTTATACAAAACTATTGTATTTCTTTTTCTTTTCACATGTGAGTGTGGCTGTGGTCTCATAATTAGTCTTCCATTTTAGAAAAGGAAAGTGCTTTAAACCTCTATGTTTGTGTGTCAGTATCAGGGTCCTTGTAGTGTTAACTCAGCCTTGTCAGTAATAAAATCATTTTAGGCAGGAACTACTCCCTTTTCTATCTTCAAAAGTCTCCGTTCATGTTTTGACCATTGCATGTACAAAATGACCAGTGGGCAAGAAGACTGGCCGTCTATTGTTGACTAGCCTCTGAATTCTGGACAAGATATGAACTTAACTTTGATGTTATAATAACGGAACAAAAAAGTTCGTGGCGTCTAAACACAACGCAACAGAAAGTTTTGTTTCTTATGCTTTTAGATTTAAAATGTAATAAAACAGATTCTGAAGTCCCTCCCAGATCTTTTAGTTTCACTTTCAAAATAAAACAATTAAAAATAAAACCTTCCGTAGATTTTGGAGCAAGTGGCATATCAATGTTTATTTATGTGGGAAATTTGGACTAGATTGTGTAAAAACAATATCCTGACTGGTAGTTTCTGTCTCACAGTCATCTTAACCACGATTCCAACTGCTTTGAAATACACATGCAGGTTTCACATTTTCTGTGAGCATTTACATTAATACCAATAATAGTGTCTTACATATGAAGAGGTTGTACTTCTTTTCTGTAAAGAAAAAAAGAAAAAAACAAATCAACATCTGATCAGAATATGATTGTAGTTTCATATTTACATATGTAGGCCTATACCTTTATTGACTTGGTGCCCACAGCTTCTTGAGTATCCTGGAACACAATATAAAAGCGTTACTAAGAACACAAAACAGAATTCCAACATTTCATATTATTTATTATCACTAACTTTGAGATTAACCTGATTATTTGCGAGCAGTGGCCCTAATATGCATTCTCAGATACATATTAAGTTATGATTTCCTTACGGAAAAGGAGGTGAGACTCTCATTACAACTAAAATGCCACTTTTTGTTTTATAAAACGTCTCAAAGTATGAAGTCCCTAAGGAAGGTGTGTGGAACTCCAGGCCTTGAGGGCCACAATCATGAATGTTTTAGAGGTTTCCTTGCTTCAACACACCCGATTCAGATCCTCATCAAGTCCTGCAGAAGCCTGTTAACAAACTGTTTTCTAAATCAGGTAAAAAAATGATGACAGATATTCAAACAGCAGCATGTCATTCCTGTTGAATTTATTTAAACATTCATTCAATTCATTTTTATTTCTTATAGCACCAGCTCATAACGAAAGTCATTTTAAGGCACGTTACAGAAACATCATGTCAACTGGTAAAATAAAACATTTCCTATCAAAGAACCGAGTTGAATCATCAGTTCAGCAACAGCAGCAGTTCAAAGAGATTCGTACAAAAGCTCGTCCAGGATCCAGGATTTTATTCAATTATACACAATCTAAACAAACTCCAACATCAACACATACAAGTCCAATTCTGAGGTTCTGACACTGGTTTTATACACAAGTGTTAATGTTCAGTAAAATCAACTGTTAATCATGGCATAATCATAGACACTGTGAAAATACCGATAATTACATCAGCTCTTGTTTCTGCTTATTATTTTAAGATGTCAACTTTGTTAAAAATCAGGATTTCACACACAAGAAATTGGAGTGACAACAGGAATTTAAATATGAGGATTTATTTACACAGTTATTTATAATAGCAGGTCATGAAATGATCAAAGAATGATCACCGGTCAAATTATGGCAAAATGGGGCAATTAATTGAAATCAAAAAGAAAATTACTGGTTATTATGATCTGAAAGAGAGAAGGAGTCTTCGATAAACTGACAAAGCTTGATTAAGGAAGGTTAATGAAAGACATACTGTCACAAATAGGGAGCAGGTTGACACTCAGAAATAGTTAAAACATGGACACAAACCACAGCCTACAGCAAAGAGAATGTGATTGTATCCTGAAAACCAGGATTGTTGCAAAAAGTGAGAAAAAGACATTAAACATGATCAAAGTTAAAGTAACATTTCAGATATTAGAATATATGAGTCCATATTTCCAGACTCCTTTGGCTGGTTCTTCTTTGTCAGGAAACCTTTTGATGCTGAAGAAAAGAATCTTATTTATTGAAATACTAAGACAGATGGTTAAACATTTATGTTATTAAAAGTTGTAAAATATTTAACAGTGCGAGTGACACTAAAAATGAGAATCTTTGGCTTTTTAAACCTTAAGGAACTTTTAAAAGGATTATTAGTGTAACAGAAATGAACATTTTAGCACAAAATAAGTCTGTCTAAAAGTGAAGATTTCTTCTTTTTCAGCTTAGGATGGTACAAGTCATAAAAGTGTCAGTGGTAAAGTTTCTACTCATGGTGATGATATAAACTCTGACCAGTTCTCATTGGTCAGTCAGACAGTCCAAACTCCCAATAATTCATCCCAGGGTCTCTTCCTTTAGGAGAAATTTTCTTCATTTAGCATCAAGTTAAACTCCTTGTTTGTTGTTCCAATGTCCCAAATCATTTACCATTAGTCCTTGCCCATAAAAATTATTTATTTACAAGAGGTTATGTTTTTATTTTAAAGTTCCTGATACTATCTGGAAACTTTGAGTGTAAATTGTCATATACAAACTCCAGCAAATTTCAATTTCAACGTTAAATGAAGCTCAACTTGAGTTTCAAGGACTAGCAAACCAAAAAGTTATAAAAACTAAACTGTCTTGACATTATTTCATTTTTACTCCTCATATGTTTCTTTATTTTTAATTGGCTGTTACTTTATTCTCTATTTCTATTTTCTGTCTCATAGGAGCAGATTTACATGTTTTATCTTATCTGTTTATTGTATCTGTATATGCATTTTGCTTTTAGGAAAAAGCGAGAAGAGGTACTGTCTCTTTAAGAGATCACTGGTTCCTGCTAACCTCCAGTGCGCATGCGTAGTCCGTGCTCTGCTGCGTGAGAAAAGGTAGGGGTTTTGTGGCTTTTGTTTGGTACAGTTTTTGTTTTATAGATAAATATAACAACATGCAGTCATAAATATGAACCTGAAGATAAAACACAAAGGAGGCTTAAAATGAGGAACTATTTGCAGTCTTAGAGCAGACACATGTATACCGGAACTCTGGCGTTTCTTCATGTGTTTTGTCTTAAGCTGCGGTCACTCCCTCCGCTTCTGGAAACAACTTCATACATTTTATGCTCTTTTACATTCAAATAGAGACTCTAGAACCGGACACAGTCTGAAATGCGAGTTGTGCGGCCGCCATGAGGTTGAGTGCTACATGGAGTTTTCAATGTTTACAGATTTGAGCCACACGCCTTTTTCACACGCTATTTATTGTTACTCGGACAAAAACACGTAGAAATAAACGTATTTAAGTTAAATACATTTATATCCTGTTTATTGTGAAACCAGAAACAATTATAAACTGCAACGAGGCTCCATCACGCTCTAATTCTCTGTAATTCAGCAGATAATTTACACAGAATACAATACTGATCCTGTTAAACTGACAGATTCGAGTCAAAGTTCTGAAGATTATTGATGTTCAGTTACAAAGGGGTTTTTTGCGTCTTCTTTTCTCCAGATGAACTAAGTTACACAGCTTGAACTTGGACTTTGTAAGGACACGAGTTTCTGACACTTAAGAGTGTTTTATTGTGTCTTTGTTTGTAAAAACTCAAATTGGTGGCTGTAGCACTGAGATCCAAAAACAGCAAATGGCTTGCCATTGTAGGCGTGGCATTTGCCACGGCAGAAACGTCAAATGTTTTCATCAGAATGGCAAGTCGTTTGCCAAGGTGAGTGTGTGTGTGTGTGTGTGTGTGTGTGTGTGTGTGTGAATGAATAGGTGAATGACAAACTGTAGTGTGAGGCACTTTGGGGGTCGTAGGACCGGAGTAAAGCGCAATACAAGTACACGCCATATACCATTTTTGATTACGGCCTCTCTCATTGGTCCTAAAACTGAATAAAAGGTAATATGATCATTTTACAAAATGTTTCTGGGAGTCGTCATGAGTTCAGACATGAATACACTTTGCACCATACGTGTCAACCATGAGACATTCAAGCGGGGGGTTGGGTTGTGATATATATATATATATATATATATATATATATATATATTAAAACAAATTAAATAACTGTCCACAGTACAGGTGAAACAGATGGTGGTGGCTGCAAGGTGTAACCTTTATTGTTATTAGGGCCAGAAACAGCGCCCAACGAAAGATGCAGTATTGTTATCCAGGTGGAAATCGGGAGAAATTCGGGAAAATGGTAGCCCCGGGAGATTCTCGAGAAGAGCACTAAAATTCGGGATTATATCGTGAAAATGAAGAGGGTTGGCAATAATGCTTTAAACCATTGTTTATCTCTGCTCTTACTGTTATTGGAGCGGGGTGGGACCATTTGCAGCATGTAATCTGTGTTTGTATAACGATCTTTCAGGTGTTATCGCTATAAATAACCGGTCGGAAACAACGGATGGCGGAAAGTGTCGGAAATCAGAAGAGATTTCCAGGAGGGGTACTGAAATTCGGGAGTCTCCCAGGAAAATTGGGAGAGTTGACATGTGTGAGCTGCAGCATCACTTCCAGGTATGACAGCAGACCCAAATTTTAGAATTTGAGTTGAGTGGAGCTGAAGCATGCATGCACATCCTCGTGTGTAAGAGAGTTGCATTTGTTTTTTCAAATGGTGCTGTGAGTAAACTTTGTGTCCAACCTAATGTTATTTTATCTTTCCACAAAGTGGCAGTTTGCAGGTGTCACAGTTATCATCATGTTATATAGGCCCTGTCCCAGACTGTTGGGGGGTTGTGGGGTCATTTTTAATCTGTAAAGCACTTTGATAAACTTTGTTTGAAAAGCGCTTTATAAATAAAGTTTTGTTGTTGTTGTTGTTGTCCCAATACTCGCACTTGCGCACTTCAAATGCGTGTTCCCAATGAGGGGCGCACGTGTGTAGGGTGTCCCAATTCTCCAGAGTAGAGAGTCGTACCCTTAGCTCCGCCCCTTTCGAGCGCTTGATCCGCACTTCGCTGAAGTCTGCACTGATGCAGACTTCGTCGAAGTGCACATCAGTGCAGACTTCAGCGAAGGGTATTTCCCACAATGCATTGCTGCGTGTGAATTTTGACGGAAGAAGAAGGAAGAAGGTGGAGAAATGGCTGAACCATCTGGACAAAAAAACGTTTTCTCAAGTGTAGACTGCAAATAATCAATATTTTATTTTATCATCTAGATGTGTAATTACAATCAATTGATTCTCTGTTGTATAAATGTGTCATATACAGTGGGGCAAAAAAGTATTTAGTCAGCCACCAATTGTGTAAGTTCTCCCACTTAAAAAGATCAGAGAGGCCTGTAATTTTCATCATAGGTATACCTCAACTATGAGAGACAAAATGAGGAAAAAAA
>SSNP01000147.1:892082-909386 GCA_006937955.1 Pachypanchax playfairii | reverse complement strand
TGATTTTTAAAGAATTTATTTGCAAATTATGGTGGAAAATAAGTATTTGGTCAATAACAAAAGTTAATCTCAATACTTTGCTTTATAGCCTTTGTTGGCAATGACAGAGGTCAAACGTTTTCTGTAAGTCTTCACAAGGTTTTCACACACTGTTGCTGGTATTTTGGCCCATTCCTCCATGCACATCTCCTCTAGAGCAGTGATGTTTTGGGGCTGACGCTGGGCAACACGGACTTTCAACTCCCTCCAGAGATTTTCTATGTGGTTGAGATCTGGAGACTGGCTAGGCCACTCCAGGACCTTGAAATGCTTCTTACGAAGCCACTCCTTCGTTGCCCGGGCGGTGTGTTTGGGATCATTGTCATGCTGAAAGACCCAGCCACGTCTCATTTTCAATGCCCTTGCTGATGGAAGGAGGTTTTCACTCAAAATCTTACGATACATGGCCCCATTCATTCTTTCCTTTACACGGATCAGTCGTCCTGGTCCCCTTGCAGAAAAACAGCCCCAAAGCATGATGTTTCCACCCCCATGCTTTACAGTAGGTATGGTGTTCTTTGGATCCAACTCAGCATTCTTTCCCCTCCAAACACGACAAGTTGAGTTTCTACCAAAAAGTTCTATTTTGGTTTCATCTGACCATATGATGTTCTCCCAATCCTTTTCTGGATCATCCAAATGCTCTCTAGCAAACCGCAGACGGGCCTGGACGTGTCCTGGCTTCAGCAGGGGGACACGTCTAGCACTGCAGGATTTGAGTCCCTGGCGGCGTAGTGTGTTACTGATGGTAGCCTTTGTTACTTTGGTCCCAGCTCTCTGCAGGTCATTCACTAGGTCCCTCCGTGTGGTTCTGGGATTTTTGCTCACCGTTCTTGTGATCATTTTGACCCCACGGGGTGAGATCTTGCGTGGAGCCCCAGATCGAGGGAGATTATCAGTGGTCTTGTATGTCTTCCATTTTCTAATAATTGCTCCCACAGTTGATTTCTTCACACCAAGCTGCTTACCTATTGCAGATTCAGTCTTCCCAGCCTGGTGAAGGTCTACAATTTTGTTTCTGGTGTCCTTTGACAGCTCTTTGGTCTTGGCCATAGTGGAGTTTGGAGCGTGACTGTTTGAGGTTGTGGACAGGTGTCTTTTATACTGATAACGAGTTCACACAGGTGCCATTAATACAGGTAACGGGTGGAGGACCGAGGAGCCTCTTAAAGAAGTTACAGGTCTGTGAAAGCCAGAAATCTTACTTGTTTGTAGGTGACCAAATACTTATTTTCCACCATAATTTGCAAATAAATTCTTTAAAAATCAGACAATGTGATTTTCTGGATTTTTTTTCCTCATTTTGTCTCTCATAGTTGAGGTATACCTATGATGAAAATTACAGGCCTCTCTGATCTTTTTAAGTGGGAGAACTTACACAATTGGTGGCTGACTAAATACTTTTTTTCCCCACTGTATCTGATAATATAATTAATTAATAACAATACTGATGTGTGTTTTCGGACATGATATACTAACAGTTTAATCACATATTCTGTCTTATACACCTCCTTTGGTTCCTGCATTCTCCTCTAAATAAATGTTTGTTGGAGTTTCAAAATCATTTCTAGTATGAAAATAGTGCAAACAGCGACTGGTACTGCCATTTTGGTTGTCATGGAGAAAGAACGCTGTGGCGCGTAGTGCTCGCTGTCCCAATACTGCTAATATGTGTGCGCTTGTTCACTACGCACTTCGAGCCCTTATGTGCCCTTCTGGTAAGTGCACTTTGTGGAAGACTGTAGGTGCAGTGCGGGTATTGGGACAGGGCCACAATCAATGTTGCCATCCTAGCAAACTTTGTTGCTATTTCTAATGACTTTTCAGACCCCCTTAGCAACTGTTTTTCCAAAAAGCACCTAGTGACAAATGTAGTGACATTTCTGACCTGCCTTAGCTACTTTATGTAGAGCTTTGTCGCCAATATTTCTTGTAGAAATATACTGCTCAGACCATACTTCCTCCATGACTTTCAGAAAAGGAATGATTTGTGCATGTGCATGCACCCAGATCACGTGACATCGACTGACCAATCATAAACCTTTCTCAGTTTCTCACCCACTCACAAACACTTGTACATGTTCAAAAGTAAAAAGATGATAAAAAGATGTTCGATTAGAAATCTGTGTGGGATATAATAATTAGAGATGCACAGATAAATCGGCATTCATTTGCAATCGGTCGATAACAGCGATCTCTGTCTTGATCGGAAATCTCAAAATAGATTGAGCGGACCAATCAGATGACGTTTACAACTTTCTCTATGTACGCTGAGTCCAGCAGCAGAAAGACCGTCGGGAGCAGCACTGGAGTTTTTCCCGGTGGCCTGGCTTCAAAATCGTTCGCTTGGGAGGGCAGACAGTCAGGTGAAGTTCGATTCTTAAATAAACAATCCGTTGTGCGGCTAATTAGACCATCTGCCTCAGTAGCTACATTTACACGTTTGACTTCTTATCTTTTGACCATATTATTTTTGACAGAAGATAATTTGTAATTTCATCTACATACCAGACAAAAGAACGATGGACGGATAACATTTTGTAAGATGACTTCTATTCAACATGTATTCACCTTCTAAATTATGAGGGTATTACAAACAGGACTCAGTAGCTACTTTTACATGCGACAAATTTCCCCAATCTGATTAAAATCTTGGTCGATCTGAATTCCCAAATCCCTGTTTACATGAACACTAACTGAAATGATCTGATCATGCCATGAGTACACATGCACCAAGCACTCGATCAGGTTAAATGAGTTGAGCATGCGCACAGCGAGTTGTCTTTCTGGGGGAAGAAAAAAAGTAAACAAACTCCGTCCTTTCTGCACGTCTTTCCCGCCCCATCGTGTGCTCGATCTGACTCACGTTATCCCCAATATGGACCTTCTGCAGGTGATTACCTTTATGTTTGGGTTTTTACTGGTCGCATTAACCAAGCTAGAGGCTGAATACATATTACTACTGCTCCTCCACCACAGGAGAGGAGAGCAGGATGACAGGATGACTGCACCAGCAGACCACTTCTGTTTACCTCCCGCCATGTTTTCTACTTGGGTCTGCGAAAGCGGAAAGACGTCACGCTGAAGTTGTACGCATGCGCAGTGGGCTTTTTTCACCCTTTCATTCCAAATGGGTGTATACATGCACGTCTATCTGAATGAAGATCGGACAAAACCACCCCTCTAGATCGGAAGTAAATTTCATTCTGATCAGGCTGCATCGGATCAAAACAATCTGATTGACATGTTTACATGACGTATTTTTGTTCCAATTGGGCGTTTATTCCCATTAAATGTGCCCATCTAAAAGTAGCTAGTGATGCTCACTCATGTAGCAGGTAGAGAGCGTGAGAGCACAATCACCCCCCTCCCCTCCCTCCACACCTTTCACGCTAAAATAAAGCAGTGTCACCAGGGGAAGAAGAGGCAGAGCAGAGCGGGAGAGGATTAAACTTCGGTAAAGTTAGAAAAATATTTACAGTTTTTACTTTTCCAGATCAATAACTTATCAGCAGAGCATTACTTTTACAAAACCGACACCTCTAAGTGCATCACAGCAAGGTAGACTGCGAGCTATAATTGTATTCAAAACAAGCCGTCCTCCGCGCTGGGAGACTTTCATCAGTCTACATGCAGCCTGCTGGTGCACGAAGGCGCAGGGACCGTCTACAAATTACAACACAAAATAATATAACAGAGAAATATTTAATTGCTTCATCTATGACAGGTGTAGTGTCAAAAAAATTGTTAATGTTTTTCATACTAGATTTCTTGGTTTAGAAATAGATGTTTTTGTTTCTTTAACAGCTCTGAATAAGTCAGTCTTTTAAAAAATCTAATTTTAAGGCATATGGTTGTAAAAAAGCCGTTATCAATATTAGTTTGTTCTGTCAGCTACATAAAATGATTTAAATAAAGGGCTACTTTCAATCCATTGATGTTTTATTATGTTATAGTTCCACACAAGACACAGCACACATAACCTTCCATTGATCTTACTAAAGCTCATATTTTGGGAAAATAGGTTTAGAATTATTTTCAGGGTTTTCATCATGTAATAACCACATTGTAGCATCAGTCTCAGGTTTAGGCGAACACACGCTTGGTGTTTTGCAGTAATTGGGTGGTGGTGTCCTGGGATGATATGTTTAAGCGAGTTAGTACCGCTAGCTAGTGAAGCTGCTACTAATAAGTAACTAACGTACTATAACTGCTTTGTATCTAATAAAAAAACATTTCAGAAATAAGCCCCATAGTTACAATTAATAGTTAACTTACATTTGAACTTGGACTTTGCAGATGAAGTTGCTGCTGCCAGCTCCTGATCCACTATTTTTGAAAATCCTGCATTGTATTCTGGGAAATTTTTAACTGGGAAGACCTCAAGGCATGTCCCTTGTACCTTTGGTATGTTAGCTAAACAGCAGGCAAATTGAGTACAGATGCCTCCGTAGCACATGGAATGCATTTTGGCAGTTCCTGATGACATATCTCCTAGGCAACCGGGGTGGGATCAAGGCCTGACCTGAAAATTTAAACATTGATGTGGACACCATGATGCTAACTCCTCTGCAGCATGCTCCCTTGGAACCTTAGACAACTTCATATTCATGGACTTGAGCTATAAAAAAAAAAAAAACTGTCTAACCCAAACAGTTACCTTTAGCTCTTCTTAAAGAGGAACTCACCCCCGTCTAAATTATCTACCTGCCTTATATCTGCTGATTTGTTTTCTGTTCTTATTTCACCATTACAAAGTGACAACACATCTGCTTAATGTTTGAATATAAAGTCAGTAGTGTTTTCAAGTCATATTCTGTTTTCTGCAGATGTTCAAACGATGCCTCTGGTTAGAAACGAATTTCCTCTAGAACAGAGTGCTGCTGTGGACCAGCTGCAACCAAAACCCCTTCACATAAAAGCAGAACAGGAGGAACTCTGGACCTGTCTGGATGAAGAGCAGCTCAGTGTGAAGGAGGAGACTACTGTCACTATAAAGAGTGAGGATGATGAGGAGAAACCTCTGTCCTCACAGCTTCATCAGCAGGAAATGGAAGACAGATTCGTTCCATCCAGCAGCTCAGCTGATCAGATGACAACAGAAGCAGATGCAGGAGCAGAAACTAGCAGGAACCCAGATAGAAACACTGGTGAAGAGACTTCCATCTCCTCAGAAACCGAAATTAGTGGAGACGATGAAGATGGTGTGAATCTGGACTCTGAGCTGTCAGACTCTGGGTCTAAAACTGAACACAGTGACAATGACTGGAAGGAGAGCACAGCTTCTGAGTCAGATGGAAACACTGTCAACACATGTAGCTGCTCTGAGTGTCAAAAACGATTTATTCACAAGAGCGCTCTCCAGAGTCATATGACATGTCATTTAAAACAAAAGTCTACAAACTGTTTGGTTAATAAGAAATGTTGTAGAGAGAAGGAAACTGTAGAGCCACACAGGAATGTTCAGGAAAGTCTAAAATCATTTAGTTCTGATGATTGTAGTAAAATACTGAGCAGCAAAACTAGACCTAAAGATAGACCTTTTGTATGTGAAGTTTGTGGAGAAAGATTTAGTAATAAAAAAAACGTAAACAGACACATGAGCGTCCACACAGGAGATAGACTTTTTGTATGTGATGTTTGTGGAGAAAGATTTAATCGTAAATCTAATTTAAGCTCACACATGAAAATCCACACAGGACAGAAACAATTTCAATGTGATGTTTGTGGACAAAAATTTCGTCACAAAGCAAATTTAGACTCACACACAAGCATCCACACGGGACAGAAACCATTTGACTGTGATGTATGTGGACAAAAGTTTAGGCAGCAGAAAACTTTAAAGTTGCACATAAGAATCCACACAGGACAGAAACCATTTAAATGTGACATTTGTGGGCAAAGATTTCGTTGGAAAGACAGTTTAAACGCACATATGGAAATCCACACAGGAGAGAAACCATTTGAATGTGATGTTTGCAGAGAACGATTTAGTCATAAACAAAGTGTAAACAGACACATGAGCAGCCACACAGGACAGAAACAATTTAAATGTGACATTTGTGGGCAAAGATTTAGTCGAAAGGACAGTTTAAACACACACGTGAGAATTCACACAGGACAGAAACCATTTGAATGTGATGTTTGCAAGGAAAGATTTAGTCTTAAAAAAAACGTAAACAGACACATGAGAATCCACACCGGACCAAAATCATTTCAATGTGATGTTTGTGGAGAAAGATTTAGTCATAAAGCAAATTTTAAGAAACACAAGTTAACACATAATGGAGAGAAAACTTTTTAAACAGGTCACATCAAAACTGGTTTTATCACTTAAAGAGCAACTCACATCCAATTCCACTTTTTTCTGCAAATAAACTGTATAAATCAGTGTCTAATAGTACTGTCTACATGTCTGCGCTTTATTTTTGGAAAGACAGTGTATTACAGTGGTCCTTCGCTATAATATGGTTCACCTTTTGCAGTTTTGTGGAATTTTATGTGCAATTTTGAACATTTTCTGTTTTACACCACAATGTGTTCTGCATCCTAATGAGAGGTGTATAAAGTGTGTAGTGAGGGGTTTTACAGCCTTAAAACATTTGTTATAATTGCAAAAAATAAAGCTAACTAATTTGTGGATTTTACCTATTGCAGGTTATTTTTAGAACGTAACTCCCACGATTAAAGAGAAACCACTGTACATAAACACTCAGTCACAGTTACAGTGGGGCAAAAAAGTATTTAGTCAGCCACCAATTGTGTAAGTTCTCCCACTTAAAAAGATCAGAGAGGCCTGTAATTTTCATCATAGGTATACCTCAACTATGAGAGACAAAATGAGGAAAAAAAATCCAGAAAATCACATTGTCTGATTTTTAAAGAATTTATTTGCAAATTATGGTGGAAAATAAGTATTTGGTCACCTACAAACAAGTAAGATTTCTGGCTTTCACAGACCTGTAACTTCTTTAAGAGGCTCCTCGGTCCTCCACTCGTTACCTGTATTAATGGCACCTGTGTGAACTCGTTATCAGTATAAAAGACACCTGTCCACAACCTCAAACAGTCACGCTCCAAACTCCACTATGGCCAAGACCAAAGAGCTGTCAAAGGACACCAGAAACAAAATTGTAGACCTTCACCAGGCTGGGAAGACTGAATCTGCAATAGGTAAGCAGCTTGGTGTGAAGAAATCAACTGTGGGAGCAATTATTAGAAAATGGAAGACATACAAGACCATTGATAATCTCCCTCGATCTGGGGCTCCACGCAAGATCTCACCCCGTGGGGTCAAAATGATCACAAGAACGGTGAGCAAAAATCCCAGAACCACACGGAGGGACCTAGTGAATGACCTGCAGAGAGCTGGGACCAAAGTAACAAAGGCTACCATCAGTAACACACTACGCCGCCAGGGACTCAAATCCTGCAGTGCCAGACGTGTCCCCCTGCTGAAGCCAGGACACGTCCAGGCCCGTCTGCGGTTTGCTAGAGAGCATTTGGATGATACAGAAGAGGATTGGGAGAACATCATATGGTCAGATGAAACCAAAATAGAACTTTTTGGTAGAAACTCAACTTGTCGTGTTTGGAGGGGAAAGAATGCTGAGTTGGATCCAAAGAACACCATACCTACTGTAAAGCATGGGGGTGGAAACATCATGCTTTGGGGCTGTTTTTCTGCAAGGGGACCAGGACGACTGATCCGTGTAAAGGAAAGAATGAATGGGGCCATGTATCGTAAGATTTTGAGTGAAAACCTCCTTCCATCAGCAAGGGCATTGAAAATGAGACGTGGCTGGGTCTTTCAGCATGACAATGATCCCAAACACACCGCCCGGGCAACGAAGGAGTGGCTTCGTAAGAAGCATTTCAAGGTCCTGGAGTGGCCTAGCCAGTCTCCAGATCTCAACCCCATAGAAAATCTCTGGAGGGAGTTGAAAGTCCGTGTTGCCCAGCGTCAGCCCCAAAACATCACTGCTCTAGAGGAGATCTGCATGGAGGAATGGGCCAAAATACCAGCAACAGTGTGTGAAAACCTTGTGAAGACTTACAGAAAACGTTTGACCTCTGTCATTGCCAACAAAGGCTATATAACAAAGTATTGAGATTAACTTTTGTTATTGACCAAATACTTATTTTCCACCATAATTTGCAAATAAATTCTTTAAAAATCAGACAATGTGATTTTCTGGATTTTTTTTCCTCATTTTGTCTCTCATAGTTGAGGTATACCTATGATGAAAATTACAGGCCTCTCTGATCTTTTTAAGTGGGAGAACTTACACAATTGGTGGCTGACTAAATACTTTTTTGCCCCACTGTATACGCATTGTAGTGAGCAGGAATTTTGCCTTTTCCAATATGGCAGCCAACTTTGCATACAATGAGGTTATATTAATAGTGCGTTCCAGTTGTCCTCGGAATTCAGAGATAAGCTAGCTGAAAGTGATGCAATGAACTCGGAATTCCGAGCAGTGAGCTCGGAGGTTTTAGAGGAAACTGAGATCCCACATTTAAAGATGGCTGCATCCGTTAGTTTGTCTTTTTTTTTTTTTTTCCTCATTTATATGTTCTGTTTTCATTCTGTTTAGTATGTAAGTAGCACCGAGTAGTTGGTATTGTTCTTACAGATAATTACGTTGTCACAAAGCGGAAAAATAAATATGAAAACTTGCAAACTTTGCTGCTAAAAGTGACTGGTGTTTATGGTTTTTACTGTAAGTGCAAAGAATACTTAGTTCTAAGTTCTTCGTACTGAGAGCAAAAACAAGCAGCTTTGCTGGTGGTGTCCACTTTTTCCAAGTGTCGCTGGAACGCAAAACAAGCTCCTTATGTCATTTCCATGTCGGAAATTCCGAGGACGACTGGAACGCACCATTATAGAGGGGACATGACAGGCTTTTTACATTGGCCATTGTGTGCTAAGTTGGCCGCCATGTTGGAAAATGCAGTACAGAATAGCAAACGGCTTGGCAGGTTGAATAAAATTTCCATAGTGTGCTTAATATAACCTTTCCAAAAAAATCTGCAGCATTCTCAAAATATTTGAGTCTATATGAATTCCATATTAAAAATAGATTTTAACAAACATTAAATTTCTGGGTAAATAAGACCCAACATTAATGGCCTCGTACCAATATTTGTATGTACAATATATATTTGGGTTTTATCATGACTTGGTCTGGAGGTGTTTTATGTCATAATCTTTAAATAGTTCAGGTAACACAAAACACTGAGGAATAATTTGACATTTATTGTTATTGTCTTCCTACTTATCTAGGCATGCTGGCTTTTTGAATAAAATATTTACATATTGAAGCAGTGAAGATATGACAATTATTATAATGTTGGCACAATATCACTGGCATAACTAACCTCCAGTTATATACATATGAACCATGAAGCTATAGAAATAAGAATTATCATCAATAAATGCTTACAAATTAATATTGTTCCAAATATAATAGTCATGATAAACACCTGGTACCTCACAGACACCGCAGTACAACTAGCTAACGTTATCCAGTTAATACTACTAGTTTACTCTCATTGGAAAGCACACTTACAGAATGATGTTTTTTTTAAATATGCTAATAAGTCACTTTCTAAAATTCACACCAGTTTTTTAGACAATGTTTTCAGCCAAATGTGACAAAAACTTGATGTTTTTTTCAGCGTTTGCCGCTTTACAAACGTTCTCAATTAGGAAATGTTTTATTTTACCAGTTGAAATGATGTTTCTTTAAAGTGCCTTGACTTTCATTATGAACTGCTGTTTAAAAAATAAAACTGAATTGAATTAATGTTTAAATAAACTGCTGAAACTTGATGACCTGCTGCTGTTTGAATGGTTGTCGTGAATTTTTCATCTGATTCAGAAAACAGTTTGTTAACAAGCTTCTGTAGGACTTGTTGAGAATCTGAATCAGGAGTGTTCAAGCAGGGAAACATCTAAAACATCAGGATCGTGGCCCTCAAGACCTGAAGTTTAACACCCCTGCATTAATGAATCACTAGCCTCTGACAGAGATCAAACTGGACAGCTGAAAAAGTATGTTTATCTAAATTGATTTATAAAAGTGACTAACGGTGGTATTAGATAACTCATTAATTGTAGCAAGCCAGCCATGCACTTCTTTTGTTTTCCAATTCCTCAAATTACTATATTTCCTACTTTATTTTTTTATTTTCAGTTAGTCTGTTCTGAAAATATTTCAGTAGGGTTTGTAAATGTTTATAAAGTTCTGAATCAACTTTAAGATAGCAGTGATAAATATGTATTTTTTTAATCTTCACTTTATTTTGGATCATTTAGGGCAGCTTCTTTGAGGGCTGTTCTTACAGCTTAGTAAAAAATAACTTTAGAAGAGCACATTGATTCTTTGCCTTTTTTGTAAGTGCAAATTATTTTGTATAGATTTATTATGTATTTATTTAGTTTGTACACATTAAACATAGAACAAGGTCAAGGTTTGGACCAGTCCCAACTTTGCATAGTTGGAAACTCAAGTACAAGAGACCTAATAAAAACACTTTGAGATTGTACATTAAAGTGGCTTTCAAGCTCTTATAATTCTCAGCAGTCACATAAAGAACAATTTGATTTTACAAAAACAAACTGAGACAAAGGGGAACATAATGTTAGCTGGCCTTATTCTGATCATGTCAAACTAATCTACACACAATAAAAATACTAATTCACAAACCTTTGTGGTATGTGATGGAAAATGTATTTATTCTACTTGAATTCTAATGTCACATGTCGATTATATTCATTTATATGGGGGTTATAACTGAGTAATGTGCTTGAGCAAGCTTAACGTGACAAAAAAAAGTACAGGTGCATATTGATGCAGGCTTACAAGAACAGCAGGTTTAGAACGTTCCAATAAAAAGGGCACTATTTTTATGTATTTTAATTTTTTTGTATCACAAGTTTTGTTTATTTCTACCTATATAAGATTGTAATCATCTCCGTGTCAAGCAGAGACTCCACTGATACGCCTGTGAGCAGCTGTTGATTCTCTCACCTGCATATGCTGGTCAGTAAATTTCTGAATACAGCCACTGATTTTGTGCCTTGTCAAAAATTTCCACAACAGATACAAAAACATTTATTTTAAATTACATGGTACCTTTAAGTAACTATAGCATAAAAAAATCAAGTTCTTTTAACAGTCAAAAGTCTTGTGACATGATGAAATTACTTTGATATTACACAAGAAGTTGGTATTACAGTAACTGACAAATGCATTGCTTTATCATAAACACACTGTTGCCTGAGTTGTTAAAAAAATGTACTTGAAATTTTAAATATTATTCTGCCCCATTAGATGTCAAATAGCTGCTACCAGCCATTCAGAAAACATCTGTTCTTGTAGAGTTGAAGAAAACTGAAAACATTAAATACCTGTCTCCTGGTGTTTTTCTTGGAAATAACCAGATCTCCGAGGACCCGAGCTGATGGACTGATGCAGACACAAACCCACAGGAGCAGGATTCTCCACACTACAGCCATGACTGAGAAATGAGAGTCTCCACTGAGTTTGGAGGAAATTTAAAGATAACCAACACAATACTCCCACAATGTAAGTTACAGGAAATAACGGACCGTTTGTGTGGGAGAGACTGAGTCAGTACAACTAAAGCCCATCTTGTCTGCTCTTGCCTTTCGATGTTGCGATATGAGTAATATAATCATGTAAAGTGGGTATAAAAAGTCCACACTCCCTGTTTAAATGCCAGGTTTGTCATGTAAAAATGACAGCAAGATAAATAATTTCACAACTTTTACCACTCTTAATGTGACCTATAACCTGTACAATGCAACTGAAAAACAAATAGAAATCTGTCAGGGAGGTGAAGTAAAAATAAACAACTGAGATAATGTGGTTGCATAATTGTGCACACCCTCTTATAAATCAGGATTAACTAATTACATTTAAACTCATGTTAAACTGGTGTCAGCACACACCTGTCTCCAATTAAAATGCTTCTGATCAACCGCAAATAAAGTTCAGATGTTCTAGTAGCTTCTCCTGACATTTTTTGTAGCTACATCTTCCAGCACACGTCCGTAGAGAGCTTCCAAAGCATCAGAGGGATCTCATTATTCAAAGATATTGGTCAGGTGAAGGCTACAAACCAATTTCCAAGGAATATGGAACACAGTGAAGACCGTCATTATCAAGTGGAGAAAATGTGGCACAACAGTGAAATTACCAAGAACAAGACATCCGTCCAAAATTGATGATAAGACGAGAAGACAACAAGTCAGGGAAGCTGCAAAGAGGCCAACAGCAATACTGAAGGAGCTGCAGGAATTTCTGGCGAGAACTGTAGTACAAGGTGAGCACGCTGTCAGAATGTGTGTTAAATGTTCTGTCTTATGACCTGCTTTCAAAGTGAAAATAAGTAATTGATGAAATTATCTAATCAAAAGGACATTTATTATTTTCCAAGTATCACAAGATAATAATAGAAGATCACTGTTTGTTGTTCAACTGATTGTTGTTCTGACTGTCCTATGCCCTGTAAAGCACTTTGGTCAACTGTTGTTGTTTTTAAACGTGCTATACAAATACTGTAAATTGAATTGAACTGAATTGAATTCAATTGAATTTAATTAATAATAGAAGATCACAGCTGTAAGGCACTTACTTGTTATTAGCACTAATGAGTTTTTATAAAGTCCCCACATGCGTTATGAGATTAAACATTTGTTTAAAATGTTTGTTTTCTTACAGAACAAATCAATTTCACAACAATCTGTTAAAGTTAAAAATTAAATCCTGATCTGCTATATTCATTCTTCAAATGAACTAAACAATGTTTATACAAACTAAATTAAAGGAACTTAAGGCAGCTTTACAAAATCTGACTCAGTGCTGCCGCGACAGGCGCTGTGGCTAACTGCAGCCACCAGCCAAGCCGGCACGGGAGCGCGCACAGACACTTTACAGACTGTTCGTCTTCACAGCACTGCACCGGGGAGGCTAACATACTTCACGTCAGGTCTCTCCACTCTGTTATTTGATTTGATCTCATCATTTTCATACTGTATCAGGCTCTAAACACGACCTATAATGTTTTCTCACCTGGTCACAAGGAAATGAGCCATGTCAGCATCCGTTTTCACTCCCAAATGCAGCTGAAGTTCCCTCCATGAACCGAACGTATATCCAATATTTATGCGGGTGCCTGCCCGGCTTCGGTCATATTTTTTTTAGACTCACGAGATGCCGCTGATAAAGTCTTTTTTTTCTTCGTGGTGCCACTTTTTTGGGGGGTGAGAGTGGATGCAGGTCGTTTGCTGGCTGCAGAAACATCCATAAGTATACCTTCAGTGTTTGAATCCAAGTCCACGGCGGCCATGTACTTCCTGTTCAAGAGCTGTCGGCAACGCGCATGCAGCGTCAATTTACGTCACATCCCTACAACTGCGCGGGAAATTCGGACGTCGAACTGCAGCGCATTATGTAGCACACAGCGTTTCCAAGGCAACAGACATATATGCGGATGGACTCGTTATTTTGGGTTTTTAATGCTTCATGACCCATTAGCATTGAATAAACTGGAAATGCATGTGTAGTTTTTCACAAATCTTGCCTTATGTCCCTTTAACTGTAGACTGTGACTGCACATTCTCCACATGCCACTTAGAAAGACACCACAGAAAACATTTCTGTCACATTCATCCATGATTACAAAATCAACAAGGTTATGTGTTCAGTTCATCACATTCTGTATTGCTGATCCCATCCAGAACAGTTGGGATGCCGGGTGATGTACCAGCACTCCTCTTGGTGCTGACTTCTCACAGACAGTTGAAGAAGAAGGAGAAAAAACAAAGATTCACCTCAGCGCATCTTTTGACTATCCTGATCAGTGATGCAGAGGGTTCACAAATACCTTGTTTCAAACATGATATAAATCAACATGGTTTATTTCATGAGGTCTGCTAAATGATTTAATACAGGCACAAATAATTCATACAAAAATAAAGGGTTAAAATAAGAGTCAAGTCATGGCAATATTTATATATATATATACAGTGGGGCAAAAAAGTATTTAGTCAGCCACCAATTGTGTAAGTTCTCCCACTTAAAAAGATCAGAGAGGCCTGTAATTTTCATCATAGGTATACCTCAACTATGAGAGACAAAATGAGGAAAAAAAATCCAGAAAATCACATTGTCTGATTTTTAAAGAATTTATTTGAAAATTATGGTGGAAAATAAGTATTTGGTCACCTACAAACAAGTAAGATTTCTGGCTTTCACAGACCTGTAACTTCTTTAAGAGGCTCCTCGGTCCTCCACTCGTTACCTGTATTAATGGCACCTGTGTGAACTCGTTATCAGTATAAAAGACACCTGTCCACAACCTCAAACAGTCACGCTCCAAACTCCACTATGGCCAAGACCAAAGAGCTGTCAAAGGACACCAGAAACAAAATTGTAGACCTTCACCAGGCTGGGAAGACTGAATCTGCAATAGGTAAGCAGCTTGGTGTGAAGAAATCAACTGTGGGAGCAATTATTAGAAAATGGAAGACATACAAGACCACTGATAATCTCCCTCGATCTGGGGCTCCACGCAAGATCTCACCCCGTGGGGTCAAAATGATCACAAGAACGGTGAGCAAAAATCCCAGAACCACACGGAGGGACCTAGTGAATGACCTGCAGAGAGCTGGGACCAAAGTAACAAAGGCTACCATCAGTAACACACTACGCCGCCAGGGACTCAAATCCTGCAGTGCCAGACGTGTCCCCCTGCTGAAGCCAGGACACGTCCAGGCCCGTCTGCGGTTTGCTAGAGAGCATTTGGATGATCCAGAAGAGGATTGGGAGAACATCATATGGTCAGATGAAACCAAAATAGAACTTTTTGGTAGAAACTCAACTTGTCGTGTTTGGAGGGGAAAGAATGCTGAGTTGGATCCAAAGAACACCATACCTACTGTAAAGCATGGGGGTGGAAACATCATGCTTTGGGGCTGTTTTTCTGCAAGGGGACCAGGACGACTGATCCGTGTAAAGGAAAGAATGAATGGGGCCATGTATCGTAAGATTTTGAGTGAAAACCTCCTTCCATCAGCAAGGGCATTGAAAATGAGACGTGGCTGGGTCTTTCAGCATGACAATGATCCCAAACACACCGCCCGGGCAACGAAGGAGTGGCTTCGTAAGAAGCATTTCAAGGTCCTGGAGTGGCCTAGCCAGTCTCCAGATCTCAACCCCATAGAAAATCTCTGGAGGGAGTTGAAAGTCCGTGTTGCCCAGCGTCAGCCCCAAAACATCACTGCTCTAGAGGAGATCTGCATGGAGGAATGGGCCAAAATACCAGCAACAGTGTGTGAAAACCTTGTGAAGACTTACAGAAAACGTTTGACCTCTGTCATTGCCAACAAAGGCTATATAACAAAGTATTGAGATTAACTTTTGTTATTGACCAAATACTTATTTTCCACCATAATTTGCAAATAAATTCTTTAAAAATCAGACAATGTGATTTTCTGGATTTTTTTTCCTCATTTTGTCTCTCATAGTTGAGGTATACCTATGATGAAAATTACAGGCCTCTCTGATCTTTTTAAGTGGGAGAACTTACACAATTGGTGGCTGACTAAATACTTTTTTGCCCCACTGTATTTATATATATATATTATCCAATATTAACAAAAATGTATTGTTTGGTTTCAAGATTATTTTTATTATAAACTGGAATTGTCATGCTTTTATAATATTTTAGAATGCTTTTCTTAGCAAACGTAGCAATCCTATTCATCCAAAAACAAACATTTGTTTGTGACAAGTTACATTTTGTTGTTTGCTCTATTTTGCAATATGGATTTCATGATTTCAAAGTCCAACCATGAGCATTTGCCTATTGTTGTTGTATTTCTTCTTAGAGTCAAGTGATGTCCTGCTTTGTTCTGCTGACGTGTTTCGATCTGGGTTCCTGCTAGTTTCTGCTCCTGCATCAGTTTCTGTTTTTCATCTGATCAGCTGAGCAGCTGGTTGGAACGTATCTGTCTTCCATTTCCTGATGATGAAGCTGTGAGGACAGAGGTTTCTCCTCATCATTGTCACTCTTTATAGTGACTGGATGCATGGTGACATTAGTCTCCTCCTTCACACTGAGCTGTTCTTCATCCAGACAGGTCCAGAGTTCCTCCTGTTCTTCCTTTATGTGGAGGGGTTTTGGTTCCTGCTGTTGCACAGCAGCACTCTGTTGTGGAGAAGCATTGTTCAAACTAACAGCGTCTTTTAAACATCTGCAAGGAATGCCAAAACACAGAATGTAAATTAGGAACGACAATAACTTTTTTCTTTTAGTTTCCATAATGTATCATTAAAACAGAAGAAGTCTCTCAAGCAAAAAAATGACTCAACATGATGCCAGGAAACAGATCAGGGGTCTCATTTATAAAACATTGCGTAGAAACCCTACTAAAAGTGTACGTACGACCAAAACAAAAAGTTTGCGTATGCCAAAAATATTTCCGTTAAGCAATTCCCCCTTTATAAATCACACTCTTCCTGGAAGTGTGCGTACGTGAATTTGGCTCATGTCCCACCCTAAACACGCCCAAACCGGGCCATATAAGGTCAATGCAAAGCAGGACATGAACATTGATACATATGAGGAAGACGGGAAATATCGCAACTAAACAAAAAAACAATAAGATAAACTTCACAAAGATGAAAATGAAAGTGTTAGTGTGTGAAGTGGAGGCTAGGAGAGACATTTTATTTGGTGGAAACAGCAGCGGTGTCACAAATAAAAGAAAAAACTGCGAGTGGCAGCGTCTGCAGTGCTGACTGTCAGTGCAGCTGACAGGACGGTGTATGAAAGTTTGCCTCTTCAATACGTGTTATTCGGGGCACCACCTTCTTTCGAAGGAATTAAATATTAGAATATTTAATCAGTTTATTTCAGTCTCATAATATGAAGTCGCATGTCCGTCCAGATAGTGACTCAAATCACACATAAAAACTCACTGAATCGGCCAATTAAAATTACGGTGAATATTTATTGAACAACAAGGAAGACAGACCAATAAACAGACAAACAAATAAACAGTTAAACACGGAATGGAATTAACGATGCTATGAACAGGAAATTACGTCAGATTTAGTATGTTTCTAGAATAAGTGGACTTTCTAACGTTCAAGAATCTTAAACACTAGTAAGAGTGGGTGAGGAAACGGAAAATGCTCTTTTAACACGGAAGATAATTTTGAATTTAAG
>SSNP01000147.1:871401-886422 GCA_006937955.1 Pachypanchax playfairii | reverse complement strand
CCGCAGCACCGTATGGGGCCTCGCTGGAGCTCGCGGCTCGAAGCGATACGGCTCAGGGCCGCTAGCGTCCGCCACCGAACCCTCCTCCAGAACCTCCATCTCAGGGGAGGGAGGTGGAGAAAAATCTTCCACCTCAAAGGATCTCTCTGTTGCAAAACTTGACTCGCTATCGCTTGCCATTATGCACTTTAGCTGTCAGTGTCAGCGCCAAAGCCAACTGTCAATCACAGCCCAAACCCCGCCCATTAGCCCCCTCCCGCTCGTGCCCCTCAGTCCTCCCGGCACGCCCATTTCAGCGCCAGTTTTGAAATCTCACTGAGGCGGAAGTAAGTCTCTGGCAGGGGGGGTTAGTTGTTCTTTAAGTGTCAAATAAACGAGGAGTTTGTCAAAACAAAATCAAGAAAAAGGTTTTAAACTCGCAAAACGAGGTAAAAAATGATAAAAATGAAATGTGAGTAAAAAGTCTAAAAGGAAGTATAAAAAGAAGAAAAAATATAAAAGTAATATAAAAAGAGGAGAAAAAAGTGCAGTAGAGTGAGTCGGGAGTCCTTGCGCGAGGCAATTATAGACTCTTTTCCCCGCCTCTAGGTGTGACTATCACTGGCTCTTAGCCAATTAAAAATCCGTTTTGGGGAATTTGAATTTTAGGACGGCCCTCAGGTCTTGGTCACAGATTCCCTTTTTATTACGTCAAATAAAAAAAACGCTTGCTCATCCACTCTTTGCAAGACTATCACTGCCATCAATTTTATCTTTTAACAAGAATAAATGAACAGTGTTTCCTTATTCTAATGACATATTACTTTTACACATATCAGTATTTGTTCCTGAGTAGTAAAGAAGGGATTTGCAGGTTAATTCAATATATCCTAAGATCTGTAACATGTTTAATCAAAGCATTATTTTAAATCAATTTAGGTTACATTGCTCTTTATAGCGACTTACTGAAGAGTTTCAAGTTTATTTATTTATAAAGCGCCAGTTCATGACAAAGTCATTTCAAGGCACTTCACAGAAAAATCAACCAATTAATAATAAAACATTTTCTATCTAAAGGACCAGCCGACTGGGCTGAATTGAAGAGAGTGATTTAAACACATTTCGTTTTATGCACTGAACAATGTATCACTAGTTCACTAGTTGTAGAAATACTCTTGTCAAAAGAAGAATGTTCCTTAGACATCTCCTGGAGAGGACTTTTGATTAGCAGTCATTGATCAGATCAACAGTTGAATAATTCTGAAATTCACATGCTTGTTATCAGAGTTTCACTGAATATAGTTTTCAGATATACATCAAATCATTTTATCACTGTAGTTAAACTGGGTGAACATTCCTTCAGAGCAAAGATGCTGATTTGAAACCTGTAAAGAAAAAAAAGGAGTGACTGAATTAGCTGTGATCACATTAAATAGTTCATATGTGTATTGAAGCAGTCTGGGTCAGTCATCGTGGCTGAAGAGGGGGTGTTTTTGGGTGAGACTCGGAGCCATTCTGTCTGACGTTTGAAGCAACCCAGGATGCTTTATACAAACACAAAAAGGAGGTTTTCTAAACACATTCGCATTTGCTGTAAATTATCTCGGCAGGATATGTTGGCTTCAAAAGACTTTTCCAGACCAGGTTTTGCTAAAATCTGTTTTCACAGTGGGGCGGGGTTGCCAGACTCGATTGAACCGTCGTACGTGTCGAGAATGACACAATCCATTTACAGAAAGGGGAGATGCTGGGTAGTTTTATGACCCTAAGGAATGTGAAGTGACTGGGAGAGACAGTCACTGATACACACACGCTCCTTCAGTTTAATTAATCAGAAATGAGGCTGTTGATGCGTCCTACAAATGTTAGCATGTTTTAAGGAGACAGACTAATATGTCGGGTCTTTTCAGCATTTCCACAGTTGATGGTGAGGATGAGGTCGTCAGACTGTCCCCTGCAACAGTCCTGCTGGTGGCACATCCAGCAGAGGTCGGGTTCTGACTGAAGCTGTGATACAGACACAGAGAGACTCGGCGCTATCCGAGACCAATGAATTAAAAGAAATAAAGAGTGTGTTGTACGACATGATGACAGCCATTGGGGCTTTAAATGAAACATTAAAAAACATTAAATGAACCTTGTCGATGTCATCTGAAACGATGCATTACACCCTCAGACCCAATTGTTCCCTTAGTAAAGACTTCCTGTCGAGGAGGAGGTGATTAATTTTATGTATTTCTTTTAGTATTAAAAAATGTTTTTAGGAGAGCTACAGCTCACTACAAGCTGCAGTATAGATATCATTACTGTTCTGAATGTTTATAATAACATGATAGGGCTGGGTATTGTGGGCAATTTCCAAAATCGATTCGATTTCGATTCATAAGATTCTAAATCGATTAATTTCGATTCAATTCGATTCGATTCGATCTGCTCTTAAATAATGAAAATGTCACACCACAGTGACAAAATACAAATGTACTTTATTTTTCTCTTCAAAATTACAAAAGCACAAAGTGCAACAAAAGTGCAGACTTATAAATTGGACTGTAAACAACATTAAAGTCTTAAAGTGCCATCTTTATAGTGACATCACATTAAAGGGTTTTTGAACAGCCACATTCCATTTGTAAAAATGGTAGACTTGGTTTCTTTTAGTGCAAAATAAATTATAATGTTCACCTGAGAGAAAACTTAAAACTTTGAAGTCCTCCCCTGACTTTTTCACTTTACTTTTGCATCAGGCATCTGTTACTCCCAAAAGATAACATTTAACTAAATAAACTGTAAACATAAATCGTCAAGTCTTTCTCAGACTTCTAATTTTACATTAGACATCATTTCTGTAACTGCAAAAAAAATTATCAAACTAAAAGTAAACTGTAAACTCAAAACTCTGAAATCCTCATCTGATTTTTCATTTGTCACTAATTATTTTGAGGTTTTTGTGTAGGAAAAGAAGCTCGTTGACATGATCTGGTGTCAGGCAGCTCCTTTTTGCAGTGACAATATCACCAGCGGTTGAAAACACCCGCTCTGATGCAATACTTGTCCCCGGGACACAAAGGTATTGCTTTGCAAGGTGCGCCAGCAGTGGATACTCCCTTTCATTTGACCTCCACCAGGTCAAAGGACTTTCATTCAACCCAGCAGGATTTTCTGCCCTGTATCTTTTGACTTCTTCAGCAGCCCTTATTGCTGGAGTTTTTTGTCCTTGATCCTTTACTGATGAGTAAACTGTCCCAAGGAGAGACTCCAAAGTGCTAGATTTCTTTGGCTTCTTGGATGAAGTTGCTTCCACCATCTCCTCAGCTTCTTCATCAGGACCCATGTTGTGCTGTTGAATAAGACAAAAAAGGAGAAAATACCAAAAATCATTTATAAACAGTACACCATTAAATTAAAAGTAGTGCCATCCACAGTATTTATTTAGTTAATTTTAATGTGCATTTTCCCCACAAAATACCTACATCACTTGCAGCAGCAGCAGCAGCTTCTGTCTGCACTCTGAAAAAGATATTATTTTGCTCTTCAGTAGATAGGAATGGTAAGGCCTTAAAGCGAGGATCCAGCGCTGATGCTGCATACAGTGTCCCCTTCTGTGCATCATATCTTCAAGACATTTCACAAATCAATTCTGTGTTAACAGTATGAATAAGAATAAATATGGCATGTATATAAAATAGTGCACACAAGTGCAAGGATTATAAATCATTAAATGCTACAAATAATCAGTAAAAAAATGTACACATAAATTACAATTTTATTTTGTCTATTACCCCTGACAAATGCATCAAAACATGGAAATGCTCAGAGCTTGGCATACCTTGTCCCCAAGTTATTCTTTACAGCAGCCTTCAAGTCCCTCACCATGGTGTTGTCTGAAAGGCTTGGGGTGAAAGCCTCCTGCAGCAGGGCCAGAAGTGGGGCGATGACGGATAGAGTTGGTTGCTTGTCCTCAGACATTGCCAGTGTGGCTTCTTTCATAGGTTTCAGCACTCGCACCAAGTCTTCAGCAATCGTTACATCCTCTTCTGTCAGCGTACACAGATCTTTTTCATTTCTGCGCACTTCTTGCGAAGATGGCAGGCTGTTGCTCTAAAAAGCGCTCCAGCATGTCCAGTGCACTGTTCCATCGAGTCACAACGTCCACCGTTAGCTTGTGCGCTGGTAGTTGAAGCAACTTCTGTTTTTCTTTCAAGATGTGGTTTGCTGTTGTACTCCGGTGAAAGAACGTCGCTATACGCCTCACACGGGCAAGCAGACGTGCCACAGCTGGAAGCTTTAGTCCCGCTTGTGAGGCTAAGTTCAGAGTGTGAGCGAAACAACCGACGTGCATTAGTTGCATTATTTCCACCGCACGAACCATATTCGCCGCATTGTCCGTAACGACAGCTGGGTTCTTGCTGGTCAGCCCCCAGTCCTCTATGGCCCCGGTCAACACATCAGCTAGATTGGCAGCCGTGTGGCTTGAGTGAACCTCAGTGGTTTGTAGCACATGAGACATTAGACACCACTCATTGTCGATGTAATGAGAAGTCACTGTCATGTAGGACTGTGTTGACATTGATGTCCATGTGTCACACGTTATGCCAACTCGCTCTGCTGATTGTATTTTTTTTCGGATGTCGTCTTTCACGCGTGTGTACATCATGGGGATGACCGTTTCAGTTAGATGTTTACGTTGCACCATAACGTAGTGTGGTTCAAGTACGTGAACAAGGCGCTGGAAGCCTTCGTTTTCCACAACCGAGTATGGACGTAAATCTTTACAAACAAAGGTTGCAATGGCCTCAGTTATTTTAATGGCCCGTGGAGAATCAGTGGATAATGTCAGTGAGTCCCTCAGTTTTTTTTGTTTTGCTCCAGAACCGGAAGGCTTGTCGGGCGAAGTTAGCGTAGCATGGTACCTTGATAAGTGATTCCTGAGGTTTGTAGTGTTTCTACAATAACTGACCTCTGCTTGGCAGATCTTGCAAACCACTTTGGTTTTATCTAGGAAATTGTCTGTCGTTTTAAACCCGAAATGATTCCAGACGTCAGACTTTAGTTGGGTCGGTGTGCTGAGACGAGCTTTTCCTGCGTCGGCCATTTTGCACGTACAGGAGCATCAAATCTGGGGTTACGCAGAGGCTATAGAAAAATCGATTCAATGCCTTATACATTGATAATGAAAAAATTTAATGAAATCGATCCAAAATCGATCAAATCGATTTTTTTACCCAGCACTAAACATGAATCTATAATTAATATTTGGTATGAGGTGAAATGACGTGTGTGAGAGGAGTAATATGCAGTCTGACTGCAGTTCACTACTTCACCAACTGCGTCGTTGATTCCCCTCGTCTCCAAAATGTCCGTACACACGGGACAGAGTTGGTGTACAGGTGCGCATGTTTTCAAGTCAAGTTCGTTTTTTATAAATCACAACTTTTGCTTTGAAAGTGGCGTACGCTACTTTCAGGCCCCATTTTGTGCGTACGCAACGTTTATAAATGAGACCCCTGGTGATTGCGTCTTCTACTCAAATGCCACGGAGATAAACAAATTGCAGTGGGTCCTGAAAGGTGCTTGGTTGCTTATTTAGGTGGACCAACATGAGTCTGTCCAAGACTTTCATGATGTGGGATGTTAGGGCAACACAGGCCTGTAGTGATTAAAGAGAGGTGGATGATATGTATTTGGTTCTGAAACAAGGCAGGAATGAGTAAATGTGGTCCTGTCAGCCCGTCCAGTTGAAGTGAACATACTGACCAAAACTGTAGTCACCTTTTCACATTTATCTTTCAACAAACAGCTTTGAATTACTTCCTCTTTTATAAGAGAGGGACATGAAACTCTTGGAAAGCACTACCCAACCCCCACCATCTTCCTCTAAATACACAGATGTGGGTTCTGATTCTTTTTCTTTACTCTTTTTCTTATTGCTTTTAATAAATGCTTTGAGTTGTTAAGATATAATAATTTAGGAGCTGTTAGCAAAATGAATCCTGTATAAGACCTTTACTTTGGGAGAAACACTCTGGCTACATTATTTAACTACTGTTAAGAGTCAATAATTCACTTCTCCCAGCTGCACTATTTGTTCTTATTTTCTTCACAGAGGGAGTGACAGGAACTTTATTCTATACAGCTAGGGAAGTGTTGAGTTAAGTCATTTTTGTTCAGCACATGAAAAACCTTACAAATTCACGCACTTTCAAGCAGATGCTCACAGATCCACGGCAAATGTCTTTTCTAAACCCACATCGGACACAGCTTCACATAAAGCCACAGACAACACACTCGACCAGTAACCCCTCTGGGACCCAACGCTGTAGATTAAATACTATTTTATCCTCTTTTAAATCTATTTATTTGTTGTATTGAGACAATCAATGTATGTTTCTAATTGCAACAAGATAATTAGAATTTAAATTTTTTTATTTAAATTTAGAATCTCTCTTTTTTTTTATTTAGCTTTAATCTCGTCAAAGTCACGCAGTCACCATGTCTCGTCACCTTAAAATTGCAGATAGATTAGAAAAGTAAGCTGGTCTTCCTTGTGAAAGGTGTGAAAAGCCAAAGCATTTCCTTCTTTGTAAAGAGCGTGTTTCTTTTTTACCACTTCCCTGTGAGATAAGGCGTCTTCCAGCGGAGACGCACAGCTGTTTCACCCGTGAAGATGTGGAAAAGCAGGCTGCAGGCTGGACACGCTTTGTAGTGTCGGGACTCGACCACTGTCTTTTCTTGCATGGTTTGAGAATCTATGTCATCACCCACTCAGCTAGATGAGTTTCTCTGAGTGCCTCGCTGCTAGTTAAACAGGCTCACACTTTGCACACGTCAGTGTCTGCTGGAAGAGCGTCCTGTCTCAGATAAAATAGGGAAAGGCATGACGGACAAAGACAAAAAGGGAGGAAAAGAAATGAGCAGCGTCAGATCTTTAAATGTACAAGAACCCAAATGTCAATCAGAATATTACCTGTTTGTCAACTCTCCGTCTGTGTCAGACATCTGATTGCATTATCACATCTCGTCTTTACGTAGATTAACGAGCGCTTCTGTATTTGTCTAATTTACAAATCATTTCCTGAAAAGTTTTAAAAGTTGTTTTTTTCTCACCATTAAGTGTTTTAGGACTTATTTAATGCCAAATAAAAGTTTGACCATCTTTTGCTTTCTCTCATCTCTCTATAAGCACAATCAACTTCACACACTCCTTTTTTCTTCCACACTTTCTGGACACATTCTTTCATCCAAGCTTTTAACATATTTCTTTCATTTTTTGCTCTGCCATTTCTCTTCTTTATCATCATTCTCTTTTAGCTTTTAATTTTATATATTTATTTATTTTGCTACTAATAACACATAACATAAAATTTGCCATTAATTTTATATAGTTCTTTGCATCACCTCCCAGTGATGTTTTTATTTTAGTATGAGCTCATTATTATTATTATTATTATTATTATTATTATTATTATTATTATTATTATTATTATTATTATTTGTCAGGATCTCTGCAGCTGGTGTGTGGTTCTCTGTGTGCTTCCACTAATTGTCTCCACAGGGCGTGGCAGCGCTCATCAGTGGCTGCAGGTGTGGGTCGTTACCCAGCTCAGGAGAGCTGGATATTTATACAGAGGAGGAACCACAGACAGACCCCAGTTTGTTCCACTTCATCTTGTGGTACAAAGTGGCCAGAGATATTTATGACAGTTAATGTTAGTTGTTTATCTAACCTGTCTTCTCTCTCTATCAGTCCCGTGTCCAGGAGCGTTCCTCCCGGTCTTGAGTACCTCTCAGGCGTGGTCGTCAACCAGCCGCAGACAGAGGACTCATTTCTCCACGGACTGTCTCTAAGTCGTGCGTTCCACGACGCTACCTCTCCCCCTGGCTGGCTGTCTGTCTCTGGTCTCCTCTGGATCCACACTATCAGGACTCGCACACCGCTGTCACCTCTGTCACAGAGCACAGTGGATTCAGCACACGCCCCGGATCTCTCACCAGGTCTCATCTCCCGGATCACCACCACCGCTGCAGTCCTGCCGGATTCCCTCCTCACGCTCCACCAGCCTTTGCTGCACAGTGAGTTCAGTGAGCACAATCCCCACACACTGCAGTTTGTGTTGTTCTGCACTAAGAGACCTCGCACTAACCCTGTTCTCCTCTGCTGCCAGGATCAAGCCTGTGCCTTCCTCAGTTCCAGTCCTGTGTGTTCATCGTCTGCACTATTCTTCACCTGTGTTATCATTATCGTGCACGACAGAATTAAAACCACTGTTTTCTGTACTCTGTTTCCTGTGTGTGTGTTTGGAGTTTGGGTCACTCTTGGAGCTCAATACAAACCCCCCTGAAAAACATGACATTATTATTATTATTATTATTATATAATATAAAGGCCTTTATATATTTATATTCTTAGTATTTCCTAGCTCTTTAATAGAGAATCAGGCCAACCAGTTTGTATGGAGTTCACCCGAGCAACTGGTCCTGTGGGATGATGATCCTCCCAGGCACCTGATTTCTCACACATTCATTACCTAAATGTCAATAGTATGAGAGTCTTCACTGTCTACTTCTTATTCATTACTTAACCAAATGAAATTTTAGATCTGATTTTAGTAGAAAAGTCTGTTTGCACTTTTGTCTCTAATAATACACCCTCAGGTGAAACCGTGTCCTGCCAGTCGGGACAATCCATTTTCTGGAGAAGGAGTAGGACCAAGTCGTCATGCAACGACAACCAGCCAAGAGATAGGGTCTACATTAACTGATCACATGATGTTTAGGCTGGAATTTTGCTGTGATTAGGGAAAGTTTACTCTTATTTTTCTTTTATATTACAAAGAGCTAATGCTAAATCATTTTACTTACTGTTTTAATATGATACACAAATAGGATGAATGTTAGGGATTTCCAGGCAGTGGACCTGAGGGGTGGCAGGTCTTTTCGCAATCACCGGAAGGAGGTTCCTTCTACATATAGTCTAGTATGCATGCAAACACCTTTGTTATTATATTATTATGTTTATTTTAGGGGAAGTTTTATAAACCACACCTTAATGGAAAACTGACTGCTTCTGTTTGACCCTGACCGATTTGGATGAAGGATCTTTCGGGGTTCTTCACAGGGGTTTGTTATACATTGAAAAGCACCTTCGCTTCTATTCTGGAGATGAAGGATGGTTACTAATTGAGCTGGGCATTCCAGATACAGAACCTTTTTCCGTTGATGTGTTGTTTTGGTTATAAATTTGTGCACGCTTACATTTGCTCACTCACCTAGGACTACATGTTCAAATCAGATAAGGGCCTTGAGCCCACACATGGTTATAAATGTTTACTGATCCATATCCAGGAAGTGTCTGGTCTGTGTCCAGGTCAGACGGAGCTGTTTATTTTTATCCAGAAGAGGACAGTGTTTTTAATTTGCCCTCTTGGTTTTAAGAGGGCAAAAGGGGGAATTGAAGTATTATTTCATAACTTATATGTTAAGAGCGGCCGCATATATTTGAAGTTTCCTGTGTTTTGCTGCTCATGTGTGGGCGTGCAGGTAACCGGATAGAACCAGTTAATCTTGCAATGCCGACGGCTCCAGCGCCAATAGGCTGCAGCAATGGATGAGGCGTCTAGTGATTTATATAACGTCTATGGGTTCAGCAGTGTGCCTGCAGCCTGCTTACAGCCTGCCTGCTACTACTAGATACAGTACACTACAGGACTGTGTACGGGATGCATCCTTATGATGGCTTGGCATGGATATCAGTAGGTTTTTTTAAACAAGAACTACTGACTTGCAGCAGCTGCTCTGATGAAACAAGCCATGATTCAGGTGTGTGACTCTTATTTAGAAATTTGTTTGTTTGTTAAACATTTGCTTTCTATCAGTAAAGTTTTTTTTACAAAAAGAATACATTTGATTGCAACAATGCAACATATTGTCACCCTCTGAAAATAACAGCCTAAGTTCTTTTTTTAGAGTTAAAACATAAATATGGTGATGTGAGAGAGGTGCAGGGGCATAGCAGTTAGGAGTGCAATGAAAAACTTGAGCAAACTCTGCACGCAGGGCAAGTCTCAGGACTGTTTAAGGACTAATAAGAAAATGTTTTTGCACATAGTTTGTTGTTTGCAGTGCATGTTCTGAAAGCCTCAATGCAGGGCTTGTTATAATAAAAGTCGTTTTCATTCATGTTTTTGTGTTTTTTGCATTAGTTAAATTGATGAACGAGAGCGCTTTAAACCACCATAATACTTGTGCAGAAAGAAAAGAAACAAAAAAATAAACCAGCGTAGAAAGACTAACACAAGAAAAACAGCAGAAGCCAGGATCATAAAGGAGTAAGATGTTTGATTCTTGGTTAAATATTAATTTTATAGCCAAACTTAGTAGCCCTCTTACTTAATATTTTCTGCTCTTAAGGGATGTAAGCTGTATTCCCTGGACCTGTGATCTGAGGTGATTTCAATCAGCAGTTGACTGTTTGTGATATTGTTGATATTGCTGAATTAGATTGTGTCCTTCCCCTACCCGCAGGTGTAACTAAGTGCTTTCTGTCCGCTGTATAGAGTTGTAACTAAATTATATATAATTTAATTTAACTCGGCTGAGAGAGAAAAAAAAACAAATGTGTGCACATACTCTTCAAGAAATTATGGCATAGATCTGGGGTGATCACCTATATTTGTCAGAGGGTCAGAGCTTTACCAGACAGTCTCCTTGGGGGCCGGACCCCCAAGAAGAAAAGTCAATTTTGGCTTAACATTATGTTTAATGTTTATACTTTTTTCCATTTCATTACAAAACGGAAGGCATTTGATTCAGGCTCCAATCACCTATACCACAGTCAACCACTAGGAGTTGCTTTAATAGTGTGGACCACTATTTTCTTTTTGATTCTCACAATTTTGGAATCCAGTCGTGGGCCGGATTGAACGGCTCAGCGGGCCGGATTCGGTCCGCGGGCCGCCAGTTGATGATCAGTGGCATAGATAGTTGATAGAAAGCAACTAGTTGGTTCTATGATCTCCGAGCTTTGGTAGATCATCATCACATAATCCTCATTAATCTTATATCGTCCGATCGCACGCCCCTACTTCACACACACCTTACATCAGATATGTTAGCTACTGATTCATGAATGATTACTTATTGGTTGATCTGTTACAAAATGACTGGACACCTAATTAGTCACTAATGATTAGAGGTTTGATCACCGGTGCTGGCAGGCTACATTTCGGAGTATCCTTCGGAAAGACACTTAACCCGCCACGGCCCCGAGGCAGCCATAGTTTATCGGGAAGGAGGTCGTCCTCCGATCGGGATACTCGATCCTGAGTCCCTGCAGAGGCTTCATGTCAAAGTATCCTTGGGCAAGATACTGAACACCGCAACTGCCCCTCAAGTGTGGTACAAAAAAGCTGCCCTTTGCTTCTCATCTCACGGTGAGGATGGGTGAAATTCAGAGCTGAATTTCCCCAAGAGGCATTAATAAATGAAAATGTTATATTATTATATGCATGCCGCATGAGTGGCATGGGGCTACATGGTGTCGCAGTTGGTAGAGCTGTTGCCTTTCAGCAAGAAGGTCCAGGGTATAAATCTGGGCTGGAGCCTTTCTGCATGGAGTTTGCATGTTCTCCACATGTATGCATGGGTTTTCTCTGGGGACTCTAGCTTCCTCAAACAGTCCAAAAACATGCAAGAGGTTATTTTGGTAACTCTAAATCGTAGGTGTGATTGTGTGTGTGTGGTAGTTTGTCTATGTGTGGGCCTGTGATGGACAGCGACCTGTCCAGGTGTGACCTCGACTCTCGCCTGAAGACCGCTGGAAATAGGCACCAGTTCCCTGCGACCCTGAACAGGAAGAAGCAGGTTCAGATAGATGGATGGATGGATAAGTGACATGACAATCCAAAGGTAAGCTTGATGTAAGTTCACAAGCTATGAATTCTAAACATGAAAATGGGTAAGAATGAATAGCAATATGGCACACTGGCACAGCAAAGATTTAGATCTTTTACTCTTTTACAGATATACAACTCCACATTTTACATTTTAAATCATGTGAGCTCATTACAGGAAGCCTTTTACCTGCATTAAAAATTAATTACAGGTTACAATGGTTTGAAAAGAGCTGTTTATAAGACACACAAAATCAAATTAGTCTATATGTTAAATGCTTAAAACAATTTTTTTTGTATTTTCTGCAAACAGTCTTTAAAAATGCCAGCTCAAGTGCATTCGTAAGAACAGTGACTCAAATATTGCAAAACATGAATGAAGCCAATGTTCCTTTGAATGCATGAGTGTTGTGCTACACTTGTGGTTTAAGTACACATAGATTTGTAATGCTTTGATTTGAATCATTTCAGTGGGAGACATGGATACATAATCTGGTTTTAAACCATTGTAAAAAGATCAGACACAATGTAGTCTGTTGCATCTCCATCAATTAAGCCAGTTCCATTATTGCAAATGAACCAGCATTGAATATTTTCACCATTCTTCATGTCCTTCCTGAAGTCTCTCTGCCAGCCTCTGTGGATCCAGGAAATAATTACACAATGACTGAATCGCATTTTAAGTTCATACACAAAGCAGTAACCACTCACACAATGCAAACATTATACTTGGATTTCGTCACAGTGAAAGTAAACACATACTGTATCTGAAGCAGTTCCTGTACCTGATCACATTGAGCTGTTTTCCTTTTACAAACATGGTGGCAGCTGGTTTCCCTGGGGTTTGTCCAGGATGCAAGTCTGTTACCTCATATTGGATCCCATGATAAAACTGACCTGGAAGTTAAAGTAAAGAACTTAACCTGAAAGTTACCTGAAATTTTGACCCATGTTTAAGCTGGTAGAACACGGTCATTATGGTTTAAACAAGCCATTTCATATACATTTCAGGACTTTGTGGTTATTTCTTAAGTATTAACCAGTAATATGAAACATTTTATATCTAAAAAACGTTAGGAAACACTGATTAACAGACTTTCCAATCTGTCTGCGTTAAAATTCTGATGGTTCCGGCTCCTTCCGTCAGGCTGCTTCGACTTTTTTGTCAGCAGCTCGTATTCATTGTTCGAATTTGCTGGACTCTGATTGGCTAATAAACTAGCCTATGAGAGCAAAGAATACTGTTTCCTGCCCCGCTGTGCATGGCAACGTCAGAAGTTGTGTCTTTCTGTTTGCTACGTTATGCTAACAGCTTTTAGCCAGCAGCATGCTAGGCGTGGTTTCAACCGTGGGAGCTGTCGAATACTAATGAACAAAGGAGTTGTGATGAAACAGATACAGGCCATTCGGACTCGGAAGAACTCGGGTTTTATCACCACCTGTGTAGTTTGAGAGATTAAAACTGAAAGAGAAGTTGTTGATCTGTTTTCACACCCACTATGAAGGTAAGAACACCTGTGGAGGTAAAATATTCAACAGAAACATCAGAAAAACCGTTTTCAATGGAATGGCCTCTTTAAAATATAATTTTTCAGTTTGGAGAGATTGATTACACTTTTTTGCAAGCAACACTGGCCAAACATACTACCAATGTATATGCCAGAAATCACCACTAATGACTTCTTCATGGCTAACCTGAGTGAATATACTGTAATTAATTGCTAGAAAAACTTTTATCATGGTGGCAGTAGATACTAATAATTCAGAATATTTTCAGCAACACAAATATTGATCTCACTCTAAAATGATTGTAGGCATTGTTCTATGGTAAAACTAAATAAATGGATCATAATGTTTTTGTTAGCATCTATCCTTTTGAAAAAAAAAAATACTATGCCGTTTACTGCTGCTGGTATTACACTTTAGTTCCTACATTTCCTCCAGCTTCCCCCCATTAAGGATCACTATGTTAACACTGTTTTGGGGTATATATCATGTGGGCTTATTTAATTTAAAGCAGTACAAACTAACTTTTAAAAGTTTAAGCTACTGTTTTGACACTTGTGAAAGTGGATGCTCACTGAAAAACATGTTCAGCTTCATATTAGACACTCTGGACGCCTCTGGTCCCCCTATATTACACTTCATAACTTCAGTAATTCGGGCTGCAGCCGAAAGTGGTGTTCTGATGATTTATGTTGCCCTGTCGAAAAATGCCGCCATAGTACGAATCGACAACTTATTTCAAAATGAGATGTCATTCAAAGTTCATACATTATTTTTGTTTATGGCATGTGACCTGTCCTGGGAGAGTTTGTTTGATAGGTAAAATGTATTTATGGAATAATATAGAAACAAAAAATAAACGATAAATCTGTTTATTGAAATCAAGACTGTAGAACGGCACATGTGCAGAAGGAATCGGTAGCACATCTTGCATAATTCAACAGAGTATCGGTTCCAGCAATGGCTGTCTGAGACATGGCTGCGGACAAGTTATTTAGTACTGCTTTAAATCATGCAACTTTTCTGGTAATAGTGATTTTATGCCATACTGTACCTAACAGGCCATGAACAGAGGGAGACAGAAGATGAGTATCCACAGTATAGAAACCCAGGTAGTCTCGGTGGTATGGGTGATCCTTCCAAACTTTGTGCAGCAAGATGACAAATTTAAATGAGTCCTTTAGAGTCACTGTTAGGTTTCTGTCCTTTTTCACCAGGACATCCACACTGTAACAGAAAGCTTGAAGAAGTTAACTATTTAAGGTAAGCTAATGAATCCAAGGAATTTGCTTTTTAAACTCAATAAAAGCCAAACATATTACATTCAACCATGTCAATTTGTTTCACTGTTATCATTGTCTTGGTAACAATTTTCATTCATTGATTTCTTAACTGTTTTTTTCATATTTGTACTTGTAAAAAATTATAATGTATCCTAATAAAAGAAGAAGAAAGTTTAAAGTTTCAATAAAGGGGACCATACTTCCAGCCAAGGTGTGGATACTAAAAGTTCTTGCTGTACAAAGGACTAATACAGCAGGGTGTGTCAAACTCCTGGCCTCAAGGGCCACTATCATGCATGTTGTAGATGTTTTCGTCTTTATACACCAATTCAAATCCTCAGTTTTGTGTTCTTGGTTTTTTTTTT
>SSNP01000147.1:846243-871391 GCA_006937955.1 Pachypanchax playfairii | reverse complement strand
GGGGGGGGGGGGGGGGGTCACCGGCACACACTGTCTTAAGAACATTAGGTTTTGCAAAAATTACACACTCAGCCTGTCATGGAGGTGCTCTCCCTTTAAGCCTGTCTGAAAGGCGGAGCTGTGGTACTGCGTGAGAGTTGGCAGCCCTGGAAGCCTGTTAACAACCCGTTCATCTGAATCAGGTGTGTTGAGGTAGGGAAACATCTAAAACCTGCAGGATAGTGGCTCTCAAGGTCTGGAGTTTGATACCTGAGGACTAATAGCATCACTTACTTGACTCCTTTAAGAGATGCAGTGTCACTCCACAGCAGCTTGACCTGTTTACCATCTTGGAAAATTGAAATATTCTGGGTGGTCACTTCTAGCTTCACCCCCAGGGTCTGGTGTAAGATGCCAAATTTCCAAAAATATGTGTTAATTTTTCCATCAAGGGGAATCTTCTTATCCCCAATGACCTGTCCATTGACCAAAATACCTGAGGTAACAAAATGGATATGAATTTCAGAAAAAACCTCTTAACTGCAGTGTACAACATTTTAAGATTAAGGAAAAAAAACCTCGCTTGTATCTTAAGACAGCAGTGATGAACTTTCAACTCGTAATTGTTTAATAAAGAAATTATAGTAATCAGTTTGAAAGCTTACCTGAATTTGAGTCTCTGACCAGATTAAAAATGGTTCCTGGTTTGTTATTGATGTTGAAGCACAGAGCATCGTTTCTTTCAGGAAGCTCGATTATGAAATGGGGATCTCCATCCACTGAAAATCACAAACCAATACAATTAAAGGAGCAAACTAGATATTGATGTTGACAACATGTCAGCAGCAGCTTTGCACTGATAAAAGCTAAACTCTGTCACTTGATTGTAACAGGAGACTTTGAAATATCTCAGGATCTCCTTATATTACATTTTAAAGTGCAGATTTTCACCTTGTAACAAAAGTAAGGAGAGAGTTAATGCACTTTGTTGCAATGGACTGAAACAAAAACAGACATACAGCTGGTTATCCTAAGAAGTACTCACCAAGAAATGTTGGTTGAGGTACAAATACCCTTGGAGGTCCATAGCTTGATGTAACAGGTCTAGAAAATGCTATAAAACAAATAAATAAGTTGTCTGATGTTTTCATCTTCCATTTTTTCTGTATAATACAAAATTATAGTCTTACCTAAAGGGCTGAGCTTTTCTGCCTTTTGTCTTTGCTCTATCATCAAAAGAAGAAGAAACAACTTAACGCTTTAAAATGTCAATATTTGGCTAAATTGTCATCCGATTAGCCAGTTCTGCTGGTTTATGTGCTGTACTATCTTATACGGAACAAAATTTGTTTGATCACTATCACAGTTGGTGTTTTATATGTCATGTTTTACCCTCAGTCAGTTTATCAGCGATAAGAAAATTGTCTGTTCCATTCTTGATCTCAGGTTTGGTGACCACCATGGAGGTGAGAGGGGTGACAAAATTGTACTGCAGAGACATGTCTAGAGCCTTTGCTGTGGCATTGGCTTTCTTGTCTGGCTCACCACTCTTACTATAACAAGAAAAATGCATGTGTTGACAGAAAAGAACATTAAGCCACAGAAACTACAGAATCTTACGTAAGGTTTCCTGAAAACTACCAACAAATATTATCAAGGATTACTAATTGCAGCAGACATCATCATCAGACAAATTTCAGTTCAGTAGATTTAGGGGAAATGACCTCTGTTCTAGTAGCTGCTGGATGGTGAGGTAGGCCCACAGACGCTCAGTGAAATCTCCAAAGATGTAACTCTCATTGGGGTACAACTCACCCCAGTCAACAACCCCAGCCTGGCCCTGTGCCTTGAAATCCTCTTCAAACTACATCAGAGAAAATATTAAGAGTGATTCAGAAAAAAAAAAGAATAAGTAACATCTCATCTAATAACTTCACCATTGTTTCTACATCTCTGATGTTTCCTTTCGCTCACCCCCAGGCCAAACACTTCCACTTGGAAGTTGTCCAGGTCATTGTCCATCATTCGACCAGCCACCACAATCTCTGAGCCATTAAACAGCTGACTGAAATGATTGGTGGTCACAAAGTCTACTGCATTGTTAGGATACTGCAGGTCCACCTCTAAAAGCAGTGGGTTGGACACTTCCTCATAAAAACCCTTAATAATAATAACAAAATGCACATATAAATTCATACATGGAGACTTATTGTATTAAAAATGTTGTGTAACAAAAGGTAAAAAACCAGTACAAACTTCTCACCTGGAGCTGAAGAACTGCATCTGAAGCTTCAAAGATTCTGCGAGCCAGTCCCTTGTTCTGTTTGCTCATCACATCCAGGAAACTGTAGTCCACATCATTTCCAAATCCGAGAGAGAAGAGAGAGATTTTTCCTCCTATGGCTTTGTGCACATTCTCCTTGATCTTTGAGATGTCATACACTCCTTAAAAATCACAAACAATGAACAACAAAGATATAATATTTAGCATGAACAAATGTACCACCTATCATTAAGACTCTGCACTCTTACCAACATTTGGCATTCCGTCAGTCAGTAAAATGATCATGTCAATGCTTTTCTCTGGAAGCTGGTTCTCCTGCCTGTCTTTGATCAGCATGTTTATACCTCTCATCATTGCAGAATTGATATCAGTACCTTAATAAAAGACAGAAATTAACTTTAAAATGTTCAGTTTTCTTTCAAATTCTTTAAAGGTATGGCAGAGGATCTTTTTCTTCCATTTGGATCTACTACTACTACTACTGTCATTTAGCAGACGCTTTTATCCAAAGCGACTTACATTGAGAGAACATACAAGCAAGAAATCAAAGAGAAGGAAACAATATAAGGAGGCGGACTGTTTGGAGTCCAGTTTAATTCCGACGCTGATACATCAAGTGTATAATTTTTCTTTCTTTTTTTTTTTTTTTAGTGAGAGATAAATTCTCAAATCGCTATCATAAATCATAAATTAATCCCACATTAAGACTGAAAGTGTTCTTTAAAGAGGTGAGTCTTAAGTCTGCTCTTAAAAGTAGCTGCCGACTCTGAGGATCGGACCGAGTTTGGTAGGTCATTCCACCATCGGGGGATAACAGAGGAGAAGAGTTTGGAACATGATCTCATGCCACGTTGTGGTGGAAGCGCTAGGCGTCTTTCAGCGGCTGAGCGTAGCTGACGCGTGGGAATGTAGGTTTGGATGAAGGAGTGAAGGTAAGTAGGAGCTGTGTGTGTTAGAGTCTGGTAAGCCAGAAGCAGAGCTTTGTATTTGATGCGTGCTGCAACTGGAAGCCAGTGCAGGGAAATGAGCAGCGGAGTGACATGAGCCCTTTTGGGCTGGTTGAACACCAGACGTGCTGCTGCGTTCTGAATCATCTGCAGAGGTTTAACCGAGGACGCCGGAAGACCGGCCAGCAAAGAGTTGCAGTAGTCGATCCGGGACAAGACCAGGGCCTGGACCAGAAGCTGTGTGGTGTGGTCTGTGAGGAAGGCTCTGATTTTCCTGATGTTGTAAAGCGCGAATCGACATGAGCGAGCTACGGAGTTAACCTGCTCCTTGAAGGACAGCTGGTTGTCCAGTATGACACCAAGGTTTCTGGCAGAGGTTTTGGGGAACAGCGTGATGGAGTCAAGCTGCACGCTTATCTGAGGAGGTAAGGAGTTACTGGCAGGACAGACAATGAGGTCAGTTTTGGACAGATTAAGCTGAAGGTGGCGATCCCTCATCCACGCCGAGATATCTGAGAGGCAGGCAGATATCCGCACTGAGACGGATGTATCGTCTGGAGGGAAGGAGAGGAGGAGCTGAGTGTCGTCAGCGTAGCAATGGTATGAGAAGCCATGGGAGCGGATGATCTCGCCTAATGAGGTGGTGTATAAAGAGAAGAGGAGAGGACCAAGGACCGAGCCCTGCGGGACACCCGTCGCCAGCTCATGCAGACTGGACATCTGTCCATGCCACAAGACTCTGAAAGATCTTTCCGCAAGGTACGAGGTGAACCACGAGAGGACCGGTCCCGAGATGCCAAGCTTAGATAGCGTCGAGAGGAGAATGAGGTGGTTGACGGTGTCGAAAGCAGCAGACAGGTCAAGGAGTACGAGTACTGAGGAGAGACCAGCCGATCTGGCAACCCAGAGCGGTTTCAGTGGAATGGCCTCGCTTAAAGCCTGATTGATAAGGATCAAGTAGGTCGTTGTCATGGAGGAACTGTGAGACTTGAGTGAAAACGGCTCGCTCTAGGATCTTGAACATGAACGGTAGGAGCGAGACTGGCCGGTAGTTTCCTACCTGGGCCGGGTCGAGGGACGGTTTTTTCAGCAGGGGAGTGACAGTGGCTTGCTTGAAAACTGAAGGAAAGACGCCAGTTTTCATGGAAGAGTTTATAATGTGGGTTATTGCAGGTTTGACAGCAGGAAGAATGTGGATTAGATTCCACTACGAGTCGGGAGACTTTGTCCTCATTCAGTAAGCGGAAGGAGCAGAGCGATTGACCGGAGGAAGGATGGACCAGACTGGGATTGTCAGGCTCAGAAAACTGATTTTTAATGGAGGCGATTTTGTCGGTGAAGTAGGTGGCGAACATGTCTGCAGTCAGCCCGGTGGGTGGCTGAGCAGGTGGAGGACGGAGAAGAGTATTGAATGTCTTGAACAGTTTTCCCATGTTAGGAGCATTTTGGATTTTGTTTTGGTAAAAAGCTATCTTGGCAGCCTTTAAGCAGGATGTGAAGCTAGAGAGCTTTTGCTGGTATTTGGACAAGTCAGAGAGATTTTTGGATTTGCGCCATTTCCTTTCAGCTGCTCTCAGACCAGCTCTGTGATCCCTCAGAGTGTCTGTGAGCCACGGACTAGGACGCTGCCGGGCGGCCAGCTTTGACACACGAGGGCAGACTTCGTCCAGAGAAGAAGCTAGTGAGGAGCAGAGCGTCTCTCTTGCGTCATTTACAGGCAGAGTTGAGAGCACCGAGTAGGAAGGGAGGGAGGAGCAGACAAGCTCCGATAGCTGCGAGGGAGTGAGAGATTGAAGGTTTCTGCGGTAGGAGACAGTCTTTACTTTTGCGTTAGGTACGTAAGGGATGGAGATGCAGAATTTAATCAGGAAGTGGTCTGAGAGGTGCAGCGGTGTGACTTGCACGTTACCTGCAGTGCAGTTTCTGGTCAGTACCAGGTCCAGTGTGTTGCCAGCTCTGTGTGTTGGGGGAGTCTGGACCAGATTGAGATTGAAGGAGTGGACCAGGGCCAGAAAGTTATGAGCTTGTGTTTTATCAATATGAATTCTCATGTCGCCCATAACAATTAAAGGGGAGTTATCATCCGGAATGTCGGATAGGATTGTGTCCAGTTCATCCATAAATTGCTCCATGTTGCCTCCCGGAGGGCGGTAAATAACCAAAACATAGGCAGCGACGGGCTTAGAGATTCGTACTGCATGAAATTCGAATGAGGAGCAGGTAGTAGTGGTTAGCAAGGAGGAAAATTTCCACATTTTGGAAATCAGGATGCCTGTACCGCCTCCTCGCCCAGCAGGACGAGGAGTGTGCGTGAATTCTGCATTAGAAGAGAGGGCAGCCGGTGTTGCTGTGTTGTCAGGATGAATCCAGGTCTCGGTCAGGGCTAGGACCTGTATATCGGAGAGGTGTGGCAGAGAACTGATGAACTCTGTTTTGTTAACTGTGGACTGACAGTTCCAGAGGCCGAGGGTAACGCAGGCAGTGGCAGCCCAACACGCCATGGGCTGGATGAGGCAGTGCGGATTACGTTGTCTATAGAGAGTGCGTCGAGGTCTGTGCCCAACTATGACTGGGATGTGTGATTTGCACATGGTCTGTGTGGTGGTTTGTACTTACTTTGCTCGGTGGACTCGCGCAGGTAGACTCGCAGGTCTTGACCCTCTGTGGTCTTAACCGATGTGGGACCAAACACGCTGACGCCTCGCTGATGCTCAGCCTAATGTGTCTGGCTATATACCTAACAATCACACAGTTAATTGGCTAAGCTAATTGCAACAGGCTTACACCTGCGTGACCGCCCCAGTATTACGTAACCCGCGTCACCAGTTTCGCCCGGAAGTAAACAATAATCGAACTCATTTGGATCATCTAGTTTATTTGTCCACCTACAGTACCTGTCAATCATTCTGGTGAAATGTTGTGTTTTAGGATACAGGGACAGGCAGAGTGACGGTGATGGTGCTGGTGCTGGTGCTGGAGCAGGGAGTGAGTAGGATTGGAACTCTTTGTCAGGGACGTGGGAATGATGACTGAATGAAGAACAGGTATATACAGTATATAGGACCTTTCCCCATTTATTGGAATTCATGTAATGAGCAGGGCTGGAGGCTAATCAGCTTAATTAGTCTGCCAAACCTGCCTCCAAACGCAATGCCTCCATTCATTCTACCTTTGCAGTTCCATCAGGTTGTTTGATATATGTGAGAGTGGAAAGAGAAAAAATGTTGTATGAAAAGTATGAAAAGTGTATGAAAAGAAGAAAAAGAAGAGTTGTTATTAATATATGCTTTTTTTAACAAATTTACCATCATTTGTTGTACCAAGCAGAGAGGACAATAAAACCTATCTTCTAATTCACTGCATTTTTTTTTGTGTGTGGCAGAAGTATCTGCATTGGTACTCGATATCGCCAAGTATTCAGATCCAAGTATTGGTATTGTATCGGTATGAAAAAAAGTGATATGCATCCCTACTGACTTCCTTTATCGATGAGACGTCTAACATAGTCCATGGCTGCAGTCACATTTTCCTTTGTTGCTTTGGTAAGTGACTCTTTCCAGCACTCCACAGAGCTATCAAACTGGATCAGGGCAAAGTGGTCTTCTTCATGGAGGTCTCCCAGGATGAGCAGTAATGCTTCTCGAGTCTGTAAAACGTTTGAAATCAATCTATGTCCATGTTAGAACTGCCATGTCAATCGATAGCTTCTTACCTGTGCCATCTTTTTACCGGCCATAGATCCACTAACATCAATTGTAAAAACCACATTCTTTGGGACTCTAGGCAGGTCAGTTGGTGCAAAGAAGTGCACAAAATATCCATTCACAATCTGAAGGAAGTACAGTTATTCAATAACATAACTAAAAAATGTCAAAATAGAAAGATGGTGAACATCTTTCAAATAATTTCTGAATGCTGACCTGAATCTCCCCAAGACTACTTTCTCGATTCACATCATAGTTAATGATAAAATCGCCATCAATGAGTGTTCCATCACACCTGGGACATTTCCTCTGTTGCTCCATGGTTGGTGAGAAATAGATGTGTGCCTGGCAGGTGGAGAAACACATCACAGACAGGAAAAATTTCTACTATTATAAAATCGAGGAATAGAAACCAATAATCTGTTAAAGAGGCCATTTCATACAAATTTCAGGACTTTGTGGTTACTTCTTAAGTATTAACCAGTAATATGAAATATTTTATATCTAAAAAATGTCAGGAAACACTGATTAACAGACCTTTCAATCTGTCTGCATTAAAGTTTGGGTGGTTCCAGCTTCGGCTGCAGCTTGTTCATATTCATTATTTGAATTTGCTGGACTCAGATTGGCTAACAAACTAGCCTATGAGAGCAAGGTATATGGTTTTCTGCCCCGTTGCGCATGGCAACATCAGACGTCGTGTCTTCCTGTTTGCTACGTCTTATGCTTACAGCTTTTAGTGAGCCGCATGCTAGGCGTGGTCTCAACTGCGGGAGCTGCCAAATACTAATGAACAAAGAAGTTGTGACGAAACAAATACAGGCCGTTCGGACTCGGGAGAAATCGGGTTTTATCGCCACCTGCGTAGTTTGAGAGATTAAAACTGAAAGAGAAGTCGTTGACCTGTTTTCACACCCACTATGAAGGTAAGAACACCTGTGGAGCTAAAATATTCAACAGAAAACATCAGAAAAAACATTTTTAATGGAAGTCATAAACTGAAATTTGCATTTTTCCACATGAAAAATGTTCATATTTGTTTCCTAATGATTTTACACTGGCTGGAATGCCAATTTTTAAAAGTGGAGTGTTTGTTCACCCCTGGCTTTTGTAACCAGGCCAAGTGCATGCACACTAAAACACAAGGTTTTAAATGAGTAATAAACTGTTAATACCATGGATACTCACTATAATAGTTGTACAGGCTTTTAAAAAAATCAATTGAAAAAATAAAAAAAAAACACCTTCTATGACCCATTTTTATAAACACTCTTGCAAGATTATATGCAAGATTTTAGACGTGCACGATAATTATAATAATGGAAATCTGGGGCGCGTTGATTGGTGGCAAGAAGGAGGGGGGGTTGTCACCTTAGAGTATTTCCAACATGGAGCTCACAGTCCCACAATAGATTATTAAGACCACATCCTTACCTTTTAAATTGCCGGCAAGTCTCTGATTGTTGAAATGTCAGAGGAGCTCGGTGTTGAGGAGCCCAAGGGGTGACGCGATCCACTGGTGGATGAGTGTGAACCAGGCTTGGGAACCCGCTAGTGGCTGCCTAGCATTAGCTGCTACTTGCCAGAGGCTGATTCAAAGCGGACAGATGCCACTCCGGAGAGCTGGCCAGAAGTGACTGGGGATGAAGGCTCGGTCATTTTGAATGTACACTGTGGTACAGACTCATTTTTGTCCAGGTAAAAGAAAATGAAACACTGCAGACTTGGGGATTGGCTTAAAACATATGCAGGAGACAGCTGAACACTCACAGAGCGTCAATATCTGAATGGATGGTGAGTTAATATTTATTTTAAGCTCTGTAAGTAGGCTACTTTAATGCAGCTCATAAAAAACTCTTGTAGCAGTTTCACACGAGAGTTTTTACTATGCAAATATTAGATTTGATTAGCAATTTATAAAGTACGTTAGCTCTTTGGTTGGCTCTCAGCTAGCTGGGACGGTTAGTGCTGTCGGCAAAGTATTTTTTTCATGTAAAATAGTGTTGCACCGGGGAACTTCCAGAGCAGCTGGATGGAGTAGTCGCACCAGTCTGCGCTCCCTGACTTTATAACTTCTACATGGTTATTATATTGATTTAATCTCATTCGTAATCAGAGCTGCATTTGCTGTTAGTAGTTGTACATCTGTTTTGTTAAGAAATGTCAAGTCAGGAACAAAAAGAACGGGCGGATTCTACTAGCTCCATTATGGCGTTGCTAATAACAAAACTAGCAGAGAATAAATAGGCACTTCTAGCAGAGTTTTCCAAACTGGAGGTTAAGTTGGACAATTTTCAAATTACTGTCAACGACCCCTGCCAACATATTGTGAAACTGGAAGAATTTGCAGACGCCGCTGACTCTGACTTAAGGGAGGCCCAATATAAGCTCTCTGTTGTGCTAGCGGATAATGCTAAGTTGAAGGCTAAGCTAACAGATCTCGAAGGAGGAAGTCGCCACAACAATCTGCGTATAATCGGCCTGCCAGAGGGTATTGAGGGCCCTCAATCAACTACATTATTTTCTCAACAGCTTTTCGACATGCTTGGAGACAATATTTTATCCTCACTGCCTGAACTGGACAGGGCCCACTGGCTGCTAAACTAGGACCAGCGCAGAAGACACGGCCTGTGGGGGTATGCTTTCACCGATTCCAGACCCGTGAGTTAGTGATTTGGCGGCCCGTGCACAGCAAGGTAAACTAAAATACAAAGGCTGTCTTATTCACATCTTTGAAGCCTACTGTCCAGGGGTTAGAGCAACGTGTCAAGTACCAAGATCACACACAAAATTCTAGAAGCATGGGATGCAAAATGAATAGGAGCTTGACTAAACATTAACTTCCACTGGAGGAAGAATCCTCCACATTTCCCGGGGTTACCATGAAAAGACAGGTGCAGGGTCAATAACTTCCTTCACCAATTTCACTCTTGAACGTTGACCGAAAAATTCTGACTAAAATTCTTGCTTTGTATGGCGTTAGAATTGTGTCAAAAGTACTGAGAGCAGTTTATTAAACTCTGATATCAACTCGCACGAGCAGATTCTGTCCTCGCACGCAGATTTTTTCTTCACTCGAGGAGTTTCTTCCCTCGCGCAAGTGTAAATTTAATTCTCAAACAGATTCAACCATTCATGTGCATGAACAGAAACTCTGCTCATGCGGGTATATGACTTTTGACAGTGGAGGCGGAGCCCAGCTGCAGCGCTGACCCTCACATGATTGGTTCCTTTGTAATCAGTCACGCCCACATGATGAGTGAACTGGAACCAGAGTTCACTCGTTGTTCAAACATAATAGTTGTAAATAAACTAGATTTCATTGTTATAATCTCTCATTAAAAGTAATAATTAGTACTATATGTCTCGAATAGACTCCACAAAAACTACACAGATCAGAATGTGTTAGAACAACGAGTTCCGTTTCACTCATCGTGAAGAAAACACAAATGGGAGAAAAAGAGTTATGTCAAAAGGAGGACAAATGGGTCCGTCTTAAGGGTGAGGCACACACTCCTTTTGAATTTCGGACTATCTGTCATAAAAGGTGTTTTTAAAATAGTTTTGTCAATCGATTTTTTTAAAGCCTGTACAACTATTACAGTGTGTGGGTATCCACGGTATTAACAGTTTATGACTCCTTTAACAGCGAAGCTCACTCACCTTCTTGTCTGTGACGGTTTTCTCCACCAGGGGAAGGAGTTCATTGGAGAGAAAAGTGGCACAAGCATCAACGTAAGAAAGTCCCTGAGGCTCGTAGATGTTTGCCAAAATCTGTTTCCACACGGACAAACACAGAAACAAGGGATTTTTAGTCAAGTCACACACACTCATTCAGGATGTCTGAGGAAAACGAAGCACATCCTGAAAGCATTGTATAATCTACACTGTAAATTACTTCTACCATATTTCAGTTACTGTGAGGAAGTATGGGGAAAGACGTATAAAGCAATAAACCTCGTGCAGAAAAAGAGCAATCAGAATTATCAGTTATGCCATTCACAAAAATAAACTCTTCATTAAAACAGAATCTCTAAAATCCCAGAATTTTATACAATTTAAAATAAGCTCAAATAATATTTAAAGCAAAACATAACATGGTTTCAAATGAAAAAAAAAATTATTAAATCACAAAAAAAAAACTATTTAAGAGAACATGTGAATTTAAAAAGGCTGCGTGTTTTAGTGTCAGGGGTTGAGTTAAGGAAGAGCGCATCCGATAAATTAAAGAAAAATAGAAACCAAACATCAAAGAGAACATCCATCCATCATCTATACCCACTTATTCCTCTTCAGGGTCGCGGGGAGCTGATACCTGTCTCCAGCAGTCATTGGGCAAGAAGCAGGGTTAGACCTGGACAGGGTCACCAGTCCATCACAGGTTTAAAAGAACATATAAAATCTAATTTTAAATAAATACAAGGATGCAGAACTGGTTTTTGTAATGTCACAGCAGGGAATATAAATTAGTCATTTGGGGTTTGACATGTTGACTCTAATGAACAAGAAACTGAATTTGTTTTGTCATGTTTTGCTTTTCTTTCTCAGTTTGAAAGAGGCGGAGTTTTGAACAACAAGACAATCATTTATACTTTTGTCCACTCCTTTGCAAACATCTTTGAAATGAGTAAATTAAAAAGAAGATCTTACTGTGAGCATGGATTCACCTTAAACTGCTGAACTAGTGTTTTGGGTTTCACTCGGATCAAAATCTCATAATGGCCCTGGTTCCTCTTAAGGAGCTCCTCATAATTCAAACTGAACGTCACATTACTTTCAGCTGCGATATTGACTGAGACGGAAAACTTCTCCATCTTTCTCCCAGAAACCCTGCGGTAAAACACAGACATCACCGACGGTTAGTGATGCTTCAATAGCATTCGTTCATACTGAATTTCTTCTAGATTGACTTACTTGACTAATCCAGCTGTCTGTCCAGATGAAACAGCCTTTTCGTACTGTTTTTTAGCTTTCTCTTTCTCCTTCACTTCTCCAACATACACCTTACCTTCAATTTCCCTGAGAAGCATAAAGACAGAAAACGTCATAAACTTTCAGAAAACAAAATCAACGGTACAAACAAGAACTCTGATTGGTGGGTGTGGCAGGATGTGTGTGCGTGTGCAAAAAGCTAAAATTAAACCCTCTGACATGCTGAAGTTTGTGATAAAAGCAGTCTTGGGCATCTCCACATCAAAGAAGATTTCCTGGGATGACTTGGCTTTGTTTCGGGCCATCGAGGTCATGACAGTGTGGGCGAAGCGTGATGTAACGGTGCACTCCACCGTCATGCTGTGCACTTCCACCTGAAAGGTGTGATAGAAGATCAAGATTTTAACAGACACATACAATAAAAAGCCTCTCATTAAAAGGACTCAAATAATAAAATAAATATGGAAATTATAGCTTTTGCAATTACAATAAATATAATTACAGTTAAAGCAGTACAAAATGACTGGATGCCTCTGATGGTTTTACAATAGACGAAATAACTTCAGTAATTTGGGTCGCAGCTGAAAGTGGTGTTCTGATGATTTACGCAGCGCTGTCAAAAAATGCTACCACAATGCAAATTGACCACTCATTAGAAGTTTATACAGTATTCTTGTTTATGGTGAGTGTGTCCTGTTAGTAATTTAATCATATTTTTATAATCCTTCCCTGATATTTTCTATATACAGTGGGGCAAAAAAGTATTTAGTCAGCCACCAATTGTGTAAGTTCTCCCACTTAAAAAGATCAGAGAGGCCTGTAATTTTCATCATAGGTATACCTCAACTATGAGAGACAAAATGAGGAAAAAAAATCCAGAAAATCACATTGTCTGATTTTTAAAGAATTTATTTGCAAATTATGGTGGAAAATAAGTATTTGGTCAATAACAAAAGTTAATCTCAATACTTTGTTATATAGCCTTCGTTGGCAATGACAGAGGTCAAACGTTTTCTGTAAGTCTTCACAAGGTTTTCACACACTGTTGCTGGTATTTTGGCCCATTCCTCCATGCAGATATCCTCTAGAGCAGTGATGTTTTGGGGCTGACGCTGGGCAACACGGACTTTCAACTCCCTCCAGAGATTTTCTATGGGGTTGAGATCTGGAGACTGGCTAGGCCACTCCAGGACCTTGAAATGCTTCTTACGAAGCCACTCCTTCGTTGCCCGGGCGGTGTGTTTGGGATCATTGTCATGCTGAAAGACCCAGCCACGTCTCATTTTCAATGCCCTTGCTGATGGAAGGAGGTTTTCACTCAAAATCTTACGATACATGGCCCCATTCATTCTTTCCTTTACACGGATCAGTCGTCCTGGTCCCCTTGCAGAAAAACAGCCCCAAAGCATGATGTTTCCACCCCCATGCTTTACAGTAGGTATGGTGTTCTTTGGATCCAACTCAGCATTCTTTCCCCTCCAAACACGACAAGTTGAGTTTCTACCAAAAAGTTCTATTTTGGTTTCATCTGACCATATGATGTTCTCCCAATCCTCTTCTGGATCATCCAAATGCTCTCTAGCAAACCGCAGACGGGCCTGGACGTGTCCTGGCTTCAGCAGGGGGACACGTCTGGCACTGCAGGATTTGAGTCCCTGGCGGCGTAGTGTGTTACTGATGGTAGCCTTTGTTACTTTGGTCCCAGCTCTCTGCAGGTCATTCACTAGGTCCCTCCGTGTGGTTCTGGGATTTTTGCTCACCGTTCTTGTGATCATTTTGACCCCACGGGGTGAGATCTTGCGTGGAGCCCCAGATCGAGGGAGATTATCAGTGGTCTTGTATGTCTTCCATTTTCTAATAATTGCTCCCACAGTTGATTTCTTCACACCAAGCTGCTTACCTATTGCAGATTCAGTCTTCCCAGCCTGGTGAAGGTCTACAATTTTGTTTCTGGTGTCCTTTGACAGCTCTTTGGTCTTGGCCATAGTGGAGTTTGGAGCGTGACTGTTTGAGGTTGTGGACAGGTGTCTTTTATACTGATAACGAGTTCACACAGGTGCCATTAATACAGGTAACGAGTGGAGGACCGAGGAGCCTCTTAAAGAAGTTACAGGTCTGTGAAAGCCAGAAANAACCACAAAGTCATGAAATGTGTGTGAAATTGCCTCTTTAAGGCAGTTCTGAAGACAAAAGAGGGTCCAACCCAGTACTAACAAGGTGTCCCTAATAAAATAGCCAGTGAGTGTATACCCACTTTTGCCTCTTCAGGGTCGCGGGGAGCTGATACCTGTCTCCAGCAGTCATTGGGCAAGAAGCAGGGTTAGACCTGGACAGGGTCACCAGTCCATCACAGGTTTAAAAGAACATATAAAATCTAATTTTAAATAAATACAAGGATGCAGAACTGGTTTTTGTAATGTCACAGCAGGGAATATAAATTAGTCATTTGGGGTTTGACATGTTGACTCTAATGAACAAGAAACTGAATTTGTTTTGTCATGTTTTGCTTTTCTTTCTCAGTTTGAAAGAGGCGGAGTTTTGAACAACAAGACAATCATTTATACTTTTGTCCACTCCTTTGCAAACATCTTTGAAATGAGTAAATTAAAAAGAAGATCTTACTGTGAGCATGGATTCACCTTAAACTGCTGAACTAGTGTTTTGGGTTTCACTCGGATCAAAATCTCATAATGGCCCTGGTTCCTCTTAAGGAGCTCCTCATAATTCAAACTGAACGTCACATTACTTTCAGCTGCGATATTGACTGAGACGGAAAACTTCTCCATCTTTCTCCCAGAAACCCTGCGGTAAAACACAGACATCACCGACGGTTAGTGATGCTTCAACAGCATTCGTTCATACTGAATTTCTTCTAGATTGACTTACTTGACTAATCCAGCTGTCTGTCCAGATGAAACAGCCTTTTCGTACTGTTTTTTAGCTTTCTCTTTCTCCTTCACTTCTCCAACATACACCTTACCTTCAATTTCCCTGAGAAGCATAAAGACAGAAAACATCATAAACTTTCAGAAAACAAAATCAACGGTACAAACAAGAACTCTGATTGGTGGGTGTGGCAGGATGTGTGTGCGTGTGCAAAAAGCCAAAATTAAACCCTCTGACATGCTGAAGTTTGTGATAAAAGCAGTCTTGGGCATCTCCACATCAAAGAAGATTTCCTGGGATGACTTGGCTTTGTTTCGGGCCATCGAGGTCATGACAGTGTGGGCGAAGCGTGATGTAACGGTGCACTCCACCGTCATGCTGTGCACTTCCACCTGAAAGGTGTGATAGAAGATCAAGATTTTAACAGACACATACAATAAAAAGCCTCTCATTAAAAGGACTCAAATAATAAAATAAATATGGAAATTATAGCTTTTGCAATTACAATAAATATAATTACAGTTAAAATGACCTGCTGAACAGATTAATGGTTTTTATTCAATAAATTTAGTGCTGCTCCAAAGAGGTTTTTAAGTTGTTGCATAACCAAAAAAGAAGGTACTTTTTTAAATAATGAAACAACTCTAAAAGTGAAGGACTAATTCTAACATATGTTAAATTAAGTTGAAAAGTTGTGAGCTCCTCCCTGCATGGTGGACTTAAAAAACTGTGAGCTCATGCTTCAATGTGGTTACTTTGGACAGATAAATTACTATTAAGATGGTCTAGATTTTCCAACTGAAGGTCTCGTATTGTCACATGTGCCAAACAACATATTGTAGCATGGAAAGAGTGTCTAAAAGACATTATGTCACCCTGTTCCTCCCTGGGAGTGCTGGGAAGCTGCATCCTGGAACAGGAACAGTGTGAAGTGATTCGTTTCATATTTGATTCTATATTTTATTCATAATTCATAGGAATGATCTTCTTTACAACAGGAAATTGTGGAGGATTTTTTAGTTTTCTGAGTGACAAATAATAATAACTTAACATTAGATTTTTTTAAACTCTTCATCAACAAGCACGTAGATTAGATTGGTGGCTACAGCTTATCAGTAATGTTTGTTCTCTTTAAGAGATTCTGGTCTGGTCCCCAGGAGTCTGATCTGGCCAGAGGTCTGTGAGTCTCTCGTATCAGACTTACTGTAAAGACAATTAAACAACATTACAGGCAGAGCCTCATTCCAATGTATACACATTTGTATGACTGCTCTCATTTCATTAAATTATATTAAACTTATTTTCTTTTCTGCTCACTGGTAAATAATTCTTTCACAGCAAAAGCAAGTCAAACCAATCAAAACTTTTCTTATCCACAAATAAGAAATTATTATAATAATGATATAACTTCTGATTTATCTTGAGCACTGCCTCTACAACATTCATGCTGTAAGTCGTAACAGTAATATTTTTATGGTTTTAATCAGTAAAGCACGACAAATCTTCTTACCATTGTCTCATTTGTGCTTCTCTTCTGTAACAGAAAAAATAAGAAATTAGTCTTAATAAAAATGACATTACAATGTAAACAGTGTCTGGTCATTGTTTGCTGTAACTACTCCTTTAAAAAAGATTTGTTGGTTTGTGTTAGTATCATTTTTATGCATTAAAACCTATTTTAGCACATATATCTGTTAAAACACTTATAAAAACTAACAAAATATATTTAGCAACTTTAAAATACTGACTTTACTTAGTTATGGATGCGTACCTGCAGTGATTTGGCAAAATTCTTTGGCTCCTGAAAAACAAACACAGTACTGTTTGCCAGCATGGTGCCAAGGTATCAGAGAGAAAAAAAACTAACTCAGCGAACTCAAACTACTTTTGCTTGTAACAAATCTTGACTGTTTGGCTTTGAAGGAACTAAACCAACTAAAACTAAACTGATTAAACTAAAATAACTCAAACTAAATTAGACTAATCTTACTACAGCAGAGTGTCAGGTATCAGGAATTACAACAGATTATGCACAAAAATAAAGCGGTTTAACTTAAAATATAGAACAGACAAGAAAATGAAGTTACCTTTGAAGCTTCAGTGTCTTCAGAGATGAGCAGAGCTCCAGATGTGAGGCTGCAGCCCCAAAGCAGCAGCAACAGCTGCCTGATACTCAGCAGTCCAGACATGACTGAACGCTTGAGGAAGACTGTCAAACTTCAGCGTCCAGAGAAACAGCTCTTTCTTCTCTGGGGGGAGGGCCAGAGAGTGAGTGTGCTGCCCTTGAATGTTGACCAGTAGATTTGGGCTCAATGTTCAGGTAGCAAAGAGGTACAAATAAGGCAGTTATAGAGCTAAAAAAAATACCTGCCAGTGTTTCTACTAGCAAACACGTATTTATTCTGATCTTTGGTAAAAAATACAGTGAAACTGCCTCGCAGAGGTCTAATCAAGAATATAAAACATCAATTATCAGCACTTATGCTGTAATTTAATATATGTAATCAACTGAAAAATAACAGAAACATTTATGTGACACTATTTTTAGTTTTCTTTCCCAGAACTCTCTCACAGGCACAGGCACCAGACCGAGACAGAAAAACAGTTTAAGGCTTTTAATCAGCTCTTTCACAGGTTTTCTTTTCACAGGGAGAACAGATGGAGAAATTGGGAGACTCGAGCACTCGGTGCCGGAACTGGCACGAGTCGGAATATTCGAGCACACTGAATTGGGAACCTCTGATCTGAGCAGGCAGAGAGAGCAGGTTATTGACAGTTCTAATGTGGGAATGAGGAAGTGTTGAGAGGGAGAGGAACAAGCTTATTGGTGGAGGTTTGGCTGGTGATCCGGGCAGAGAGTCGCAGGTTCGTGCAGGCTGTGGCTGGCACATGTGGGGCTACTGCGGTGAGAATGAGGATGGTGAAGATTGAGCCAGAGGAGTTTCCTGGAAGCAGTAGTTTGTTGGAGGGTGAACAGATCAGTGATGTTCCATGGTTCCTTGACAGATGTGCTGATGCTGGGAGCGGAGCAGAGACAGACCAGTGGAGCTGGACACATAGGTATGGTGTGGTAACTGTCCTGGGAATGGAGGAGATGACTGTGCGGAACCCACTGGGAAGGTGAGCGCTCAGGGATGGCGGTGCAGGAACTGCCGGAAGAGCTGAGCGGCTCAGAGGATCTGGAGCTGGGATCCGCAATGTGGACAGAAGGGTCCAGTAGAACATTCTGAATTGTAGGAGAAGGAAAGGTAAGTACGAGCACAAATAATTGAGTTAGCAAAAAACGTGCGAGCTAAGTAACGGCCTTGTTACCACACAATACAGTGGAACCAACTGACGTCTGTCTCTCACATCCACTCTTCTTTTAAAGCCAGGAATCAGCTGATGGCAACACACAGACACAGCACAGCGGACAACCTGACATTTTGTGATGGTGGACTACAGATATTGTAGCAGTCAACACAGATCTAAGGAGCTGCTTTTCATCACACAAGCCATTTGTACAACAATCCAACATACACAGTGTATAAACAAATACAAGTTTCTGTACACAGCCTCGGGGTCTTCGAGGTTACTCCCAGAGGGGCAACCCGGACTCAACGGCTAGCTCAAAGTTTCCCAAATGCCCCAAAGCTCTTCCCAGAGAGTTACTTTCTCGCACGAACCCCCATGATCCTTTAGGTGGCTCCACAGCCTTGATTTCTGCCAGTCCCCTCCCTCTCACTTCCCTCTGGGCCGCTCCCCTAACCCCTGGACACTCCCCCTGCAACTTTTATCCCTCTCGAGCAACCTAGCTCGGATCGGCTCGGAACTCGGCACGGGGGGGTCGTGGGCCATGCTCAAAGTCATCCGCTCCAATGGTTTTTGAGTCTGGGGTCTCTGTCCGAAAGGGGTACTAAATGTTGCCCCTCAGGTCACCATTCTCCTCCTTGCTGCTTGTCACAGCTAAGTCCCCCGTGCTCTGTGTTGCACACGCAGACAGGGGGAGTGGGTCCCGCCGGCCTTTGACCCCGAATCTTTGGACTCGTCCTCTATGGGGACACGTCCCCCACACTCGTACTCGGTTTTCGGACCCCCGGGCCAAACCGTGTGGAAACAGGAGCGAAAAAGACTCTGGATTTCACTGCAAAGGCCCAGATCTTTGGCCTCCTATACTGTGTGCGCAAACTTTGTTTCACCCCAATCAAGTGGATGGCCAATCGTTAGGCCATCGTCTTCAAAGGGAATGAAAGTGGCAGGCAAAAAGACACTACTACTACTACTACTACTACTACTACTACTGCTGTCATTTAGCAGACGCTTTTATCCAAAGCGACTTACATTGAGAGAACATACAAGTAGAGATAAACTCCCAAATCGCTATCATAAATCATAAATCAATTCCTCATTAAGACTGAAAGTGTTCTTTAAAGAGGTGAGTCTTAAGTCTGCTCTTAAAAGTAGCTGCCGACTCTGAGGATCGGACCGAGTTTGGTAGGTCATTCCACCATCGGGGGACAACAGAGGAGAAGAGTTTGGAACATGATCTCATGCCACGTTGTGGTGGAAGCGCTAGGCGTCTTTCAGCGGCTGAGCGTAGCTGACGCGTGGGAATGTAGGTTTGGATGAAGGAGTGAAGGTAGGTAGGAGCTGTGTGTGTTAGAGTCTGGTAAGCCAGAAGCAGAGCTTTGTATTTGATGCGTGCTGCAACTGGAAGCCAGTGCAGAGAAATGAGCAGCGGAGTGACATGAGCCCTCTTGGGCTGGTTGAAGACCAGACGTGCTGCTGCGTTCTGAATCATCTGCAGAGGTTTAACCGAGGACGCCGGAAGACCGGCCAGCAAAGAGTTGCAGTAGTCGATCCGGGACAAGACCAGGGCCTGGACCAGAAGCTGTGTGGTGTGGTCTGTCAGGAAGGCTCTGATTTTCCTGATGTTGTAAAGAGCGAATCAACATGAGTGAGCTACGGAGTTAACCTGCTCCTTGAAGGACAGCTGGTTGTCCAGTATGACACCAAGGTTTCTGGCGGAGGTTGTGGGGATCAGCGTGATGGAGTCAAGCTGCACGCTTATCTGAGGTGGTAAGGAGTACACTGGATTTCACTGACAAGTCCCAGGAGTCAAGGGCTACGATAAGAGTAGCCCTCACGGAAAGGGTAGTGCGTCACGCCCTCTTTTGACCCTTAAATTTGGGAGTTTTGGAAAAGACAATGCACGCCTTGGATCGGCACGTGTTTCCGATGTACACCCTGCATTTTCAGCCCTCTAGCCAAGGGCGATTCTAGGATCAGCGCTTTGGGGGTGCTGAGCACCCAGAGAACTGCCCAGCCAGGCAAGAAAAACTTTACTCGTCACGATGAGACTTCTTCCCTGTCTCTGTCAGTCCCTGTGTTTTTAAATGTCTCCTGAGTTCTCTCTGACTGCCTCCTTGGTGCATTTAAATCCCTGTTCCTCCCTGTCCTCATCGTCTGTTGTCTTTGTCTCCGTAATCAGTCATCATAATTTTACCATCACTGTGCAAGTCTGCAAATTTCTTTATCAAATCATAATACTCTTAAATTCATCAAGTCTCTAACATTCCAACAGCCTATATTTGGTCAGAGCCCAGTTGCTGGTTGAAATCCACCAAAATTCCACTGAAATTCAGACTTCTGACTTCTATGAACTTATACATATTTTATAATGACCAAATCTTTCACAGGTCTTCTTCCAGTTGATAAAACCATGTTTGTTCTCTGTTTTTAGAAAGTTGTCATGTTTTCTTTGGGCGGCCATGGCTCAGGCGGTAGAGCAGGTCATCTGGTAATCAGAAGGAAGGTTACCGGTTTGAATACCTGCTCCGCCCAGAGAAAAAAAAAAAGATTGCCTAGCAGGAAACTTAACCCACTTTATGCGTAGTTTATCGCCACCAAACGAGTGTGAATAAGTCATACTGCAGTCTGAAGTGCTTTGGGGGTTGTAGGACCTGAGTAAAACACTATACAAGTACACACCATTTACCATTCTTAAAACAGGTTTGTGACAGTAAAAGCACAACTACTACTACTCTTTCAACACCTGGGAGGAAATGAAGCCAGAGTAAGTTCTCATAGCACTCTCTCTGAAATGTTAGAGTTTAATCAACCAGCTTCTGGTAAACAGTGGGTCTTTAGATCTGGCTGATGAGGCTTTAGAGCAGCTAAAGAAGATTTATCTCCTGTTATAATCACAGTCTTCTGGTTCTGCCTGTTAGTTCTGCAGCCTGGTTTCTACCCTGACACAAGACTTTCTCCATGAACTACTTATTAAAATACAAACAAAATATTTCTGAAGTGTGAATGACAGCAATTCTAAAAAATCTTTGAAAACTCCTGTCTCATACCTGCTTGGTTTCACCTACCAATGGATATCATCAAATCTCAACAAATTTTAATTTCTCTTTACCTGTGAACAACCTGCATCATCTTCCCTGCTGCTGGACTCGGGTAATAAACCTCCTCCCTGACCCTGATCTTTCTATCGTGGCAATAAAGGTAAAAAAAATGTGGAATTTAAACTATTTAAACTAATGTAAAGGCTGAAAAATGTGCGGGGAACAGAGGACACTGACACAGAAAATGTGAGGGAAACATGTCCCATGCGTATCCCGCAGTTGTTACGCCCATGGTTTTTATACTTTTAGTAGTGTATCACACAAACATCTTTGGTGATGCTTTGATTAATTTTGTGGATTCTGAAGCGCCCCCAAAAATGGGATAAAATCGCCCCTGCCTCTAGCTCAAAGCGATTTCAAATAGGAGCAAAAAAGGAGTGAAAAAGACACTCGAACGCAACAATGCCACTTGGAAAGCCTCAAGGTGTCATGTGAGATGTCCGCTGCTGTGGAAGCAGAAACCCGACAGCAGTCAGAGTGCGAGCTGTGGACCGAGCTACGCAAACCTCGACTTACAGACAGCAGGTTCAGAGAAATCTGTGATGTTCGTGGGGAGTCTTCAGCTAAAGCCTTGGCCACCCGCATTATGAGAGGAACTCCTCAGACTGCTGCAATGAAAAGAGGGTTGGAACTGGAAATTGACATACTGAGGCAATATTCAGACTATTGTGATGTCTCTGTCACACAGTGTGGTATGATCATCCACCCTGATGCCCCACATCTCTGAGCAAGTCCTGACGCAAAAGTGTTTGACCCAAGAGAAACACCCCCATTTGGGCTGGATGAAGTAAAGAGTTGTGATGTTGATAATGTTGCACAGGTTAAACATCTGCTAACAGTTAAGGGTCGGGCCTGCCTTAAGAGAAGCCACAAGTACTATTACCAGATACAAGGCCAATTGGCCTTAAGCGGACTTCAGTGGTGTGATTTTATAACAGATGCCCACACTGACTTACCTGTTGGGAGGATTTTTAGAGAGAATGAGATTATCCACCCAATGCGGGATGTGTTCTATTACAAAATCTACATGGATGTACGTATACTTGGGTTAAAAATCCTGAGGGAGGAGCTTGATATATAAATTGTTAAAATCAAAAGTTCATAGACATTTGATAAGCTTAAAAAATAATCAGATAATTAAACCTGAAAGTAATGAACCTTTTTTTTCTTATGTATAAAATTAAGAGAGACAAGTTTTAAATGTTGTTTCTTTTTTTTCATTGAAATGATTTCAAGAATAAACATGTACAATAACAACTCATAAGTGCAATAAGTTCATTAATTAACAACAATGTAATTTTTGGTTACAACAAGAACTTGCAGTGTAACCAGCGGTATATATTTCCAGTTTATCCAGAGAAATGCAGCTCTTTTATCAGGAAAATGTTCACAGGCCAAACATGTTTCTTTTGGCTCAGACAAAACATATGATCGTTAGTTTTAAACATGTTTTCCCAACATGTTTCGGCTGCATCTGTTACATGCCTAAAGAAACATGTTAACGAGTTTAACATAACAGACAAAGTGAACAACATAAAATGACTTGAATTTTGAATATGGCAATATTATTTAAGACCAAAATGTCAATGTTTACTCATGTTTGTAGCTTACACTGGTTTGTCCCCTTTGATGTTGAGAGGCCCCTGATAGTTTGACATGAGGCAACATATGGCCCACAGCTGACTGACCGAGCCGGCCATTGAAAGAGGAACTACCCCATCCCAAATCTGGTACTCTTTCACTCGAGGAGGGTCTGTTTCACTCTGCGTATTGCCCTCTCAACTAAAATTCTTAGATGGGCAATTGCCTGGGTCTTGCAGGTGTCCTCCTTACTGAGCTGAGGAGATTTCTTCAGTGGAGGGATGATGGGTGTTGCCCCCACCTCTGAAAGCATGGGCTGAAATAGTTTTAAGATCTGTGATTTTTCAGTGATTTCTTTATCTGAGATTGAGCTTGTGTACAGCTTAGATACAAATGTGATGACGCCACATGGAGCGATGCCAATCAGAGCCTTGAATGTGGTGTAATTTTTGTAACTGGAAAACATCTCCGACTGTAGTGACAGGGAGGTTCGCAGTGAATCTCAGTGCAGTCGATAATCACTCTCACCTCAGGGCAATACAGTCTGAACTTGTCAGGCATTGTGGTCTGCACGAGTTCTCTTGTCATCCATGTTGGCAGTGAGCCAAGAACCAGGTAACGGTAGCTAGTCCATGTTAGGATGGTGTGACTAACCGTAGATAAGCTGACCTCGAAGATGGATGCCAGTGTTTTCTCCAGAAGGCAAGCTGCAACACGACAGAGAAACATGAACAGCTCATCAATGAGTGGAAGTTTTCGCATGGGGCTCGGTGTCTCTGGTGCTGTTCCCTGGGCCTTGGACCAGTACACAAGCCTTGAAGCAGAGGGGTGAACTGACTCCCAAAACTCAGTAAAAAGCTTCTTGGAGCTGAACCTTGTGAAGTAGCGGAAGTCCTCATCTGTAATACAGAACTTGTAAATCAGTGGCTGTTGCTTCTTCACTGTCAGCAGTCTGACTTCAAGTTCTAGAGACAAAACTTGCAGCTTCAACTCTTGAATTCTGCGGGCAGCACTGTCCATTTTACCTTAAAGAACAACTAACCCCCTCCTGCCAGAGACTTACTTCCGCCTCAGGGAGATTTCAAATCTGCCGCTGAAATGGGCGTGCCGGGAGGACTGAGGGGCACGAGCGGGAGGGGGCTAGTTGGCGTGGTTTGGGCTGTGATTGACAGTTGGCTTTGGCGCTGACACTGACAGCTAAAGTGCATAATGGCAAGCGATAGCGAGTCAAGTTTTGCAACAGAGAGATCCTTTGAGGTGGAAGATTTTTCTCCACCTCCCTCCCCTGAGATGGAGGTTCTGGAGGAGGGTTTGGTGGCGGACACTAGCGGCCCTGAGCCGTATAGCTTCGAGCCGCGAGCTCCAGCGATGCCTGAGGCCCCATACGGTGCTGCGGAGGCTGCCATAGCATCGCAGCACCGTATGGGGCTAGTTTCAGAGTGGTAAATGGCGTTAGCATGATTGCTGATGAGTCTCTGATATAAGGGGAAATACTGAAAAACGCATAATATATATACTGTACATAAATATTACACGTTTTTCAGTATTTGCTCTTATCTAAGAGACCCATCAGCAATATGTGTATATATATATATGTTTATAAATATATATATATATATATATATGTGTGTATATATATATGTGTGTGTGTATGTATATATATATACAGTGGGGCAAAGAAGTATTTAGTCAGCCACCAATTGTGTAAGTTCTCCCACTTAAAAAGATCAGAGAGGCCTGTAATTTTCATCATAGGTATACCTCAACTATGAGAGACAAAATGAGGAAAAAAAATCCAGAAAATCACATTGTCTGATTTTTAAAGAATTTATTTGCAAATTATGGTGGAAAATAAGTATTTGGTCACCTACAAACAAGTAAGATTTCTGGCTTTCACAGACCTGTAACTTCTTTAAGAGGCTCCTCGGTCCTCCACTCGTTACCTGTATTAATGGCACCTGCATGTGTGAACTCGTTATCAGTATAAAAGACACCTGTCCACAACCTCAAACAGTCACGCTCCAAACTCCACTATGGCCAAGACCAAAGAGCTGTCAAAGGACACCAGAAACAAAATTGTAGACCTTCACCAGGCTGGGAAGACTGAATCTGCAATAGGTAAGCAGCTTGGTGTGAAGAAATCAACTGTGGGAGCAATTATTAGAAAATGGAAGACATACAAGACCACTGATAATCTCCCTCGATCTGGGGCTCCACGCAAGATCTCACCCCGTGGGGTCAAAATGATCACAAGAACGGTGAGCAAAAATCCCAGAACCACACGGAGGGACCTAGTGAATGACCTGCAGAGAGCTGGGACCAAAGTAACAAAGGCTACCATCAGTAACACACTACGCCGCCAGGGACTCAAATCCTGCAGTGCCAGACGTGTCCCCCTGCTGAAGCCAGGACACGTCCAGGCCCGTCTGCAGTTTGCTAGAGAGCC
>SSNP01000147.1:813759-843408 GCA_006937955.1 Pachypanchax playfairii | reverse complement strand
ACAAGGTTGAACAACCAGCACAACCATACATGTCTAATTAGTTTTATGGGTTCGGCAATATAAATCATGTGTAATATGATGTTACCATGCACACAGTACAACACAGAACCAGCCAGGGCCGGAGTGGGACTCATCTTCAGCCCTGGAGTTCCACGTCTCAGACCGGCCCATTTTAGATCACAACCTATTATTATTAAAACCATAAAATCTTAACCTTACATGTTAAATCTACAATGGTGCACTGTTACATAAAGCCTTAATTCACTGTAATTGATTTAGCAATATTTGATGAGGATAAGAAAAAAATGTATATTCTGTGACTGAGTGTGATTGAAACTATCAACAGACTCATAGAAAGTGGTTATCCAATGCTTGCTAGTTCACATACTCTGTTACAACAGCTCACCTGCTCCTACCAGCCTACTGACAGGAGCATCTCCTCATCACTTCCTGGCTCTGCTTCTGGCACTCAATCATATTTTTAGGTCATAACTCAGTACAAGCTCCCTTTTTACAAACAATTCTGATCAATTCAGTTTCACAAATGTAGTGCTGAATTGTCCAGCATCTGAGGATACTTAGCAGGCCTCCAGACTTTATTATATTAATATTCAGTCAGTGGGTAATACTATCTGCCCAATTGTGGGTTCATGGCTGGTGCTTGGTGGATCTTGCTTCTGACTCAAGCCTGCTGTTTGTAACAGCAGCTTGTTTTAATGGAAAAGCTGCCAATTTTTTGCACATTTAGCTGCGTTTCCAGAACTTTTCTCTATAAATCCAGCCTTCTCCACACCACCTTTCTACTCTACGTCTGTAAACACAGCTGGACGAGCTCACTGACGTGTTACGTCAGGTGCTACTGAAAAAAACAGAGCCGACAGTGGAGACGGCCCAGGACCAGGTAGCAGCGTAGGTTACGTGATCAACACAGAAACATGACTAAACACCGGCCCGCAAAAAAGAAAAGAAAAAGGGAGGGAGGGAGCGATCACCGGACCACCAGGAATTGTCCCGGTCCTCCCGATTAGCCACTCCGGGCCTGAAACCAGCACCACAGTATAAAATATCAACACAAAGTGGATAGTGGAGATACCATGCCTGTACCTTTGCAGCTCAGTGTCATAACGCCCAGACTCATTCATATTGTAATTTAGCATTTGCATGACTGAAATACTAGATAGGCTACTATTCAAAGCTGACAGAACAAGGTAATATACAAGTGTCTCACACTGCAGGTATAAACCACAAACACTGCATCACTGCTGTAATCAACCTTGGTAAAACGTAATTCTTAGCAGTTTTTAGCTCCTTATTTTGCTCACTCACCTCAGACTGGCGCCCTAAATCCTCTTGTTGGCGGGGCAGCAGTGTCGGTGTCCTTTAGCTCTGCCGTGTAAGAGCAACGGGACAGTCTCCCTCTTCAGAACCAGCTTCTTCACAAAGCCTCGTTCATGCTCCAGCAAGTTGGTGAAGGAATCGCGGGTAAAATGTTGTCTGCAAACTGCGGCATATAATTTTCTACACTAAATATTGGAACTAAAATCTAAGTTAATAACGCTAACTAAATGCTGTGCTATCAAATCGCTAACCTGAAAATCGAAGACGTTTGCAGTGCTCTCTATTCAAACTTCAACTCGATACGAGGCGTGTCTACGGCTGAGCCGTTTTTATACTCAGCAGCAGTAGAGCTGCCACGTCACACATTCTTCATCACCTCAGAGCCAATCAGCAAATTGGACGCGAAATTCGAATGCAGTACACTGTTTAACCTTAGGAGGGAGCCACACAGACGTTTTTTGGCTTAAAGTTAAGATTTTAACAAATATGCACTAAAATATCAAAATAATGACTGGGACATGTATTTAAGACTACTAGACACCCGTTTAGACAGTTTATCAGCAAAAAAAAGTTGATTTGGGGGTTAGTTGCAAAGAACACACACATTCATTAGTGTCACTGTCTAATTTGTGTGTATAGTTTTACATTTACATGCAATGGGGTGACTCTCTGAATTTGGTGCATTTTGTGTTCCACAGGTGTTACATTTAAAGTAAATGACAAAATACATTGCAGCGGGTGCTGCTCTGGTGAAGCGTGGGGCGCAGCAGCCAATGGCTGAGCTTGAGATAAAGACTTGCAAAGATGAGACGAAGCGGTCGTAGTGGCCGAGATACACTGCAGGCTGCTGAGATGAGACGAATGCAGCGGAAGCTGTTCAGGTGAAGCAGGAAGGCAAACAAAAGGATTATTTCATAATGAAAACTGGACGAGGCCACAAGAGCTGAACTGTGGCTTGTCACCAACGGCCCACTGTCCAGCGAGAAGTGCTGACGGTCATGAGACTGCTCACCTAAAAAGAACAGAACTTCTTAGCAGTAACATAACCTGACAAAACAGGAAATCAGCAACTCAACTCAAAACAAAACCACCCTCCATAGACCCTGACAATTTATGAAATTAATGTATGAAATAGCACAATTTAATCTTTTCCCTCAGTCTTGTTCGACCCAGTATCAACATAGAAATATCCCCTTTTTTAAAAATAATTGCTCAGTTAAACTTTCTTAGAAAAACCTTTCTTAACACTGAGTTTTAAAGGCTAAGGTAAAATTAGCCTTTAGCAAATTAGATGCAATGTTCAGAAACAATTTCATGTTGGGGGATTTCTCAGTATTCAGAGACCTCAAAGTGCACCAAATTCAGAAAATGACCCCAAAACAAATTTGAAAAGCATGTGAAGGACATTTCTATGCAAATAGAAAAATAAATTTGGGACACTAATCTGGAGCTATGGGGAAAACGATGGAAGTCTTGCTGCAAGAAGCTCACTTTAGTTCTATTCACTGGTGGCGGTTTCTGACACCTGATTTCTGATTTGTCAGGATGATATCCATATTAGCAAGTAGATAGAGCTAGTTAGTTGGAAATAAAGATCAATACTTTTAACTGTTACACAGCATGTCCATTAACTAAATATTTCATCTGTAAATCATGTTCTGTTTTCTTGCAAGATAAGCAGTTATTGTAGCTCTTTTTTGAAGGATGGCAGGCATAGTCGTGGTCTTGTGCAACTGCAGCAGCTGGAAACATCTCCTCTTTGCTGTTACCCGAGACAGGCACATTTGTGCAGCTATCCACACCGCTGTGCCAGCCCCGTGTCTGTCTCCACGCACCGCTGCGCCAGCCCCATGTCTGTCTCCATGTACCACTGCTCCATCCTTTCAAGTCTCTGAGGGGGTTCAGGTGGACGCCACTCCATCCTTTCGAGTCTCAGAGGGGGTCCAGGTGGACACCCCTCCATACCTCCGTGCCTCCGAGGGGGTCCAGGCTGACGCCCCTCCATCCCTCCTAGGGGGTTCAGATGGATGCTCCTTCATCACCAGAGGGTCGCAATGCCTCCAGGTCTCCAGAGGGTCGCGACTCCTCCAGAGGGTCTCGACGCCTCCAGGTCTCCAGAGGGTCTCGACGCCTCCAGTTCTCTCGAGGACGTTGCTGTCTGCGACGCTCCTCCCACCCCGGTTCCTGAGACCGAGGACGTTGCAGTCAGTGATGATCCTCCTATGCCAGGCCGCTGTCCGCCTGAGGGTCCCACCTACTGCTGCCTGCCTGAGGGTCCCACCGACTGCTGTCTGCCTGAGGGTCCCACCGACTGCTGTCCGCCTGAGGGTCTCGGCCTCGTCTCTGGCGGCCTTCTAGAGCCTCCTCCAGGGTTTGAGGACGTCACCGTCCACGACGTTCCTCCAGCACCTGCTCCAGGGTTCGAGGACGTCGCCCTCCGCTACATCACAGGGACATCACGGCCCATGACACTCCTCGACCATCTCCAGAGGTTTCCATGCCCAGCTCTCCAGAGGTTTACGGGCCCTACTCTCCAGAGGTTTCCAGGCCTCGCTCGACAGAGGGTTCTCGACCTCGCTCGCCAGTGGGTCCTGGGTCCAGTGTGCCAGCGGGCCTCGTTTCCAGTGTTGTCCCGGTTCTAGTGTTCCAGCGGGTACAGGTTCTAGTGTTCCAGTGGGTCCCGGTTTCAGATTTCCAGGAGTCCCGGTTCCCGCCTGCAGTCCTTCCGAGGTCCCGGTTCCAGAGTTCCAGAGGGTCCCGGCTCCAGATGGTTTTGGTTCCAGAGTACCAGAGGGACCGGGTCCCAGCCTCATCAGTTCCAGTTCCAGATTCCAGTCTTCCAGTGGGTTCCAGTGTCAGTCTTCCAGTGAATTCCAGTCTCCTCAGTTCCAGTCCATCCGAGGGTTCCAGTTCCAGTGCCACACCACCAGGTTTCTTGAGCGCGCCACACGGTTCCAGTTCCAGTTCCAGTTCACCACCATCTCATTTTCACTTTAATAAGCTCTGTAATTGGTAAATCAATACAACCATGCCCCCTATTGGGCATATTTGGAACATCTCATGCTTTGAGAAAAACTGATTCTGATTGTACTGCCTTCAGCACACTTTTGGCTCATAGAATTATTTTATTCAAATGGAAGGACTCTCTGCCACCCACCTATATGCAGTGGGTTCATGATTTTATTTTCTTTTTGAAACTTGAAAAGATACAGTTCTCCCAGCGGGGAAATACCAAAGCATTTTATGAACTCTGGAATCCATATTTATCTGCTTTAAACCAAAGTGTCCTGCAACCACTATTGTCTACCTGATAATATGAGTTTATGTTTTGACTAAAGTAGTTCTTCTTGGGTCTGTTGCGCCAAGTACCATTCTTTAAAGTGGTGTACTCTCCAGGTACTATGAAGAATTTGATTTTTCAAGTACCACCAGCTGTAGATTAAAACCACATTGGGACTAAACTGGGTTTTAAAATAGACAATACAAACAAGAACAAAACTCTGACTGGCTTTAACCATGTCTGAGTTTAGAACGTAATGATCCTAAATAAATTATGTTAACACAAATGTAAATAGTCGCTATTTGAAAATAAATGTAGGCTAAAACCACAGAAAGGATGGCATTTGGAAGGCCCAAGCATTACTACCAGTACACATACCCCAGTTTGAGAACTATTAGGCAAGTAATGTATTATGTGGCATGAGACTATATATCTATCTCTTTATATGTATATTTTACGTGTGTGTGTGCGTATGTGTGTGGATGTGTTTTCTTTATATATGCATACATATTTTCTTGTTATTTGTACTTTGTCTGTACAATTTCAAGACCCACTGCAGTTTGCTTATCGCCGTGGAGTTGGAGTGGAAGATGCCATCATACACCTGCTTCAGCAAACTCATTGTCATCTGGACAAAGCAGGCAGCACTGTGAGGATTATGTTTTTTGATTTCTCCAGTGCACAATTCAGCCTGCGCTATTGTGTCAAACACTCCAGAAGATACATCTACATATATAAATACCTGGATCAAGGACTACCTCACAAACAGACCACAGTATGTGAAACTGAAGAGTTGTATGTCTGACCAGGTGATCAGCAGCATAGGAGCACCACAGGGGACTGTACTCTCACCATTTCTTTTCACTCTGTACACTTCAGACTTTCAGTACAGGTCAGAGTCCTGCCATCTACAAAAATACTTGGATGACTCTGCAGTTGTTTGTTGGATCAGAGATGGACAAGAGACTGAGTACAGAGAATTGGTGGACCACTTTGTGTCCTGGTGTTCGAGCAATCATCTCATCTTGAATATGAATAAGACAAAGGAGATGATTGTGGATTTTAGGAAGAGCAGCAACATGCCAAAACCCATTTCCATCATGGGAGAAGAAGTGGAGGTGGTGGAGGAGTATAAATACCTGGCGTTCACCTGGACAACAGACTGAACTGGAGACACAACTGTGATGCTATTTTTAGGAAGGGACAGAGCAGACTGGACTTCCTCAGGAAGCTTAGATTCTTCAACGTTTGCAGCCAGATGTTGAAGACCTTTTATAAGTCTGTTGTGGAGAGTGTGATCACATCTGCAGTCGCCTGTTGGGGGAGCAGCATCAAAGCAAGTGACATGAAGAGGTTGAACAGATTGATAAGGAGGGCTGGTTCTGTTCTGGGGACTGATCTGGAGTCTCTTGAGTTGATTGTCCAAAAGAGGATGGTTCGGAAAATGAAAATCATCATGGAGAACTCTCATCATCCTCTTTATAACACAGTAACTCAACAACAGAGTGTCTTCAGTCAAAGGCTTCTTCAGAACTGCTACAGCACAGACCGCTACAGGAGATCTTTTTTGCCCCCACCTATAACCTTCTACAATGGCTCCCTGAAGAAGAACTGAGCTACAACAACACTTAATTTCTCTTCGGGATTAATAAAGTATTTTTGATTTGATTTGATTTGATATTCTTAATCATTATATAATAATGGGGGGGTGACTTTAACTTCGTTCAAGACCCAGTGCTGGATTGTTCAACTAACAAAACAGTTCCACTCTCTCAGTCAGCAAAGACCCTGTCNTGCACTCTCTCAGCAATATGGTCTTACTGATCCTTGGAGACAAAAATTTCCTGGAGTTAGCGCATTCTCATTTTTTTCTCATGTCCATCATACATATTCCCTCATTGATTTTTTTTCTTTTGGATACTCAGTTTCTTTCAAAGGTTATAGCTGCAGAATATCATAGCATTGCTGTATCCGATCACCAACTTCACTTGATTTGGCTTTGCTTGCTCAGTGTGGCCTAACAAAAATGTGGAGGTTCAATTCTGTTCTTTTAGCAGAAGAGAGTTACAAACAATTCATACAGTCCCAGATTTCTTATTACATTGAACTTAATGATTCACCCAACATTAGTAGAGGTATTCTGTGGGAAGCGTCTAAAGCTTATATTAGGGGCCAACTTATCTCTTTTGTTTCTATTAGGAAAAAAGAGGAAGTTTCTGCTCTTTCTGGTCTTCTCGGGGATATTAAAGAAGTTGATGAACAGTATGCCATTAATCCTGACCTTGCTCTTTATAGATGACGTATTTTTTTACAGGTGAACTTTGATCTGGCTTCCACCACTAAAGTCAGAACCATGCTTCTGAAATCCAGACGTTTTTATGAATCCAGGGGAGAGCAGGGAAGCTCCTATCCCATCAGGCCTGGGCTGAGGCGTCTTCTAGGCTCATTCCAATGGTCAGATCTACTTCTGGTGTGACCGTAACAGATCTAAGCGATATTAACCATACTTTTGCTCAGTTTTATGCAGCTCTGGATACTTCAGATGCTCCTCCTCCACCTGATAATATATTGGACAATATCAACTCTCCCCGGGTGGACAAGGCTGCAGCAGAAATTTGTGGAGCCCCTATTACTGCAGTAGAGGTTCAAGAGGCTATTGGTGCTCTTCAGAGTGGCAAGTCCCCTGGACCTGACGGCTTCACTGTCGGGTACTACAAGGCTTTCTCCTCTCTGTTGTGTCCCATTTTGAGAGACATGTATAATGAAGCTTTCTCCTTTGGTCGTCTCCCAGATACCCTGTCAGAGGCCACTATCACATTGCTTCTCAAGAAGGACAAAGACAATTTCCTTTGTGGCAGCTACAGGCCAATATTGCTTTTGAATGTTGACTTTAAAATTCTCTCGAAGGTTCTTGCCTCCCGCCTGCAGCATGTTTTACCAACCATCATTGGACCAGATCAGACTGGCTTCATGCCAGGCCGGCAGTCTTCATCCAACACTAGACACCTTCTTAACATTATTACTTCTAAAAGTTCTTTAGCATGGAGGTTGTCATATCACTTGATGCGGAAAAGGCCTTTGACAGGGTTGAGTGGGGCTTTTTATACAGTGATCTGGTCAAATTTGGACTGGGATGGGCTTTTGTAGATTGGGTTAAGCTTCTTTATCCTGGACAAATTAATCTCAAGGTTCTTGTGGGCAGGCAAACTGGCCAGAATTCGAAAATCAGTTTTGCAGTCTCCCAAGGACAAAGGCGGTTTTGCTCTACCAGTTTTCAGGTATTATTATTGGGCAGCTAACATACAAAAGCTTTTGTTTTGGATGTGTGAGGATTCCGGCTTGCTACCCAGCTGGGTACATTTAGAATATAGACTATCTCCATTTTCACTGCGCTCGCTTCTGTGCTCACATGCTCACAACTTCCTCTTCCACTTTCACACTTGTTAGGTTGTCCTATCCTAACTTCTTTCAAAATTGGGAATCAGTTTAGGAAGCAATCTGGGCTTCCTAGTCCTTCTATTCTAACTTCTGTTTACAGAAACTGTATGTTTGAACAATCCAAAACTGATCCAGTGAACCATCTGCATTCTCCTCAGGGGAGTTTGGAGTGTTGACCTTCAGCCCAGCCAAAACAAGATATGACCAAGTTAGAGCAGACTGTAGAATTCAGCAGTCTTTTTAGTCCTTATGGTACTTCTTCTAGTGGAGAATGTGAAACAGCCAAATAAAACCAAATGACATGAAACAGCCAATCAATCACTCCAACCACATCAGTCTGTGATCCAGACATCCGAGCTTTTTAGTCTGAGTGCTGCCAGATAAGGTTACATACATTCCTTATTTTTCCAAATTTGTCGATAAGCCAGCTCTAATCAGCAGGTTCCCACGATCAGTAATACAAATAAATACGTCCTCCACTGACAGATTGTGGGTCGGGTCCAAGCATGGTGGCTCCCCCTTCACAAGCCACAATTGTAGTAAAACAGTTTTCCAATGTGTAAGTGACCACGACACCAGATCCATAATTTCGAGGAATTTGCAGGTGGGAGACTCAGAGATGCACAAAAGCAGGGAAAAATGGGGGGGGGGGGAGCAGAGCAGAAAGCGTGTGCCTCACCGAGAGATCAGCAGAAAAAAAAAAGGCTTGTGGCCAGTAGGCTGATTTTGGTCCATTGGAAGCTTCCTCACTCCCCTTCACATGGCCACTGGGTTAAAGAAGTATTATACAATCTGAAGCTTGAAAAACTGAGGTGTTCCCTCAACGGCTCTGTAAAGACATTTCACGACATATGGGATTCTTTTGTGCAATATATAGAGTTTCTGAACATTCCTTTTGATCCAGAGGATGACTAGGATATAAATATGTATATACAGTATAGTTTATCTATTTTATTTTACTTTATTTTTATTTATTTATTTACTTACTTATTTACTTATTTTTACTTTAGTTTGTTTTCTTTCTCAATTGAATTATGTTTAGTATATTTTTAAGTGTGTATGTATGGGAGTGTGTATGTGTGTGCTGTTATTTGGCCTTTGGGAGGGGAGGAGGGTGGGTAGGCAGACATGCAGCTGTGATGTTTAAAATTGGATTTGTTGTGCTATTTCACATGAGTCACTGTATGTCAGCCCTTGTTTTAAAAAAAAGTTCAATAAATAAAGTTGGAAAAAAAGATATCCAAATTATATAAGGCCATTCAACAACGTAAACCAGTAAACAGACTACATTAAGAAGACATGGGAAACTCAGACCTGCCAACCTTGTGAAAATATTTGGAGTACCACTTGTGTTGTGCTACTTTTTCGCAGACTTTTGCAACTCCATTGTTTTGCATGTATTACTTTACCCATTCACTGGCTGAAATTGGTAATGGAAAACAATAAAACCTATGTTAATTTATAATACCTTAAATAAAGAAAATATAGACACTTTGCACTCATAAACTCAAAACCAAAAAATGCCATGTTCATATTAAAACAGGCCTTCAGTGGAACACAGAAACACTTTTACAACATAAAAATGCTGTTAACAAACAAGGTAACTATATTATTTAAATATTTTTACTTTGTTGACCCTGACTCCCTTTAAACTACAGTTTTTGCATCAGTCCCCACGCAAGCATGGATACTGCTCTTGATATTTATTCAAAAACTTCTGACTTCTGTCTTCATCTCCCTAATCTGTCATGGCAGTGGTTGCAAAACTTACTGCAAAAGATTTGTTGACTACATGTTTAATCTATTCACATTGCTCTTTATATACAGGCCTATTCTCATTCTCTCTCTCTCTCTCTCTCTCTCTCTCTCTCTCTCTCTCTCATATATATATACACTCACCTAAAGGATTATTAGGAACACCATACTAATATGGTGTTTGACCCCCTTTCGCCTTCAGAACTGCCTTAATTCATTGATTTAAGGTGCTGAAAGCATTGTTTAGAAATGTTGATCCATATTGATAGGATAGCATCTTACAGTTGATGGAGATTTGTGGGATGCACATCCAGGGCACGAAGCTCCCGTTCCACCACATCCCAAAGATGCTCTATCGGGTTGAGATCTGGTGACCGTGGGGGCCGTTGTAGTACAGTGAACTCATTGTCATGTTCAAGAAACCAGTTGGAAATGATTCGAGCTTTATGACATGGTGCATTATCCTGCTGGAAGTAGCCATCAGGGGATGGGTACATGGTGGTCATGAAGGGATTGACATGGTGAGCAACAATACTCAGGTAGCCCGTGGCATTTAAACCATGCCCAATTGGCACTAAGGGGCCTAAAGTGTGCCAAGAAAACATCCCCCACACCATGACACCACCACCACCAGCCTGCACAGTGGTAACAAGGCATGATGGATCCATGTTCTCATTCTGTTTATGCCAAATTCTGACTCTACCATTTGAATGTCTCAACAGAAACCAAGTCTCATCCAACCAGGCAACATTTTTACAGTCTTCAACTGTCCAATTTTGGTGAGCTTGTGCAAATTGTAGCCTCTTTTTCCTATTTGTAGTGGAGATGAGTGGTACCCGGTGGGGTCTTCTGCTGTTGTAAACCATCCACCTCAAGGTTGTGCGTGTTGTAGCTTTACAAATGCTTTGCTACATTCTTCGGTTGTAATGAGTGGTTATTTCAGTCAAAGTTGCTCTTCTATCAGCTTGAATCAATCGATCCATTCTCCTCTGACCTCTAGCATCAACAAGGCATTTTCACCCACAGGACTTCCGCATACTGGATGTTTTTCCCTTTTCACATCATTCTTTCTAAACCCTAGAAATGGTTGTGTGTGAAAATCCCAGTAACTGAGCAGATTGTGAAATACTTAGACTGGCCCGTCTGGCACCAACATCCATGCCACGCTCAAAATTACTTAAATCATCTTTCTTTCCCATTCTGACATTCAGTTTGGAGTTCAGCGGATTGTCTGGACCAGGACCACACCCCTAAATGCATTCAAGCAACTGCCATGTGATTGTTTGATTAGATAATTGCATTAAGGAGAAATTGAACAGGTGTTCTTAATAATCCTTTAGGTGATTGTATATACATACATACACAGTGAAAGTAACGTTATACATAACAGTTCACATTTACTGAAAGCTGGCAGATCTGCTGACAGACAGACAGACACAAATACCCAGTTTACCTTTGTAACTGCAGTGCGTCAGGGACGGAGGGAGAGGCAGAGGGCAGAAGGAGGTGGGATGTTACACTGTAGGTCATGTAGACTTGTTATTCCCCACTTTTTGACACTGACTAGCTGAAACTATTTCACCACACTGCTGCATGTGTTGTCAGACATGCACAGTGGCCACAGAACTCACATATCTACAGCTTTTTGCGTAGTTTAGAAAGTAACGTTATAATAACAGTTCACGAGGGATTCTACTGCTGCGCCAGCTTCTTCATGTTCCTGTTACCGCTGTGGTGCTGCTAAACATGTTGCAAACAGCCCAAAATGCCCTGCTGCTACAGCAAGATGTAAGAACTATAAGAAGGTGGGTCATTTTGCATGTGTGTGTCGCTCAACACAGACTCGCTCTGTTAATGCTGTTGAACTACCTCAGGTCCAGATACTCTACTTAAACAACTCTGATGCATCTGAGAGGATCCGTTGCACAGCTACCATAAAAGCTACATCTGCTATGGTGCCCATGCAGTTTACTGTGGACTCATCTATTTCTATTATATCCAGAAACGAGTATGAGACATATTTCAGTAATGATGCCCTGCAGGCCCCAGATGTTACTCTGGTTACATACTCTCACTCCCCTATACCTGTACTAGGTTGTCTGCCTGCCACTGTGTCCCATGACAATGCATGTTTCTCTACTAAGCTGTTTGTTGTAGATTCGGGTACCACCTTACTGGGCATGGATCTCTTCAAAGGACTGGGACTCCGTTTCACTGGGACTACTATCAAAGGTGCCAGTCTGCATCTCTCATCTGCTCCTGTGATGCGACTCTCATCTCAGCCTCAGCTGTTGTCTCTGGGGTATGCAAGCAAGTTTGTACACAAAGTCAAAGTTCTAGACAATGTTGCTCCAGTCAGACAGAAACTACGACGTCTGCCACTGTCTGTGCGTGATGCTGTAAGTAAAGAACTTGATAAACTTCTCTAAGCTGGGGTGATAGAAAAAATCGACGCATCCCAATGGGTTTCTCCCATTGTTGTAATCCAAAGAAATCAGGTGATATCAGGATGTGTGTGGATTTGAGGGAACCAAACAAAGCTGTTGTCATAGATAGCTATCCACTTCCGCACATTGATGAAATGCTGTTCAGACTCAGAGATGCAAAAGTTTTCTCTACACTAGATTTAGAGTCTGCTTATTTCCAGCTACCTTTGCATGAAGAAAGCAGAGACCTGACAGCTTTTATCACCCATGATGGTCTATTCGGGTTTTGCAGGGTGCCATACGGGTTGGCTTCAGCGCCATCTGCTTTTCAAAAAATGCTAGCTACAGTGTTAGCTGGATTACCAAATGTTGCTCATACATCATTTTATGGGGCAAGACTCAAAGTGAACATGATGCTGGCAGTTGCTGAGGTTTTGCAGAGGTTAACAGAGGCGGGGCTACAGCTGAACAGGGACAAATGCCAGTTTACCAAGTCCAGTCTGTGTTTCGTGGGTCACACAGTAACACCACAGGGCATTCAGCCCACAGATGATCACTTGTCTGCTATCCTAAATGCTCCTCCTCCTTCTGATGTGTTCACACTTCGTTCTTTTCTGGGACTGTTGTCATCGTACAATAAATTCATACCAAACTTTGCTACCATCGGTGAACCATTACGTGCTACTATTCGTCAAGGGGTTGCGTTTCAGTGGTCACAACAGGCTCAACAGAGTTTTGACACTGTAAAAGAAAACTCTGGTTGACAGTCCCTGCCAACTACAGTTTCTGCTGATGCCTCTGATTATGGATTAAGTGCGGTTCTCACTCAGATTCATGGTAACACAGAGCGCGTGGTGGCGTTTGCCTCCAGGACTTTATCTGCTCGTAAATACGCCACCATTGAAAAAGAAGCCCTGGGCTGCGTTTGGACAGTTGAACGCTGGCAAACCTATGTGTGAGGTCGTAAATTTACATTATGCGCAGATCACCAGGCTCTAACCACATTACTCACTTCAAAGGGAACTGATCGTGCGGGCATGCTTATGGCGCGCTGGGCTGCTCGCTTGCTGTGTTACAACTACGATGTGGTTTACAGGTCAGGTTCTGAGAATTACGTTGCTGATTGCCTGTCACGTTTACCTCTTCCTGCAAATCTGGAAGCTTGTGTGGAACCAGAACCCGAGTTCATTGCAATGTGCGCATACGAACTTCGGTTTACCATCTTGCTGCGAATGGGGCAGTTGAAAGGTTGTCTACAGGTGTATCGTTCCACACCTCATTCCACCACGGAACTTTCTCCTTGTGAGTTGCTGCTTGGGAGATAAATGCTCACTCGTTTGCATGTTCTGCTTCCTTCCCCTACACGGAAGCCTGTTGCAGGTTTGTCTACCTCAGTTGCTGCTAAACAGCATTAGATGGAAGTTTACACAGATAAGAGACGTGGTGCACGCGTTCCTGTTTTTCAAGAGGGAGAGAGTGTTCGTGTTCGGAAGCCAACACATGTACCAAAAGCCCATCAAAAATTCACAGAACCATTGCGCATCGTCAAACAGTTAGCTCAGTGAACTTATCTGTTGCAAGATGGACGTAAGTGGCACGCTTCACATCTGACTCATTCTAACATTCCTGCAAAGAAGATTCCAGATTTCCCAGACGGTTTTTCCCGTGTTAGACTTGCTGCATGTGGAACCACCTGGTGTGGTTCAACCAAGTTCATCTGCTGGGACACCTAGCGCTCCAGGTCGTGTAAGACAGCGCCCACGTTGGTTGCAAGATTATGTGACATAATTCTGATGGTATTTTGTGTTTTAAAGAGACATAAATAACTGCAAAGTGAAAAAAAGTGTTCTTTAAGTTTTATTCAAGGGTTTTGAAGTTGAGTGTCCCAAGATTCTGCTCTAAGATTTGTGGAATGTAACGGAAAAAAGTTTTCGGTTCATTACCTGTGTTAAAATCAAAACAATGAGTTCTTTGTACTCAAGATAGAAGTTTCTGTAGGATGCACTTTTATTTCAAGTAAAAGGGGAATATGTTGTTTTCTGTTACCACTAGGTATCTTTTACTCTTAACATGTAATTAATTACATGTCACTATCAATGGTTTGAAAAGAGCTGTTTATAAGACACACAACATCAAATTAGCCTTTATGTGAAATTATTCAAACTAAATTAATTGTATTTTCTGCAAACAATCTTTAAAAATTCCAGCTCGAGTGCATTTTTCAAGAACAGTGACTCAAATATTGCAATACATGAAAACAGACTATTTCTCTGTACGTCTGAAAATTTTTTGAGAAACTTTAAATCAAGCCAATTTTCCTTTGCATGCATGAGTGTTGTGCTACACTTGTGGTTTAAGTACACATAAATTTGTAATTATTTGATTTGAATCATTTCAGTGGCAGACATGGATGCATACTCTGTTTTTGAAACCATTGTAAAAAGATCAGACACAATGTAGTCGGTTGCATCTCCATCAATTAGGCCGGCTCCATTATTGTGAATGAACCAGCAGGGTCTATAGGCACCGTCCTTGGTGTCCTTCCTGAAGTCTCTCTTTCTGCCTCTGTGGATCCAGGAAATAATTACATCATGACTAAATCTGATTTTAAGTTCATACACAAAGCAGTAACCACTCACACATTTATTGCAAACATTTTACTTGGATTTTGTCACAATGAAAGTAAACTCATATCTGAAGCAGTTCCTGTACCTGTTCACGTTGAGCTGTTTTCCTTTTACAAACATGGTGGCAGCTGGTTTCCCTGGGTGCTGTCCAGGGCGCAAGTCTCTTACCTCATATTGGATCCCATGATAAAACTGACCTGGAAGTTAAAGTAAGTGATTAAAATTTTAAACTATAATGACCATGTACCAATAATGACCAATTTCAGGTAACTTTCAGGTTAACTGCTTTGTCAGTTTGGAGAGGTTATTTTTATTTGTTTGCAAGCAACACTGGCCAAACATACTACCACTGTGCATGGCAGAAATCACCACTAAAACTGTAGGAGATGTTCTAGGTCAGTAGGTTACTGCAGCCTATAAAAACTAAATATAAAATGATACTAAACATGGAAATTATAAATACAAATTTAGAGAAGTGCTGAGGTGCTGAATAAATAAAATGGGAAAAGAATGATATATGGCAATGTAACCTGATGGCTTCTGATGCAGACGAAGACTCTGACAGGTAATATTTTACAAGGGAGTAGATTTGTTCTTGGCATTGGTGGGGACATATTACCAGGGGTGCACATAAGTGGTCTGCAAGTGCGCATGCACTGTCAAAATATAAAAGGCGCAACATGTTTGCATAATTAACATTGGTTCGTCTAAACTGCATGAATTTTTACGTTAATCCGTTAAAATGGAAACATACACGAAATAAGACAAATAGACCATCGTGGCACGGATGCACAGAATCCTTTTGTGCTATAAAGTACATAAAACCATCAGTTTTTATTAAAGAAATTAACATATTTTCCTTTGATCTGTGCAAAGCACTCTCACTGTACACTGTACCTTTTTATCTGACAGCATCACATTACAAACATCCTCATCATTTCTAAACAGGAAGCAGTTAGAGTAGTTACAGAAGCTCCAAGTGGAAAATGTAACAGCTGACTAATAAATTTCAACATCAAACTGTTAAATGTAGATTAAAGCTGAACAATCAAACCTGTAAACAATCCAACCTTAAAGTTTTCTTCCTGTATTTTTATATTTTACTGGTTTCTATTAATTTTTTCTTCAATTAAAGGATTTTTATTTAAACAAATATAGAGCCAGGGAAACTATCAGACTGATTTTTAAGCTTGAAGAACCAAAAACAAAGGAGCTCTGAAGAGACACATTTAAAAATGGGAGGACCAAGCAACATAATTTAATTCATTAATTTCATAATGTTAAATTACCGTTAAACCAATGTTAAACTAGGAAGTGGACCAGCTGGTCCTCTGGTGTGGTCAGAACCATCTAGAGCTCAATACTCTAAAAAGTGGACTTCAGGAGGAGCCTCCACCCTGTCCCGCATCATACACAACACACCTGTAACTATTGTGGACATGTTCAGGTTTGTGGGGACCACCATCACCCAGGACCTGAACTGGACAGCCAACATGAGGGTGAGTCTTTTGTCTTTGGTCTTGTATAATCATGATCATTAGTGTTGGGTAGATGAGGCCTCATGAAGCATTGTGGCACATTGCCCAAACTGTATTAACACTGTGTCAATACTGTGTTGGTCAGTGACACCTGCTGGATCCTAAATACCACTGAAGCCAACCTAACCGGCAGATTCAGTGAACTAAATATAAAATAAGACAGCGCGTTGTGTTCTGTATCCTGATTGGTTGTATATAATTGCAAGCTCTTCTGTGACTTTTCTCCTGTACAGTAGTACAGAATACGTTGCGTTCAGCTTGCCAAATTTACATACAGTAAATCTTCAATCGCAAGTAGTCTAACTCCAAAAAACCCACAATATTGTTCTGTACCATCAAATTCACCTGCGGTATCACCCAAAAGGCAGAGGAAGAAAATCATCACACAAAAAGTTGGACTCATGGTTATTTTGAGAGTGTTTAACCAAGAGAGAAAAGTGAAAATGCCTGTCTGAAAAGGTGTATAAAGTGTGTAATGAGGAGTTTTACTTAAAATATCTGTAATATTGTAAAAAATAAAGCTGACTATTTTGCGGACATATGGGCAAAAAGTCTTTGTTTTGGCAGAAACTTTGCATTTTCTTTCTTGCTCCATGACAAAACTTTCCAGGACTTATTTTGGTTCAAAATATAACTTTTGGGCAGAGAAGCATCCCATTGACAGATGGAGACACTCTTGTTTTTAAACACAGTTTGACGAGCAACTGACAGACGAAACAGCAGCTGTATCAATACGTGTAGCGATACGCGCACTGATACGGGGTTTCGCTGTATGAGCTAGATACATGCACCGACGCATCAGTGTTGCTCTACCCATCACTAATAATCATAGTCATAGTTATAGTTGTAGAATCATAGTAGTTATAGTCTGGAGTTATTGTCACCGTATTAATGTTTGGAAATCTGGATTTTGAGTTTTTCCTTTTGGACTCTCTGCCTCTCTGCATTTGAGATCTACCTCACCCTTGTGATTCATGACATAAACAGTTTTTTCCCTAAAGACTGTCACTATGTCAAACATGTTTAACTCTCCGAACAAGAAAATGACCTGTTTCATCATTAAAAATAATGTTATACCTGACCTCAAACCACCAACTAGACTTTCATGGTGGTAAAATGCTGCTAATGTATCTCGTGTGTGTTCTATGTACAACACTGTCTATTATCTTTATATGTCTGTCTGCACAAGAGGAAAATGAGCTGGAACCAAATTCTCTCTATGTGTAATATACTGGACCAAATAAATCTGATTCTGATTCATATTTAAAGAGGCCCTTCCATTAAAAATGGTTTTCTTATGTTTCTGTTGAATATTTTAGCTCCACAGGTGTTCTTACCTTCATAGTGGGTGAAAACAGGTCAACAACTTCTCTTTCAGTTTTAATCTCTCAGACTACACAGGTGGCGATAACACCCGAGTTCTCCCGAGTTTAAACGGCCAGTTGAAACCACGCCTAGCATGCTGCTGGCTAAAAGCTGTTAGCAGCGCTGTCGTATAGGGGTGAAAGGTGGGAACGATTCTAAGGGCCCACAGCCCATTAGGGCCCACACCCACCCCAGTAGGCTCTATGAATAAATTATTTTGCATAGATATAAAACTGTATAAAAATATTATCATTATTATCATATAAGCTCAAACAAAGCCACAAAGTCACGTAATGTTTTATTTTAAATAATGTCAATACCCCCTTGGTCCGGTCTCCTTCATGGGAATGTGAGCGTGAGCGCAAGCACATTCCCACCGTTAAGGAGGGGCAAGATGCCTCTCAGAAAACACAAATCTGGACACCAGAAACGCATCGAAAGGGAAGCTAAGAGTAGGAGAAGCAGTGCAGGGGCCCAGAATATTTTACACTTCTTCTCTAAGAATGGTGAGAGTTAAACTGTAGAGGGCTGAAACGTTTTCTTGTTCGTTCGTTGTCTGTAACCGGCTGCTACGTTTCACACACAGCGCAACTGGAAGAAGATCGATGATTTTTAATTGCGCAGGTTTGCCTGATGAGGACTAAAAAATGGAAGAAGTGATAAAATTACATGTCACAACAACAGCAGAAAGTCAGCGAATGAGCATTCACACAGTTACGAGACCAACAAGTTATGTGTAGTATCAGGAGGGGAGGTGGCTGCATTGAATTGTATTATGATACGTTCAAGTTCTGCTCAGTAATTACCAGCATTAGGCGAAGGTCAGCTTACTATGATCAAATGTAGTTTTGTAAAACTTAGTTGTCGGTGGGATATTTGAATAGCCTAAAAATACAAAAATCAGTGAATATTTTTGTTGTTAAGCATTATAGAATAAAAAGCTAATATTTATTCCCTACAAGTGTGACATCATTCAATTATTGTTCTTCTCCTACATAAGTGTTTACCATTTAGATTTTGTTTTTCATCAGTGATTTTAGTTCTTCACCAGTTTTCTATGAAAAATTTAATATTTCCTAAAGCAATAATTGGATAACAAACATTTATTTTCTGCTGCTCCAGAATCAGCAGTGGCTTCATCTGAGTTTGAGCCAGATGCAGCAACAGACCCTCACCCCCAGCAGTCCAATGATGCCTATGATGGTGAGTGAGCAAAATCAACACTGGTTGGCTGTTTTGATTTTTTAATAAAATGCTGTACCTTTGGCGGTTCTTAAGATTATCCTATTTGCCATTTAAATTATATAATCAATAGTAAAATAGCTCAATTTGTTTATTATTCAACTTAAGTCCCTGTTCTTGCTGGGGCAACAGTTGTGAGTGAAAAGGGCCCATGACGATATTCTTTCAAGGGCCCAGAATTCCTAGCAACTGCCCTGGCTGTTAGCATAAGACATAGCAAACAGGAAGACATGACGTCTGCTGATGCCATCCGCAGCGGGGCAGGAAACAGTATACCTTGCTCTCATTGGCTAGTTTGTTAGCCAATCAGAGTCCAGCAAATTTGAATAATAAATATGAACGAGCTGCTGACTGACGGAAGGAGCCAGAACCACCCGAATTTTAATGCAGACAGATTGAAAGTTTTGTTAATCAGTGTTTCCTGACGTTTTTCAGATATTAAATGTTTCATATTACTGGTTAATACTTAAGAAATAACCACAAAGTCCTGAAATTTGTATGAAATTGCCTCTTTAATGAGAGTTAATGAGAACAATAAATACTAATAATCTACAGCACCAAATCATTACTCAGATTCACCTGTGACCTTGCGCCTTCATCCCTGTCTGAGCTACATGGCAGAGCTGTCTCTGTCATCTGAAAAATAACAGTAAATTTTTGCTCCTGTATTTTTTCAGGTCTAACTTTGTTGATAATTCTCCTTCTTGTCTCCAACCTTTCCTTTTCGATTGCCTTAAACTGAGCACTGTTTCAGCATATCCTGATGTGCACAATCTCCTGCCTGTTTTATCTTATCTTTCCTCCCCCACTGTCCCTGTTTCTGTCTGCGTGTCTCAGTGTTTCTCTGTACTGGCTGCTGCAAACTGAAAATTAAAAAGTGGACATGTTTTCGTGGTCACTTAACACGTATAAAGTCTTTTCAAACTTAAACTCCTCCGGCCGGGTTTACAATGGATTCCTGGGGTGAGTGGAAGATGGTATGCATGTCTGTTGTTGCTGTCGAAGACGTGGAGGATGTGTACATATTTGGATTATTGATCGTGGGTTACCTGCTGCTCAGCGTTGGTGGTTACCTGATGTAGCTACAAATTCTAAAGCTATGGATTGGATGGGCTGCTACTGGCAACACTTGGACTAAAAGATTTGGAGATCTGGATCACAAACTGGATGCGGTCTTGGAGCAGTACCGCAACCGGCTGGCTGTGATTCTCAAATGGGACGGGGAGGTCCAAGAACAAGACCGCAAACTGGCTGACAGGGTGCTGGAGCTGAACCGTAAACTGGGTGCACTGCTGGGTCTCACTGGAAGGATTGGCGCCAGTTTTGGCTCGGAGTGGATAAGTGATTGATTGATTGATTTCTTCAGCTCTGCTCTAATCTCTCTTATCTTGTTTCGGCTGGCCTCAAGGCCAATATACTCAATTCCCCTGGAGCAGCGAGAACTGAGGCACACAGCCCCCTCCTTCCCCGTGTCCACTGGGCACCAACAAACTGAGGAGAGTCATAACATCTGCGTTGTCCCAGAGACGGTGTCCTTGATAACCCTACACACACACACTTACACACACTGATTGCACTCACATCCTTAAAAAAAGTTCTCAGCATGTTTCATGAGTTCATTGAACTGCCGTGCAACTCTAGCACAGGGGTCCCTGAATTGTTTCCCAGTTCCAAGTCCCCTGCAGGTTCCCTATCAGTTGGTCTTGCTGATCACCTGATCCACATGCCTCTTCAATAACTTGCCATTCCCCACCATTACTGTATATGACAGAGCACCAGTCAAATCCTGGACAACAGCTGGTATCCATTTAGGTCCAAAAGAGGAGTACTGACATAAACGTCTCCTTGAAAGAAACTTTTAAGTATTTTGGATGTGTCATGAGCTTCCTTCTGTTTCATTTGTTTTTGTTCCACCCTGGCCCTCACATCAGGCATGAGCAGATCAAAAGCAGATGTCAGCCCCCATGACATCATGAGCTCTGGAGGTGACAATCCTGTTGTTGTGTGTGGGGTGATGCAATAACTGAACAGGAACGTGGAGAGTTTGGTTTGAATGCTGTCCCCCTTTACTTTTGTTTCATCTCTTTTAATGTTTGAACTGCTGTCTCAGCCAAGCCATTTGAAGAAGGGTGAAATGGTGCAGACCTGACATGACGGATACTATTCTGGTTAATGAATGATTCAAACTCAGCACTGGCGAAGCAACTTCCATTGTAAGACACCAACATTTTGGGTAGGCCAAAAAGACTAAAGCTTTGCCTCAGCTTTTCTATGGTTGCCTGAGATGTGCTGGTTTTCTGTGGGTATATATCCATCCACTTAGAGTGTACATCCACAATAAGAAACATCTCTTATAAAATCAGTCCTGCATAATCTACATCAGGGGTGGGCAACTCCAGGCTTCGAGGGCCACTATCCTGCACATTTTAGATGTTCCCCTGTTTCACCACACCTGATTCAAATCTGCAACCTCTCAGCAAGTCCTATAGAAGCCTGTTAACGACCTGTTCATCTGCAGCAGGTGTGGTGAAACAGGGGAACATCTAAAATGTGCAGGATAGTGGCCCTCGAGGCCTGGAGTTGCCCATCCCTGATCTACATAAATCTGGGACCAAGGTTCTTCTGGCCATTCCCAGGGATGAAGAGGTGCAGAAGGTGGTGATTTTTTATATTTCTGACACGCCTCACAAGATTGTGCCTCCCCTTCAATGTCTTGGTCCATGCCTGACCACCAACTGTATGACCGGGCAAGCCCCTTCACCCTTGATATGCCTGAATGAGACTGGTGCAGCAACTGCAGCATGTATTTTCAACCCCTCAGAAGCAGCATCCATCTTTGACACTCGGTTCTATTCTTCTCTGATGATAAGGTTTGAAACTAGACTACAGTGCGTCATCCAACAGATCCATCATTAAGACTTGCTCAGCATTCTCCTCTTACTTTCCTCCTCAGAAGCAAGCAGTCTAGTCAGAGCATCAGCATGGGCCTGATGTTTTCCTGATATATACACAATCTTATACTCATATGCAGTGAGATGTACAGCACACCTTTGTACTCGTGGGGAGCCCATATGTGGAGTTGTTTTTTTTCTCATTAAAAGAGGTTAGTGGTTTATGGTCAGTGTAGATGGTTAAAGGATGACCATATAAATATTTGTGAAATTTCTTGACTCCAGATATCATGGCTAAGCCCTCTTTGTCAAGTTGGGAGTACCTTTTTTTAGCAGGTGTCAAAGTGCATGACACAAAACCCAGAGGTTGCTCACTTCCATTTTTCATTTAGTCTGATAAAACATCCCCCACTCCATATGCGAGGCATCACATGTCAGTATCAACTCCTTGTCTGCTGAATAATGCACCAACACGTGAGCTGAACTCAATAGGTTTTTAAATTTTATAAATCAGTCTTCCTGTTTCTTCCTCCAACACCATTTGGAATTGTTTTGTAGAAGCTCATAGCAGTGCCAAGAGAGTTGCTAGGTTTGGAAAGAATTTGTTGTAATAATTCAGCAACCCTAGGCATGACTTTAGCTCTGTGACATTTGTTGGAGCAGGAGCATCCCTGATAGCTTGAACTTTCCTTCCCACATGATGCAGTCCTTGAGCATCCACTTTGTGTCCCAGATACTCAACTACATATTATAAAAAGGTGCAATTATTTCTTCGTAGTCACATCCTGCTTCTTCCAGCCTTGATAAAACTGCTTCTAAGTTCTGAATAAGATCTCTTTCGTCCACTCCACTTACAAGAATGTCATCAAAATAAATGTTCACTCATAGAATGCCTTTTTAAAAGGTCCTCCAAAATAGGGCTCAAAGTAGTTCAGGGAGTTTGTCCTAACGATCCATGTACATGGTCCAAAGACCAGCAGGAAACTCAGAGAGATTCACCCGCCTTCATCCACATGCATTAAAAAGTCTTTTGTTCAGTTCAGTTTCTGAACATTACATTAAATAACTACTCCTCTATTTATTTTACAGGTGTCTGTGTGCAGTGAATGAATAACCTGAACAAGATGATGCTTGAGAGAAGATGCCAGAAGGACCAGGTTCAATATGGGTGTGTTACTCATGTTGGAGGCCACGACCATGAGAAAACATGTGCAATATAATCCCTGTCAAGTAAATGTCTGGTTCTGTTGACCTGAGCGATGGAAACAATGAGACTGATGTTGCTTCTGAGGCTCTTAGACCCACGTGTTGTTAACATGTTCTTGTGGCATTTTTTGATCCTGCCTTATGAAAATTAAGCTCAAAATCGCATTTCTGAGTATTTCTGCATTCAAATTGCTGTGAATCAGCAGCAGATGCTAAACTGCACTCTAAAAAAAAACTAGATTTGTGATGTAGAGAGCAACAGAAATTGGTGGGAATCCTCTACGCCAACGGTTCCGCCCACAGCACAGAGGCAAATTGCTAATGAGCTACTGCTGCTGTGCAGAAACTACTTCCTAACAGCAAAGGTTTTTTCATTTTGGATAAAAACGGCAAAAACATCATTTAAAGACCACTGAGATGCTTTAAAATCAGAGTGGGTCTTTCAGGAGTTTCAGCTTGTATTGTTTATGTCAGATTGAGTGTTTGTGTGTGCTATGTTTTCTGTGTCGGGTGAGTCCTCTCCTTTCAGTGAGGAGCTGCGCTGGAGAGTGAGACAGATTAACTACACCTAGCGGCGATCAGCACTGATGAGGAGCAGGGTGCTATTTAAGCCTTCATTCAGCGCCTGGTCGTTAACCTTAATGGTAGCTCCCGTGTGCCGTCCTTGTGATTAAATGGTAAATGTCCTGTATTTGTATAGCTTTTCTAGCTAAAAGCGCTTTCACACTACAAGGTTTTGCATTCACCCATTCATACAACCCGATACGTAAACCGGGGGGCAACATGGGGTTCAGTGTCTTGCCCAAGGAGGGATCGATCCACCAACCTTCAAATTGGAGGACGACCGCTCTAACCACTGAGCCACAGCCGCCCCTGTGTGACTTTCTGTGATTTTTGAGAACCTTTTTGAGACAACGTTTTGAGATTTCCTTGTGTGTACCTAACCCTGTTCTTCCCAGGATTGGTCACCCTGCTCCTCGTGTTCCCGAGTGTTCTCCCGTGTCCAGCGGCTGATCGTCTCAAGCCCTGTCTGTCTCCCTCCGGCGTCCTCACCCGACCTGGACACACCACCTCCCTGCACAGCACCGCACTGGACCTGCCCTCCCTTCGAGCAACACCATCGTCTACCATCCTGTGAGTCTACTACATCCGCTCCCTGCATATCTCCAGCTCATTCCTAGTGGCACATGAACTAACTCTCCTCTCCCTTGCAGTTCTGAGACTCTCCCTGGCGCACCAGATCACCGAGCACATTTCACTATTGTAAATAAACCTTTCACTTTTGCACCTGAGCTGCTGTCTGTGTCCTGCAATGTGGGTCAACAAGATCACTGAGCCCGTGATGTTAATCATTTATTAAAATAGCTGCTTCTCTGTCAATTGTTATTTATGTCTGCTATTCCAGCAGCTGTTTGGAGGAGCAGGTCTCTTCACACCTTTTTAAAGACAATTGAAGGTATTAAAATTGCAATATGGTGTTGTGATCCTGGGGTTTTAGTTCCATTTAGTATGTCTCCCCCTACTCATTTATTCTATCTGTGGTTTTGTTTTCCTCTGAGCTTAGTTATAGGTTTGTTTTGGGCCATTTGCTCCTCCTGCTCCTTTGTGTCCTCCTGTTCAGCCCTTCCTGTTTTGCTTTTATTTTGATATCCTTGTGCTCTCTGTTTCCCTTGTGTCTCTCACCAGCTTGTTCTCTCTCTGTCTCCTCAGCTGTGTCCTGTTATGTCTCGTTAGCCCTTTGTGTTCAGTTTGTATAAAGGCTGCACTTTTAGTTTCCTCCTTTGTCTGGTGCTCGTCAAAGATTCCCTGCTTGTCTCACTTTTGGATTTTTACCTCCTCTTTGCTCCCGTGTCCCACAGTAAGTTTTTCTCATTGTTTGCTGCCCCGTCAGCCTGTTTATTTTATTATTATTAATAAAGTGTTTAATTTAGTTCCTGTCTCCTGCATTTGGGTCCAACACTTATAACACAGAACGTGACATATGGAACATTTTCATAAAAAGCTATATTTTTAAAAACACAATACCTCCACGGGGCATTTAGAGGGGTGTAGAATGAAAGGACAGTATTCCCTTTAAAAATTATATCTGAATTAAAATATAATAAAATAGTTTACACTGACTGGCAAGACACTGACAATATATGTATTTACATCTACCAGCCAATAACGGGCAGAGTAGCAGACACCAGTGCCGGTTGCCTAATACAGTGAGTAGTCTGTAATAGCAAGGCTGGTACTGTGAAGGGGGGTGGAGTCGGCAGGTCGAGCTGCTTCAGAGCCGGAGTGGGTTTGGGTGAGCTGCATTGGATTGCATGTGGGGGTCACGAGCCAGGTGTCCTGATAAGGCCTCCAGCTGTCAGGACATCAGGATCACGACCCCCGTGTGCGCTCCAATGTTGTGGCTGTCCATCCATGCACTTGATGTTGCTGCGGTGTTCGTATTTCTTATTGCACTTTTAAATGCAGATTCTTTGGTCAGTAGATGTTTTGCTGACTGTTTAGTGACTAGTAACTTTCAAATGTGTGCTTTTTAAAATTTTTATATGGATGTTTGTGTTTTATTGGTAAGTGTGTGCTGCTGTCTTGGTGAGAACACTATCAAAGGATATTTTCAATCTCAATGAGGTTTTCCTGCTTAACTCACTCAGTGCCTTCCGTTTTCAGATTTCTATCACCATCAGTGCCAGAGATATTGAGCATTTTACTGATTTTTAAAGGCCCAAAGAATATTTTGTCCTACACCTTTGTGAATTCTGAAACCACCATGAGAAAAATTAGACTCTCTTCTTTCAGCAGCAAAGAAAAATTGTTTCTACCTTTTCCTGTTCTTCAGTAATCTGCAGTGGAACAGAGAAACTTGTCAAATTTCACCTGTCTCACAACAAAAAGTGGAGAAAACTGGCTTTTTGTGAGAAGAGACCCTTCAGGCAGAAAGGTAAGTAAGTTTTCATGGTTTGTGCCCTGCGTTACGCCGAGGGAATTCCCCTAACCCCCTCTACCTTCATGGATTAACTTCTACATGATCACATGAAGTTTCACCACCACACACAGTTAAGAACAGCTTGTACTTCATTTACAGGCGTGATGAGAAAATTCAAATGCAGTTTGGGTGATTGATTAATAATTCGATTTATGAGTCAATAAATCCAGTTGTGTTGTAAAAAGGAAAAAGCATTTCTGTTAATGTATTTTCGTTTAAAGGATAGTACATATAGACTTCCACAGACAATAAGTGATCAGATTAAACTGGTAGTTACAGCTTATCAATCTCTTTAAAGAGGCCATTTCACTCAAATTCCATGACTTTGTAGTTATTTCTGAAGTATTAACCACACGTGTAACACGAAACATTTTAAATCTTAAAGATGTCAGGAAACAATGATTTACAGCCTTTTCAATCTTTCTGCGTGAAGATTCGGCTGGCTTCCACCTCATTAATATTCATTATGCTAATTTTCTGGACTCAAATTGGCTAACAAACTAGCCTATGAGAGCAAGGCTTCCTGTTTTCTCACTGCTGCGCATGGCAACAGCGCTAACAGCTTTTAGCCAGCAGCCTGCGCTGATAAATACGAAAGAGAAAAGTAGATGTAACGTAACAGATACAGGCCGTTAGAACTCAGGAGAACTCGGGTTTTATCACCACCTGCGTAGTTTGAGAGATTAAAACTGAAAGAGAAGTTGTTGACCTGTTTTCACCCACTATGAAGGTAAGAACACCTGTGGAGCTAAAATATTCAACAGAAACATCAGAAAAACTGTTTTTAATGGAATTACCTCTTTAAGGACATTCAGGCCCAGCGTTCTGGTCCAGTGTTCTAATATTCTCAGTATCAACATCACTATAAAAGACAACTAGATAACGTTTAAGGCCAAGCCTTGTTCTAATGTACCAACACTTGTGTGAAGTTCTCATTCCATGCATGAAATTATTTTAAACCTTTTTCCTTTTCATCTCCCTAAAGACTCATATTTATTTCTTCCACTATGTAACTTCTTAAAGAGTAACCTGACTGATGAACATTGGCAGAGTATAATTCATTGCTAGAGGAACTTTTATGATGATGGCAGTAGATACTAATATTTCAGAATATTTTCAGAAACGCAAATATTGATCTTACTCCAGTGTTTAATTTGTAAATCAAAAGTTACCGCAACACAAATAGCGCTATGAGACCAGAATTCATTGAGGCCAGATTGATACCGGAACGCACACACATACACAACCATCGGACCAGACCGGCGCTGTGCGCAGGCGGGTGTAAATTGTCAAGCAGGGCTAGAGAAAGTGATGATAAGCCCAGAAGAAGTAAGTTATACTGCCTTTATGGTATTTTGATGCCACCGTTATTTAACCCAACTGGCGCGTTAACAGATCCTAGCAAACAGTTACCGGAACACACCCTTTCAAAATAAGACAGTTGCCGGATCTTTTTCTGGCAGGATCCGGCTCAAATTAAGCCCTGTCTCACTCTAAAATAATTGTGAGCATTGTTAGCATCTATCCTTATACTATATGCTGTTTACTGCTGCTGTTATTACAGTTTAGTTCCTACATTTCCTCCAGCTTCCTGCAGTTAAGGGTCAACATGGTTGCTCTATGTTTTGGAGTCAATATCATGTGTGCTTATAAATTTAAATCATGTAACTTTTCTGGTAATAGTGATTTTATGCCATACTGTACCTAACAGGCCATGGACAGAGGGAGACAGAAGATGAGTATCCACAGTATAGAAACCCAGATAGTCTCGGTGGTATGGGTGATCCTTCCAAACTTTGTGCAGCAAGACAACAAATTTAACTGAGTCCTTTAAAGTCACTGTTAGGTTTCTGTCCTTTTTCACCAGGACATCCACACTGTAACAGAAAGCATGAAAGAGTTAAAGGTGCATTATGGAACACTAACACTACAGCAACATCCAGTGCACGGATGCTGCAGCCACAACAACATAACAAGGCCTCCAGCCGTTGGGGCACCAGGCTCACCGCCGCGAGAGCTCCAAAGTCACGAGAATTCCTCACCCCACTCTGGTCCCCGATCTTCTCTGGTCACTCCTCCCCAAGAAGGACATTGAACTCTCTAGGGCTCCGAAGCAGCTTTTTGACCCACTGACGCCCCCCACCCACCCACAGTACCAGCCTCACTATTATGGACTATTTACCATATAATGCCAGTGTCGTGCACGTCAAAATCAACTATTTTATTACATTCTAGTTCAAATATAATTTTTAAAGGAAATACTGTACTTTCAATGTGCACCTCTCTAAATGCCCTGTGGAGATAAAATTACCTCCACCAAGGAGGTAACGTTTTCATCGGGGTCCGTCTGTCTGTTAGCAGGATAACTAAAAAACTAACTGATGGATTTTGATGAAATTTTCAGGAAAGGTCATAAATGACCCAAGAAAGAATTGATTAGAATTTGGGGGTGATCCGGATTACCGTCTCGATCCAGGGAATTTTTAAGGCTAGGGACATAGTACTTTCTACAATATGTCCACTTGGCGGAGGTCTGCGCTCTCTGAGTGCTTTTCTAGTTTTTTTTAAAATAGCTTTTTATGAAAATGTTCCATATTGCACCTCTATTTGAGGCAAGCTACTGAATACAGACCATACCTCCAGCCAAGGTGTGGATACTAAAAGTTCTTGCTGTACAAACAAAGGACTAATACAGGGAATGTGAAACTCCAAGCCTCAAGGGCCACTATCATGCATGTTTTAGATGTTTCCCTGTTTCTATAGACCTGATTAAAATCCTCTGCATTTTAGCAAATCCTGCAGAAGCCTGTTAACAACCCATTCATCTGAATCAGGTGTGTTGAGGTAGGGAAACATCTAAAACCTGCAGGATAGTGGCTCTCAAGGTCTGGAGTTTGATACCTGAGGACTAATAGCATCACTTACTTGACTCCTTTAAGAGATGCAGTGTCACTCCACAGCAGCTTGACCTGTTTACCATCTTGGAAAATTGAAATATTCTGGGTGGTCACTTCTAGCTTCACCCCCAGGGTCTGGTGTAAGATGCCAAATTTCCAAAAATATGTGTTCATTTTTCCATCAAGCGGAATCTTCTTTTCCCCAATGACCTGTCCATTGACCAAAATACCTGAGGTAACAAAATGGATATGAATTTCAGAAAAAACCTCTTAACTGCAGTGTACAACATTTTAAGATTAAGGAAAAAAAACCTCGCTTGTATCTTAAAGCAGAACTAAGTAAGTTTTTTCACCTTAATAAATGTTTTCTAGAGTCCCTGTGGGGGTAAACAAGGACTTGGCGAGGTGATTCGTGGGTCCCTCCCCTCCCTCCGGGGTCTGTGTCCTGAAAGCAGCACTTGCAACTTTCAGTGGATCGGACCCGACTAATCTCGCGAGAACAAACCTGCTTTACGGCACTCACACTCACGTACATAAATACAAGCATGAAGCCCTTGCCGTTGTTAGCAACGCCACCCTTAGGAGCGCAAAGATGACAATAATACTCACCTGTCTAGACATTTTCTTGGTTTTGTTTTTCTTTCTTCTTGCAAAAGCGTTCTCTGC
>SSNP01000147.1:781095-803212 GCA_006937955.1 Pachypanchax playfairii | reverse complement strand
CACCGATGTGTTCACCAAACTCAACGAGCTCAACCTCTCACTACAGGGCAAGGATTCACACATCCTGAAGATGTATGAGAAAGTGGAAGGGTTCACCAAAAAACTTTATATGTGGCAAAAGAAATGTGAGGAGGGTGATGTGAGCCATTTGAGATGCCATGTGTGAGAGAGAGAGAGAGAGAGAGAGAGAGAGAGAGAGAGAGAGAGAGAGAGCGAGAGAGATTAAGGATAGAGTATTTTGAAGGTTATTTTGATTTAGTATTCAGGCTATTTTGTACAATTATTTTTATTCCAAGAAAACATATTCTTTATTTTTATGTTGAATTAAGTTGATGATAAAAAAGGAGAGAGAGCCTGCCAAGTTTATGTTTAATTTAATAAGATTAAATAAAACGATTGCCACTGTGTTGTGCTCTATTTTTTTGGGAGAATTTTCAACGCATATGTGTGTGCATATGTGTGGGGGGTACGTGGAGTGACAAGAAGACTCGGGGGGGTACTCAAGCCAAAAAGGTTGGGAAACACAGGTGTAGAGGAGAGAAAGGCATGATTAAAGTCTCCAAATATTGCCACAAATGCATTTGGGCGCTGTGTTTGTAACTTATATCTGCGTTTCCAAGTCAACAGACTCGTCAAGAAACGGACACGCCGTGTCTGCTACTGATTTCAGACGGCAGGCTTCAGCTTAAGAACAGGAGAAACTCTGAGTTGTGTCAAACAAACCAGCTGGCGAGCAGTTTAGGTTCACAGAGTGTGTTGTCTGGGTAACCAACTCAGAGTTTCGCTGAACTCGCTTTGTGAAACCGAAAAACCAGAGTATCCCTCATCTCAGGCTTAACTAACTCAAAGTTTTCCAATAAACCCGCTTTGTGAAATATTTGCTTCTAATAGACAATATGACATTCTCAAGCTTTTATTTTGGTACTTACAACTCTCACTATTAATTTGCATATTAATTAATTATTATATTATTATTATATATATATATTATTATTATAATTAATTAATTAATTTAGATTCACAGATTTAAGATTTAACATGAAGGTTTAAAATTTTACATTTAGATTTAACTGTTTAATATGTTTTTAATTTGATAAATATTGCATTAATTGTGCTAAAAAGTCACTTCCAAAAATTCACACCAGTTTTTTAGACATTGTTTTTGGCTAAACATGACAAAAACCTTTTTTTTTCAGAGTTAAACATGTTACAAACAGCACCCCATAAGCAAAAGGTAAAAAAACCAGTACAAACTTCTCACCTGGAGCTGACGAACTATGTCCGAAGCTTCAAAGATTCTGCGAGCCAGTCCCTTGTTCTGTTTGCTCATCACATCCAGGAAACTGTAGTCCACATCATTTCCAAATCCAAGAGAGAAGAGAGAGATTTTTCCTCCTATGGCTTTACTCACATTCTCCTGGATCTTGAAGATATCAGTCTCTCCTTACGGATCACAGATGGTACATAACAAAGATATAATAATTAGCATGAACAAATGTACCACCTATCATTAACACTCTGCACTCTTACCAACATTTGGCATTCCGTCAGTCAGTAAAATGATCATGTCAATGCTTTTCTCTGGAAGCTGGTTCTCCTGCCTGTCTTTGATCAGCATGTTTATACCTCTCATCATTGCAGAATTGATATCAGTACCTTAATAAAAGACAGCAATGTACCTTAAAACTTTCAGCTTTCTTTCAAATTATTTAATTTAGAAGGAAAAGAAAAGTCATATGATATGCTTTTGAATTTTGCTATTCTAACCTCCCTTATCAACAAGACGTCTAACATAGTCCATGGCAGCAGTAACATTTCCCTTTGTTGCTTTGGTAAGTGACTCCTTCCAGCATTCCACATAGGTCTCGAACTCGATCAGGGCAAAGTGGTCTTCTTCATGGAGGTCTCCTAGGATGTGCAACAACGCTTCTCGAGTCTGTAAAAAGTTTGAAATCAGTCTATGTCCATGTTAGATGCTAGAACTGCCGTGTCAATCGATAGCTTCTTACCTGTGCCAACTTTTTACCGGCCATAGATCCACTAACATCAATTGTAAAAACCACATTCTTTGGGACTCTAGGCAGGTCAGTTGGTGCAAAGAAGTGCACAAAATATCCATTCACAATCTGAAGGAAGTACAGTTATTCAATAACATAACTAAAAGAATGTCAAAATACAAGGATGGTGAACATCTTTTAAACAATTTCTGAATGCTGACCTGAATCTCCCCAAGACTACTTTCTCGATTCACATCATAGTTAATGATAAAATCGCCATTGATGAGCGTTCCATCACATCTGGGACATTTCCTCTGTTGCTCCATGGTTGGTGAGAAATAGATGTGTGCCTGGCAGGTGGAGAAACACATCACAGACAGGAAATTTTTCTACCGTTGTAAAATAGGAAAATAGAAATTAAGAATCTGTTGAAGCTCACTCACCTTCTTGTCTGTGACAGTTTTCTCCACCAGGGGAAGGAGTTTATTGGAGAGAAAAGTGGCACGAGCATCAACATAAGAAAGTCCCTGAGGCTCGTAGATGTTTGCTAAAATCTATTTCCACATGGACAAAACAGAAACAAGGGATTTTTAGTCAAGTCACAAACTAATTTAGAATTTCTGAGGAAAAAGAGCCAAACCCTGAAAGCATTGTGTAATCTACAATGTTCAGTAGGGATGTTCAGATCCGATCGGGCACAATTTCTGATCATGTGGTTTCAGACTCAATTGGAATCGGTTCTTACCTCCTGATCAGGACTCAGATATATAAAGTAGAAAAGAGAAGAACTTATGTTATTACTTGATTGTTCAAGTTACCTCACAGAAGTACTCTGTTTGTTAACAGAGCTGTTAAAATTGGGTGAATAAAAAATAAAGAACATCCTGGATCTGTTTATTTGCTCTTTTTTTATTTTTTCTTAATGTATTACATCGGGACATCCCTAATGTACAGTCTGTCTGTCGTCCGTCCGTCCATCCATCCATCCATCCATCCATCCATCCATCCATCCATCCATCCATCCATCCATCCATCCATCCATCCATCCATCCATCCAGCCTAGGCATGTAAATATGGTCAAGACAATCTGCTGCAGTTCAAACCAGCATCAGAATGGGGAAGAAAGGTGATTCAAGTGACTTTGAATGTGGCCAGATGGGCGAGAGTGAGTATTTCAAAAACTACTGATCTACTGGGATTTTCATGCACAACCATCTCTAGGGTTTACAGAGAATGGTCCGAAAAAGAAAAAATATCCAGTGAGCGGCAGTTCTGTGGGCGGAAATGCCTTGTTGATGCCAGAGGTCAGAGGAGAATGGCCAGACTGGTTCGAGCTGATAGAAAGGCAACAGTGACTCAAGTAACCACTCGTTACAACCAAGGTAGGCAGAAGAGCATCTCTGAACGCACAGTACGTCCAACTTTGAGGCAGATGGGCTACAGCAGCAGAAGACCACGCCGGGTGCCACTCCTTTCAGCTAAGAACAGGAAACTGAGACTCCAACTCACACAGGCTCACTAAACTTGACAATTGAAGACTGGAAAAATGTTGGCTGATCTGAGTCTCAATTTCTGCTGCAACATTCGGATGGTAGGGTCAGAATTTGGCGTCAACAACATGAAAGCATGGATCCATCCTGCCTTGTATCAACGGTTCAGGCTGCTGGTGGTGGTCTAATGATGTGGAGGACATTTTCTTGGCAGACTTTGGGCCCCTTGGTACCAACTGAGCATTGTTGCAAAGCCACAGTCTATCTGAGTATTGTTACTGACCATGTCCATCCCTTTCTGACCACAATGTACCCAACTTCTGATGGACCAAAATCTCTGAGTAATGTTTCCAGTATGTCTGTGCATGGGTGTGGGCCCACACTGGCTGCCGCCCAAAGCTCCGTGTATCAAATAGGAAACAACTCAGTGCGCTGTTGTGCATGCACAGCGGGGGAGGAAACAGGAAGTGTGGCTCTCATAGGCTAGTTTGTTAGCCAATCTGAGTCCAGCAAATTAGCATAATGAATATTAATGAGTAAAAGCCCAAATCGAGGTAAACTTTCAAGCAGTCAAACTGAAAGGGCTGTAAATCAGTTTCCTAATGTTTTTTAGATACAAACTATTTCATATTACACTTCAGAAATAACCACAAAGTCATGAAATGTGTGTGAAATTGCCTCTTTAAGGCAGTTCTGAAGACAAAAGAGGGTCCAACCCAGTACTAACAAGGTGTCCCTAATAAAATAGCCAGTGAGTGTATACCCACTTTTGCCTCTTCAGGGTCGCGGGGAGCTGATACCTGTCTCCAGCAGTCATTGGGCAAGAAGCAGGGTTAGACCTGGACAGGGTCACCAGTCCATCACAGGTTTAAAAGAACATATAAAATCTAATTTTAAATAAATACAAGGATGCAGAACTGGTTTTTGTAATGTCACAGCAGGGAATATAAATTAGTCATTTGGGGTTTGACATGTTGACTCTAATGAACAAGAAACTGAATTTGTTTTGTCATGTTTTGCTTTTCTTTCTCAGTTTGAAAGAGGCGGAGTTTTGAACAACAAGACAATCATTTATACTTTTGTCCACTCCTTTGCAAACATCTTTGAAATGAGTAAATTAAAAAGATCTTACTGTGAGCATGGATTCACCTTAAACTGCTGAACTAGTGTTTTGGGTTTCACTCGGATCAAAATCTCATAATGGCCCTGGTTCCTCTTAAGGAGCTCCTCATAATTCAAACTGAACGTCACATTACTTTCAGCTGCGATATTGACTGAGACGGAAAACTTCTCCATCTTTCTCCCAGAAACCCTGCGGTAAAACACAGACATCACCGACGGTTAGTGATGCTTCAACAGCATTCGTTCATACTGAATTTCTTCTAGATTGACTTACTTGACTAATCCAGCTGTCTGTCCAGATGAAACAGCCTTTTCGTACTGTTTTTTAGCTTTCTCTTTCTCCTTCACTTCTCCAACATACACCTTACCTTCAATTTCCCTGAGAAGCATAAAGACAGAAAACATCATAAACTTTCAGAAAACAAAATCAACGGTACAAACAAGAACTCTGATTGGTGGGTGTGGCAGGATGTGTGTGCGTGTGCAAAAAGCCAAAATTAAACCATCTGACATGCTGAAGTTTGTGATAAAAGCAGTCTTGGGCATCTCCACATCAAAGAAGATTTCCTGGGATGACTTGGCTTTGTTTCGGGCCATCGAGGTCATGACAGTGTGGGCGAAGCGTGATGTAACGGTGCACTCCACCGTCATGCTGTGCACTTCCACCTGAAAGGTGTGATAGAAGATCAAGATTTTAACAGACACATACAATAAAAAGCCTCTCATTAAAAGGACTCAAATAATAAAATAAATATGGAAATTATAGCTTTTGCAATTACAATAAATATAATTACAGTTAAAGCAGTACAAAATGACTGGATGCCTCTGATGGTTTTACAATAGACGAAATAACTTCAGTAATTTGGGTCGCAGCTGAAAGTGGTGTTCTGATGATTTACGCAGCGCTGTCAAAAAATGCTACCACAATGCAAATTGACCACTCATTAGAAGTTTATACAGTATTCTTGTTTATGGTGAGTGTGTCCTGTTAGTAATTTAATCATATTTTTATAATCCTTCCCTGATATTTTCTATATAAAAGTCCATCTGGGTCCTTATCGGACATTGTTGGGTCCTTCTCCTCTGGGTGTGTCCAAACATTTGCCTGTTGCTCTGACAATGTAAAGAAAGTAAAAATAACATCATATTTAGTGTTTCTGTCCTGGGAGAATTTATTTGATAGATAAAATGTATTTTTATAAAAATATAGAAACAAAAATTAAACAATTAATCTGTTTATTGAAGTCTGTAAAATGGCACATGCATGGACAGAATTGGTAGCACATCTCGACAAGTAGTATGTTTTGACAGAACACCGGTTTGAGCAATGGCCGTCTGAGACAAAGTTGTTTATGAAAGCAGAAAAGTTATTTGGTACTGCTTTAATCAGTAAGGAACAACAAATCTACTTACCACTGTCTTACTTGTGAAATTAGGCTTAATAGACATGATATTAAATTTTAATCAGTGTCTGGTGATTGTTGTGACTGCTCTTTTGAAAAAGATTTTACAAAAAGTATGAGAAAGAACAAATTATATCTAACAACTTGAAAATACTACATTTATATAGTTAGGGGCAAGTACCTGCAGCAGTCTGGCAAAATTCTTTGGCTCCTGAAAAAAACCCACAGAACTGTTGGTCAGCATCGTGCCAAGATATCAGATAGAAAACAAAACACAGCTAACTCATAAAGCAATGATAGCAAGGGTCGGGTGTCATGCATGCATGCGCACCACCTTTGTTAGAATGGACACTTCATGGGTAAGTTACATTCATACAACTAATATATTTATTTACTTATTTTAATTGTTTCGGTTTCACATGTTTTTGCAGTATTGTAAACAACTCGTAAACGCCAGCCGGCCACAGTTCTTCAGGATACGTGAGTGCGCTTGCTGGGTTGATTGACAGGTGTTCTATGAGGATGTAGAAGGCTATTGGCTAATGATGGGCAGCTCTGTTAAAATTAAATGCGTCCCTATCAGATGGGACAGGGGGGGCTTTGAGAGAGAAAAAAAAAAGACTTTTTCCTACATTATATTACAGAACCGAGTCAGAATATTACTTTTATGGAGTTTAAAAAAAATCCTACATAACTCCTGAAAAGGGGAAAACTCCAGATTGTAGCTTTAAATGTTTGTGTTTGAAGGAACTAAACTAATCTTACTACAGCAGAGTGTCAGGTATCAGGAATTACAACAGATTATGCACAAAAATAAAGCGGTTTAATTTAAAAATGAAGTTACCTTTGGAGCTTCGGTGTCTTCAGAGATGAGCAGAGCTCCAGATGTGAGGCTGCAGCCCCACAGCAGCAGCAGCAGCTGCCTGATACTCAGCAGTCCAGACATGACTGAAAGCTTGAGGAAGACTGTCAAACTTCAGCGTCCAGAGAAACAGCTCTTTCTTCTCTGGGGGGAGGGCCAGAGAGTGAGTGTGCTGCCCTTGAATGTTGACCAGTAGATTTGGGCTCAATGTTCAGGTAGCAAAGAGGTACAAATAAGGCAGTTATAGAGCTAAAAAAAATACCTGCCTGTGTTTCTACTAGCAAACACGTATTTATTCTGATCTTTGGTAAAAATACAGTGAAACTGCCTCGCAGAGGTCTAATCAAGAATATAAAACATCAATTATCAGCACTAATGCTGTAATTTAGTGTATGAGATAATCAACTGAAAATAACAGAAACATTTATGTCATAGTGGACTGCAGATATAATAGCAGTCAATACACAGATCTAAGGAGCTGCTTTTCGTCATTCTTCTGGTATCAAACAGAAGCTATTTGTACAACAATCCAACATGAACAGTGTTTAAACAAGTACAAGTTTCTCTACACTTGTATGTTTATAAAGCACTTAAAACATGACCAGATTTGTTCATCTCCATAAAGACAAAACAGGCTTTATTTGATTTTTGTGACTTTTGGCTGCATGTTTGAGGCTCTGGAAGGTTGAGCCTGTGTGAATAGCATCTGTCTTTAAACCAGGATGTGCTTAGCTTTTGATTTGGCGAGACCTTTTCACCGGCACACCATTTCCTACTCACAACCATTTTTCAGTTTGTCTGAAGTCATAAAAAAACCCTCAAATAAAAATGAAACATGAAACTTTCTCTCTACATTTTACAGAAATAAGGAGTTGTCCTGTTGTTTCAAAGTTCATGGCCAGACCACTAAACAAATTTACAGTTATTCCGTTGCTGTTGTGGGCAGTCATCAAAAACTCTGTTTACATTAAATATTTTAACTTCAAACTTTTCTTTTACTATTTGGTGGCTGTTGCTCGGTGGGTAGAGCGGTCGTCTCCCAATCGGAAGGTTGGTTGATTGATACTGACTTCCACCACCACATGTCAAAGTGTCCTTGGGCAAGACACTGAACCCCATGTTGCACCCCGATTTGCATATTAGATTGTGCGAGTGTTAGCCCCTACCCTCTCCTGCTGGTTTACATATCAGCTTGTGTGAATGGGTGAATGTAAAACTTGTAGTGTGAAAGCGCTTTGGGTGGTCTGAATGACTAGAAAAGTGCTATACAAATACAGGACATTTACCATTTATTTTAAATTTCTTCAAGAGGCCATTTCATACAAATTTCAGGACTTTGTGGTTATTTCTTAAGTATTAACAAGTAATATGAAACATTTTATATCTAAAAAACGTCAGGAAACACTGATTTACAAACCTTTCAATCTGTCTGCATTAAAATTCGGGTGGTTCCGGCTCCTTTCATCAGGCTTCAAGCAGCAGCTCGTTCATATTCATTATTCACATTTGCTGGACTCGGATTGGCTAACAAACTAGCCTATGAGAGCAAGGTATACTGTTGCGCATGGCAACAGCAGACATCGTGTATTCCGGTTTGCTATGTCTTATGCTAACAGCTTTTAGCCAGCAGCATGCTAGGCATGGTTTCAACTGCAGGAGCTGATGAATACTAACAAACAAAGGAGTTGTGATGAAACAGATACAGGCCGTTAAAACTCGGGAGAACTCCGGTTTTATCACCACCTGCGTAGTTTGAGAGATTAAAACTGAAAGAGAAGTTGTTGACCTGTTTTCACCCACTATGAAGGTAAGAACACCTGTGGAGCTAAAATATTCACTAGAAACCTCAGAAAATCTGTCTTCATCAGGAATTTAGATTCATTCCTGCCCATGGATGTAATTGAGAATCATTGGGGCAAGAACAGAAATACAGTGGGGCAAAAAAGTATTTAGTCAAATCAAATCAAATCAAATCAAAAATACTTTATTAATCCCCGAAGGGAAATTCAAGTGTTGATGTAGCTCAGTTATTCTTCAGGGAGCCATAGAGAGTTCTAGCTGTGGACAGGAAGGATCTCCTGTAACGGTCTGTGCTGCAGCGGATTATGAAGAATCTTCTGACTGAAGACACTCTGTTGTTGAGTTACTGTGTTCTGAAGAGGATGATGAGGGTTTTCCATCATGTTCATCATCATGTATCAGTCAGCCACCAATTGTGTAAGTTCTCCCACTTAAAAAGATCAGAGAGGCCTGTAATTTTCATCATAGGTATACCTCAACTATGAGAGACAAAATGAGGAAAAAAAATCCAGAAAATCACATTGTCTGATTTTTAAAGAATTTATTTGCAAATTATGGTGGAAAATAAGTATTTGGTCAATAACAAAAGTTAATCTCAATACTTTGTTATATAGCCTTCGTTGGCAATGACAGAGGTCAAACGTTTTCTGTAAGTCTTCACAAGGTTTTCACACACTGTTGCTGGTATTTTGGCCCATTCCTCCATGCAGATCTCCTCTAGAGCAGTGATGTTTTGGGGCTGACGCTGGGCAACACGGACTTTCAACTCCCTCCAGAGATTTTCTATGGGGTTGAGATCTGGAGACTGGCTAGGCCACTCCAGGACCTTGAAATGCTTCTTACGAAGCCACTCCTTCGTTGCCCGGGCGGTGTGTTTGGGATCATTGTCATGCTGAAAGACCCAGCCACGTCTCATTTTCAATGCCCTTGCTGATGGAAGGAGGTTTTCACTCAAAATCTTACGATACATGGCCCCATTCATTCTTTCCTTTACACGGATCAGTCGTCCTGGTCCCCTTGCAGAAAAACAGCCCCAAAGCATGATGTTTCCACCCCCATGCTTTACAGTAGGTATGGTGTTCTTTGGATCCAACTCAGCATTCTTTCCCCTCCAAACACGACAAGTTGAGTTTCTACCAAAAAGTTCTATTTTGGTTTCATCTGACCATATGATGTTCTCCCAGTCCTCTTCTGGATCATCCAAATGCTCTCTAGCAAACCGCAGACGGGCCTGGACGTGTCCTGGCTTCAGCAGGGGGACACGTCTGGCACTGCAGGATTTGAGTCCCTGGCGGCGTAGTGTGTTACTGATGGTAGCCTTTGTTACTTTGGTCCCAGCTCTCTGCAGGTCATTCACTAGGTCCCTCCGTGTGGTTCTGGGATTTTTGCTCACCGTTCTTGTGATCATTTTGACCCCACGGGGTGAGATCTTGCGTGGAGCCCCAGATCGAGGGAGATTATCAGTGGTCTTGTATGTCTTCCATTTTCTAATAATTGCTCCCACAGTTGATTTCTTCACACCAAGCTGCTTACCTATTGCAGATTCAGTCTTCCCAGCCTGGTGAAGGTCTACAATTTTGTTTCTGGTGTCCTTTGACAGCTCTTTGGTCTTGGCCATAGTGGAGTTTGGAGCGTGACTGTTTGAGGTTGTGGACAGGTGTCTTTTATACTGATAACGAGTTCACACAGGTGCCATTAATACAGGTAACGAGTGGAGGACCGTGGAGCCTCTTAAAGAAGTTACAGGTCTGTGAAAGCCAGAAATCTTACTTGTTTGTAGGTGACCAAATACTTATTTTCCACCATAATTTGCAAATAAATTCTTTAAAAATCAGACAATGTGATTTTCTGGATTTTTTTTCCTCATTTTGTCTCTCATAGTTGAGGTATACCTATGATGAAAATTACAGGCCTCTCTGATCTTTTTAAGTGGGAGAACTTACACAATTGGTGGCTGACTAAATACTTTTTTGCCCCACTGTATACTCCAAAAATTCTGCACAGTTACGCAGCCAAAATACACAATCTTGCACAACATGCACCTACTTTCTAAACCTAACCTCACCTGTGATTTACTGACCTGATTCACAAAGAAAACAACATTTATTCTTAGACTATTTCAGATTTTTTGAAAGCATTTCTGCTGTAATATTTATCAGCTGGAAAATTCTAACTGGTTCGGAAAACTCTTCTCACACGAACAAGTGGCTCAGAACAAGGTGCATTTACAGAACAAAGGTCAAAGATTTCAGTCTTTTGGTAAGCTTGTGTTTAGCTAAAACAAAAAAACAAATAAAACTGTTTGTGTTCAGACTCGACAGAGTAGCTCTGCTTAATCACAGCTCAACAATAATTAGACTTAATTCAATATTTTGTTGGACATGTCACTAAAAAATACAGTCAGATCCATATATATTTTGACACTAGCACAAGTTTTGGTATTTTAGTTGTATAAATCGACATATTCAAGATACAGTTGTATAATCACTATGGGCTTAAAGTGCAGACCATCAGCTTTAATTTGAGGGTATTCACAGTTGTATTGGATGAAGGGTTTAGGAAATACAGCTTTTAAATATGTAGCCACCTCTTTTTTAAGGGACAAAAGGTAATTAGACAGTTGACTCTGGCGTTCATTAATCAATGAACGCGCATGACATCACGCATTAGGCCGCCTCGGTGTGTGTTCAACCCGAACAAACTCTATTAATAACTAATAAAGTGATTTTACATGCATATAGAAACAACCATGGTGAAAATGCCTGGGCTCGTTCTTGTGACCAGGACATTGTTGGAGCATGTATGAAGAAGAAATTGTACAGTTCTATACATTTATTTGTTGTTAAACTTGCTTAGAGTCCCTTTAAGGCAAAGAAGTGGAATATTCTGCAATGGGTTCCAGACTTCAGGCAGTCATTGCCTGCAAAGGATTCTTAACAAAGTAATAAAATGAACATTGTATTTATGGTAATATTAATTAGTCCAATCACTTTTGAGAACCTGAAATGAGGCGACTTTGTATAAAAATAGTCGTAATTTCTAAACCCTTCATCCAATTTGGACGTGAATACTCTCAAATTAAAGCTGAGGTTCTGCACTTAAAGATAATATTAATTGTAAACAGCTAAAATAACAAAAATTTAGTTACTGTCCAAATATTTCTGGGCCTAACTGTAACTCCTATTGTTTCATAAAATTTATTCATTAATTCAATCAGTTTGAATAAAATGAAAAATGTGTATTTAAAAGCCTGCAGATTAGATGTAAACAAAGTCATCTCCACAAGTATAAAGAAGTTCTGTAGCTCTTTCAGCCATTGTGCATTTTCTCACAAGGAAAATCATTTACTGAGAAGGTAAAAAATCATAGCGTAATATACACAACAGTGATATTAAAACATGGTAAAGTACGAAACTAGCTCATCCCATGAATCCGACTTTACAATCATCACAGCCCAGTTTTTTTAGATGTTCTTCATTCCTTTTTCTTTTGCAGGGGGATTATTTTCCAAAGACGCTGGCAGATGGATCTTTGGCAGCAGCAGGTTTTGTAAGGACCGTCTCTGTTCCTGTCCTCACACCGCTGAACACAGATGGAGCCACCTTGCCCATACGCTCTGAACATAAGAAGATACACATTATCAACACATGTGCTCAAACTCAGTGACAAGTTTCTCCTCATGGTGCATTCATGGAACATGTGTAAAGGAATGCAGAATATAAATTACAGTTTATGCTTTATTATTATTATAAATGACCTTTAGTAATATAAATAAAATAATTAATAGCAAAACCTCCAGTTATATTTAACCAAGTACCTTAACTTTATACCTTCAAACAAGCCTGAGCTAATGGTAAAAAAGTACTTTAAAAATACAAGTGATAAACTATCTAATAGGGCTGAAGGACAAAATAGACATTTAATCAACTTCAGTTGAATTTTACTGCTTCTATTTACAACAACCGAATTTGTTTAACATGTTTCTTAATGACTGTTAAGTTTTCTAAACTTGTTTTTCTTCGGATGTTATTACGTGTCCATGATCATTGACATTAGAGGATTTGGGTTCCAGTCTGGTGAGAATTCTTAACATATCGGGACGTTTTAGTCTTGATGTATGTTGTACTGGTTAAACATCAGCTGATGTAAAAAAAACAACAATAAAAACCCTTATTTTGTTGTAGATGATTAAACATATAAAGTAATCTTTTCATCAAACCGGCACAAACATGACGTCCCTGGTGGTCTAGTGGTTAGGATTCGGCGCTCTCACCGCCGCGGCCCGGGTTCGATTCCCGGTCAGGGAATACTTGTTTTATAATGTATTTTTTCTTCCTCAAGATTTCATACTATAATTATTTAGGTTGATTGAAATATGAGTATACATTAAACATTTTAAACGAACCCTAATTACCCAGTAATTAGTAGCTAATGCGTAACATTCATGTTAGAATAGCACTCGTAGAGCACAGACCAAACAGCTTAGTTTCCCCATGTTGTGATCTACATCAGAAGACAGTAAAAAGCATATACATACATCTTTGAACAATATAATGAAACAGGATATATATGTATGAAAGCAACCTGTTTTTACAGAAAGTCAGTTTTATGATATGAAATAATGTCACTGGTCCTGTTTTTGTGTCAGAACTGAAACAACATTAATGAAAGACTTTACTCACCACACTCCACCATGACCTCATAAGTCTTACTCTTCACCTCGCCCTTCAGTCCCAGTTTACTGCGAGCCCCTTTCAGGTCCTCCTCCTTCATCGGCGGGCGCTTCTTCTTTTTAACTTCACCTGACTGAAGTGAAGAAAAGCAGGAAAGTAAGTGGCGGTTACGTTAAAATCTGATGTCAAACTTGTGACTAATACCCAAAACATCAAAACATACCTGTGACATAGTTATTAGTGTTTCCACAGACTCTTTCCAATACAACTGATGTGATGATTGTTACTATCTGTTTCAGCCAGCGAGCCAGACATTATATATAGTCTGGGTGTGAGCTGTGAGTCAGTCAGACCCTCTAACACTGGTGACACTTTGGACTGTTGTCAGTGTGTATTATTAGGTGTGACGTGAGGGATGGTACAGCTGGAATGGGTTTCCTATAAACTCACAGGCCAACAGCTGATTATTCTGAACACAAGTGCAACTGAGCATGAAAAACAAAAGTGTCCACCTCCCTGCTCTGGAAGGTTGGGACTAATTAAAGCCAGAAATATTTCCTTTTTGGGTTCTGGAGAAACATTTCCAGACACTTAACACATCAACAAAGAAAAACAATCTGGGCTGAAACAGAAGTTCTAAAAATCAAACCCATTTCAAACCAAACACAGGAGGGTAAATAATACTCAGTTCCTCAAAACAACTTAAAATAGTTTCTAGTTTGTTTTGTTTGTCTAGTAGAAAGTGTTGCTATGTTAAATAGTCTCAGTAAAAGTTGTGATTTTATTCTGATATTTTGTGTAACAACTGAGCCGACAGTTAACACAGTGTTTGCGCTCATTGCACAAGACACTAATGGATGATTGATAAACTGACTCATTTTGTTTATACTTAGAAACTCCGTGGCGTGGTGAAGGATTCAGATCTTAAAGGGATCACACATGTGCAGGTTTAAGATCTGAGGTCATTAAAGATCCACTCCGATCATATTTTGAGCTATTTTAAAACGTTCTCAGTGGTCATTAAATTACAAATATGGCATTTTTACCCAAAATTACAAAACCTATGCCACTTCCTATGAAATAGTTTCTCCATACCTGCATTAGTAATTCACCTCTGTGTGGGCGGAACCATAGCTGTGAAAGACCTTCCCCTTTGCTGAGAGATCTCTGTTTATGTTTAAACTAATGGTTCTACAGCAGGAGCTTGTGCCCCGCCCAGTGGCTTTTCTACATCACAAGACCAGTCTTTTTTAAAAAGCACTTTTCAAATCACTAACGAGTCACAGAGATTTAAAAGCAGAAATACTCAGAAATGAAATTTCAGGCTTAACTTTCTCAAGATACTGTATGTCCTCTATTATCAGAAAAATGCCACAATAACATGTTACATGTTAACAACACAAAAAAAACATGATTGTCATTGGAGTGGGTCTGCACAAGAACAAAACTGATTCTCAGACAGAAAAGAAACTCTTAGTTTTGGACTTTCTTCTTCAGTTTTTAACATTTATTAACTAAATATTGGATCACTTAAATACTTTGTGTCCTGGTGTGGGAACAATCATCTCATCTTGAATGTGAACAAGACAAAGGAGATGATTGTGGATTTTAGGAAGAACAGCAACATGCCAAAACCCATTTCTATCATGGGAGAAGAAGTGGAGGTGTAGGAGGATTATAAATACCTGGTGTTCACCTGGACAACAGACTGAACTGGAGACACAACTGTGATGCTGTTTTTAGAAAGGGACAGAACAGACTGGACTTCCTCAGGATGCTTAGATCCTTCAAGATGTTGAAGATCTTTTTTAGGTCTGTTGTTGAGAGTGTGAGCAAACCTGCAGTCACCTGTTGGGGGCGGAGCATCAGAGCCGGTGACGTAAAGAGGTTGAACAAACTGATAAAGAAGGCTGGTTCTGTTCTGGTTCTTCTTACTACAGCATCTAATTTCCTCTTGGGGGTTAATAAAGTATTATTGCACTGAAAAATGTTATCTAATGAATATTTTTTTTATTTTTAAAACGTCCCAATTGCTTGTGAGTGAGAAGGCAGCGTCATGTCTCTAGTGTGCAGATTCCAGTTTCAAAAAGATAACAGGTCTGACCCTCAATGGGATTTCATGGCTTCACTTTCATACAACAAAGTAAACAGACTTATTTTTGTGTGTGGGTGGTTAAATTACATAATAAGCCTTTTTTCTCCTGCTTGTACTTTGTACTTCCTGTTAACTTGTCAAATAATGAAAACACAGACACAGTTTTCACAGTTTATGTCACTTAGTTTTAAACAGGACCAGTAGTCATTCTGACAGTGAACACATGTATTCAGCTCATGTCATACACACACACACACCTCAGCTGTTCCATCCACACTCATCACTTACAGTTTAAAGGTCTAAGCAAGTCACATTCTTAACATCAGAGCCTGCTGAATGCTGCTTTATGCTTGAACATCTGGAGCTTTGCTTGAAACAAAAAACCAACCAGTAAAAAACAAACAAACAAAAACAAACAAGGTCATTTTACTCAGGCACATTTCAGAGGAAAAAAAGGTCACACAGAAAAACTAAAGAGAAGGACATATTTAACATTGTGTAAAAAAAAAAAAAAAAAACTAGTTCCAATTAGAACAACGAATGAAAATCACTTTGGAGACAAGCAAAGTAAAGAAATGTATATATGGACATTTAAGATGAAAACAATATACCTCCAATGTGCTAAAGTATACTGGTTCCAAACAAAATGACACACCGGTATTATATCTGACAGAAAACCGAAAATGCTCTTTTTGCAGTCTTAGTTCAAGAGAAACCTTAAATCTATGAAGAGACAAAATTAAATATTACTACGAGTTATCATGCTCCCTTTGACTAAGGTAATATTACATACATGAGATGAAGTTGTAACGTTTGTAACTGTGCTGCAGTATGTTGCAGCTAAATCAAGACAGTGATTCAAACACTGAAATAAATGCTTGTATATTAGTTGAGGAGTGTGTACACACCGTCTTTCACACATCCATTCATCACAGGCCAGAGCGGCACAACTATACGAGACAAAAGGACAAACTTTGACGTGGAATCTACAAAAGGAATGCAGTATATAACCAACGCATCAAACTGAGTAGTGAGCATCATATTTGGCTCCCTAGAAACCACTAATGTTTGTTCATCTGACCTAATGTGTGAAGCTCATGAGTCAAACCAGTAATTCAGTAGTAATGTTTCACCATGTGCTTGTTTTACCACTTTAATGTTTGTTTACAACAATTTCCTTTAACCTTTAAACCCGACAGTTATGTTAAAAGTGCCATGTCGACATGCAGCGGCGATCCAAAGATCATGGCTATCTGCAAACCAAAATATTTCACAGTCCTCGTTTAGAAATAATTTGTAAAGCAGTCCTCCGGCACACGCTGGAAAAACTAAATGAAGTACAAAATAAAAATGTGTCTTTTAAGAGGATCGTTTGTGGGAAAGGTAACTGAGGTGAAGCGCTAACAGAGGAAATCCATCTGAACAGTAAAGCTAGGCACACGAGTCAAACTGGAATCCCCATGCGAAGCTTTTTCTTCTTCACCGTCTTCAGACCAGGAAGTCGACGCACGTCATCTTCATCGGACTCGTCCATTTCATCATCTGCTGAGAAAAGGATCTAAAACCAGGAAGGAGAGACGCAGAACGTTAGAGTGAAGGAGACTTGTCTCAGAGAATCTTTATGTGTTGAGGTCATGTACTGTTAGGAGCTTTTAGTGTGATAGTCGTGACTCTCGAGAGCAAATATCACCTGTGTATTTGTAAGAGGCTATAAAAAGCCAAACTACTCATGGTCACATGACTGAACACAGAGCCGCTCTGGTTACTGGTACAGATCAAACTAAAGAAATCTAATAAAAGACTTATTTGCCTTTTCAATTATTTTATAAAAAACTATAAAGAGATTCTGTGATACAAGAACGTAAAATGCCTTTAAATCAGTGACTCCATGTCAGTTTCCAGTGTTTACATCCAGACAGTGTGAAACTTTATTAAAGGGACTGTATCATGCTATTTTACAGTTTTCAACGTCTGGGATCGGCACATATATGATAAAATCTTACTGTTTGAGTTATATTCACTTCATTTGTCCTGAAATATAACTTATGTTCTCGAGTTATTCTGTGACCAGGAAGTAAAAACGTTCGGTTTACCTAAAACCCCGCCTCCCAAATGTGAGTCCGATTTTTTTTTCTGTTTAGAAACACTAAATAAACTTCTGTAACTCTCGCAGCCAAATGCACATTTTTGACGAGAAATACAATGAAATGGAGGTGCTAATTTGTCAGATGACATTCCGTGGTGAGGAGCGTCTGGAGGGAAGGACGGTCCACTCACGACTGGATGCGATCTGACCCGGGGGATGACACCAAGACTGGGATCAGACGGGTGAAGTGAGACAGGTCGTAGGCGAGGAGCGGGTTTCTGGAGGCAGCGACCGTAGTCGCTGACTGCGAGACCAGCAGCCGAGAGCGGGGCGGACAGAGAGAGAGATCGACCGGGACAGGTCTGAGTTCTGAGGCTGGATTAATGAGGTGGATAAAGCAGCACGGAGGCTAACAGGAGCTCGTGGCAAACGGGACGTATGACTGAACGCTGGCAGGGTGAGTGACTGAGTCTTTTATCCGGTGGTGGGACGGGCTGCAGTGACGTGGAGCTCAGCTGTAAAGCTGGATTCATACTGACATGTGATTAGCAGGGTCGAGTTGATAAGTCTTTATTAGCAGCTCATGCTAATAAAGAGCAGCAGGTGGTTGAAGTGTGGGAACACTGGGCTGTAGGTTAGACATCTGCCGTGATGAGCTGCTGACAAATTGTTTCGGACTCTCGCAGCTCACCTCGTACCTACTACAGGGGTAGCAGGGATTGGTCAGGAACTTCCTGATACGACACCGTGACGTAAAGGGGCTGAATACAGCCGTTTTACATCAGCGAGTAAAGCAGCTGCTCAGAACGCAGGATTCAGGAAGATTACTCTGGAATGCACGAATTAAGCCAAAAACCCCTCAGGAGGTCTTTTAAATAAAGAAATAGCATCACAACATGGTTAAAAGCTCCAAAAAGTTGATTTTTCATGATACAGGACCTTTAAATGTAATACGTCCCCAAACAACATGTAGGTGTAAAAAGACAAAAAAAAAGAGGCTTAGTTCTAAACAGTTTTACTCAACCCAAAAGCAGATCTTTTTAACTATCATCATCATTATTATTATTTTTATCGTTAGTCAGAGTAAGGCTGCAGGGGAAACAAACATGCTGCTGAGACTGGCCCCTGCTGGCAGAAAGACCTGAAACACAGCTGAACATGTGCAACCATAGACATTATATAGACCACATCTATAGGTGCAACAGCATGATCAGGGGTCTCATTTATAAAACTTTGCGTAGAATCCTTACTAAAACCGTCCTTAAAGGGACTGTATCATGCTATTTTACAGTTTTCAACATCTGGGATCGGCACATACTGTATATGATAAAACCTTACTGTTTGAGTTATATTCACTTCATTTGTCCTGAAATAGCCTATAACTTATATTCTTGAGTTATTCTGTGACCTGGAAGTAAAATGCTTGGTTTACCTAAAACCCCGCCTCCCAACTGTGAGTGCAATTGGGATGTTTAGAAACACTAAATAAACTTCTGTAACTCTCGCAGGCAAATGCACATTTTCGACGAGACATTTTTAGAATGAAATACAACGAAATGGAGGTGCTAAGGACGCTTGGTGGTGGAGGGAAATTTTATCCTTCTCAGCAGCAGCACTGCAGGTGCTCTCCATGTCCAAAATGTGCGTAAGCCAGGTTCTTAGTCAACTTAAAGTTGCACACATTTTTCCGCTATGTTTTTTTATAAATCTCAAAGTTTGCATGGAAAGTTGCTTTAGTTTTCCGACCCCGTTTTGTGCGTAAGCAAGCTGAGACCCCTGGTCATTAACAGAGACACAAACAGCTGTATGTTTTTTTTTTTATTTTAGTATACTTTTTGTTCTCAATTAATACACTGAATATACAAACTAGTCTTTACACTGGTGTCGGTATATATACACTCACCGGCCACTTTATTAGGTACACCTGTCCAACTGCTCATTAACACTTAATTTCTAATCAGCCAATCACATGGCGGCAACTCAGTGCGTTTAGGCATGTACACATGGTCAAGACAATCTCCTGCGGTTCAAACCGAGCATCAGTATGGGGAAGAAAGGTGATTTGAGTGACTTTGAACGTGGCATGGTTGTTGGTGCCAGAATGGCTGGTCTGAGTATTTCAGAAACTGCTGATCTACTGGGATTTTCACACACAACCATCTCTAGGGTTTACAGAGAATGGTCCGAAAAAGAAAAAATATCCAGTGAGCGGCAGTTCTGTGGGCGGAAATGCCTTGTTGATGCCAGAGGTCAGAGGAGAATGGCCAGACTGGTTCGAGCTGATAGAAAGGCAACAGTGACTCAAATAACCACTCGTTACAACCAAGGTAGGCAGAAGAGCATCTCTGAACGCACAGTACGTCCAACTTTGAGGCAGATGGGCTACAGCAGCAGAAGACCACGCCGGGTGCCACTCCTTTCAGCTAAGAACAGGAAACTGAGGCTACAATTTGCACAAGCTCATCGAAATTGGACAATAGAAGATTGGAAAAACGTTGCCTGGTCTGATGAGTCTCGATTTCTGCTGCGACATTCAGATGGTAGGGTCAGAATTTGGCGTCAACAACATGAAAGCATGGATCCATCCTGCCTTGTATCAACGGTTCAGGCTGGTGGTGGTGGTGTAATGGTGTGGGGAATATTTTCTTGGCACTCTTTGGGCCCCTTAGTACCAATTGAGCATCGTTACAACGCCACAGCCTACCTGAGTATTGTTGCTGACCATGTCCATCCCTTTATGACCACAATGTACCCAACTTCTGATGGCGACTTTCAGCAGGATAATGCGCCATGTCATAAAGCTGGAATCATCTCGGACTGGTTTCTTGAACATGACAATGAGTTCACTGTACTCAAATGGCCTCCACAGTCACCAGATCTCAATCCAATAGAGCATCTTTGGGATGTGGTGGAACGGGAGATTCGCATCATGGATGTGCAGCCGACAAATCTGCGCCAACTGTGTGATGCCATCATGTCAATATGGACCAAACTCTCTGAGGAATGCTTCCAGCACCTTGTTGAATCTATGCCACGATGAATTGAGGCAGTTCTGAAGGCAAAAGGGGGTCCAACCCGTTACTAGCATGGTGTACCTAATAAAGTGGCCGGTGAGTGTAACTAGAAAGCACTTGGAGTGCACAGACCTTGGTCACGCCCTCCATTTTCCCCAGAGCGTGATTTTACAAAATTCCTGGATAAATGTTCAGAAAGTCCCCTGCAGATGTAAGAACCTGACCTACCTAAAAATACAATTATCCATCTAATAAGGGTAATAAATCAGGCAATCCGAAACTTGAACTACATTATAAGTGAACTAAAGCCTGCCGTGAGATTCTCCCAACCGCAATCAGGCGCAAGTATGTTTGAATTAGCGCCTCGAGCAGATGCGGAAGAACACGACCGAAGAACATCCGTGTAATCAGCTATTATAGCGCCAGTGAACGCGCGCGTTCTGAGAGCAGCAGAAGGAGAAACATCATTAAAAAACGTTACTGTGCGTTTGCTTTTTCCAGAAAACACGGAACCGCGGCGTTTGTTCTTTTTATTTTGCTCCGCTTAGCACGACAGTGACGGTCACATAACACGTGCACGCGCAGCTCGAATATAACATTCGATGGTGGAAACTACTTCTAAACTCACCTAAGATAATTAAATAATCGTACAATCTCAACCTAAATCTTACAGGAATATAAAAAAACTAAAAGCTGCACTTCAACCAGTGATGAAAAAACATCGAGCCAGCCAGGAGTCGAACCTAGAATCTTCTGATCCGTAGTCAGACGCGTTATCCATTGCGCCACTGGCCCGCACAAACACACAGGCGTCCTCCTTCGGTATAAAGCTTCAACATCACTCAGTTTATTAATATATTATTAATATTACTCACTCAATCACTCAACTCAATACGTTATGAATCCCCGAAGGGAAATCAAATGTCTGAACAATCATTAACATCTTTGTTCTTGGACAATGAATTATAGTATACCGTTTTTAAAAACATCTACTTTTTACAAAGTTATAAAGTTTATGGGCCATTAGGATGTGCCACACATTTCCAAATCTGTGTCCCTACTGCCCCCCCCAAACAAAGATTTTCTAGACACGCCACTGATGTTTATATCTGCAAATCAGTTAATTCAGTTGAATTCAAGTCAGCCATCAAGCAGAAAGGGTTTTCTAATCCACAGTGAGAAATGTTATTTATTATACACATATAATCACAATTCCTTTTATTTTCATACATACGATGGCTCAGTTAAAAGGAGCTGATCAATCTGAGCAGATGGAAGGTTGGACACTGCTTCTGTTTCATTTCAAACAAAAAATATACAAAAACAAACAGATTTTTAACTCCTTCTCTGTCACATTTCCATTTGGACCTACCTCTGACTCCGAGTCATCATGGGAAAGAGCTCGTCTGTAGCGAACCTTGCTGTTCCCTCGAGAGTCCTCTTCTCTCTCCTCGAGCTTTGCTTTTGTCCTGTGTTTCTTCATCAGGAAGTTATCTACCACCCAGAACATTAGAGCCTAAACCAAACACAAGTGTTTCCTCATGAAATACACAGATTTTTACAATAATTCATTAC
>SSNP01000147.1:758910-780814 GCA_006937955.1 Pachypanchax playfairii | reverse complement strand
TTTAAAAACATCTACTTTTTACAAAGTTATAAAGTTTATGGGCCATTAGGATGTGCCACACATTTCCAAATCTGTGTCCCTACTGCCCCCCCCAAACAAAGATTTTCTAGACACGCCACTGATGTTTATATCTGCAAATCAGTTAATTCAGTTGAATTCAAGTCAGCCATCAAGCTTGAATTCAAGTCAGCCATCAAGCAGAAAGGGTTTTCTAATCCACAGTGAGAAATGTTATTTATTATACACATATAATCACAATTCCTTTTATTTTCATACATACGATGGCTCAGTTAAAAGGAGCTGATCAATCTGAGCAGATGGAAGGTTGGACACTGCTTCTGTTTCATTTCAAACAAAAAATATACAAAAACAAACAGATTTTTAACTCCTTCTCTGTCACATTTCCATTTGGACCTACCTCTGACTCCGAGTCATCATGGGAAAGAGCTCGTCTGTAGCGAACCTTGCTGTTCCCTCGAGAGTCCTCTTCTCTCTCCTCGAGCTTTGCTTTTGTCCTGTGTTTCTTCATCAGGAAGTTATCTACCACCCAGAACATTAGAGCCTAAACCAAACACAAGTGTTTCCTCATGAAATACACAGATTTTTACAATAATTCATTACCAGTTCTCAAACTACACACATGCAACAGCATCTCATTAGAAAGATGTAAAGTTTTTAAGAGATGTAAAATCCAGGACAAACAGGTTTTAACAGCAGACTTACATTGACGAAGAACGGAACGATGAGCATGACAATGGCCAGTTCCAGGTCAGGGTTGTGTATGGGGTTGAGGAGAGCCAGCTGCCACACATCCAAACATACAAATAACATTTAACAAAATGTTCCTTTATTGGACAACAATAAACAAAGAAAACATCTTTGATTTCTAATGCTGGCTGTGAGCAGACATGCCTGCAAGCATCAGATCAGACATGTTAGAACCCAAAAACATGTGTTTTCTTACACATCATGATGCTTTCTGCAGTTTTTTATTGTACTGGTTCAAAGACTCACATTTGTCTGATGTGAAACTTCAAGGTGTTAGTTGCTCCACAGTGGTACGGTCAGAAAAGACCTTTTACCACAACAATAAAAGTTGGATGGGGCTTCTGAAAGCTGACATGCACGTAGGATACAAGCAACACAGGCCCAGAGTTGTCACGGTGGATATGAAACCTACTGGTTTTATTTGAAACGTGTATTTCTCATGATCAGGATCTCAGGTGTTAACATGTGAGGCTCAGTTGTTTATTTTAAAAGAACTTTTGGTGGATAGTGTGAGTTTAGAGCTAAAAGCAAAAGTTGAAGTAGACACAAAATTATGGAATTAAATTTCAGTCAAAAACCCTAAGCGTGATTTTCTGCAGCGCGCACGCGTATTTAACCGTGCGCGCCCACCCCCGCGCGTGTGCGCACGCGTGCAATCCACAGCACGTGCGTGAATTCACCCCACACGCCCGCGTATGATTCATTACACTAGTATTCATGAACCTAGCGTGTGGATCTCCATACAGGCGCCTGTTCATGAAGATCTCATACGAGCGTGAAGGCAAACCAGGAGAGGCTGCGCGCGCGAAAGGAAAGTAATTCTGACTGTTTGGAGGAGGAGACTAAGGCCCGGTGTGATCCTCATGTGATTGGTTATTTTATATCAGTCACCGCCCACCGAAAGAACCAGCGGCAGCTTCCTGCTGGTGGTGGAAGAAGAACCAGACATAGAACCAGCTGCTGTCGTCATTCATTTTAATCGAAAGTTTCTGTACAATACAAAGCAACAACAAAACATTATTATAAAATCTGGAGCTCAAGCTCCCCTTGCAACTGTTGAGAGGAGAGGGAGAACCGTCACTCCAGGGTGGATGACAGGACCCTGTGCACGTCCCTCTCCCCAGCCAGAGTGCCTCCAAACAGGCTAAAACCACTCTAAAATGAATGGGTCTGCTCTGGAGCTCCAGGGACCGCCCTGGCGGGATTTTTACCCCAGCATGGAGGCTGGATGTTCTCCCCTCCTGCTCTGGAGCTCCAGAAACCGCCCTGGCGGGGATTTTGAAAACAATATGGGGGCTTAGGGTTAGCTTTGGGGCTGTTAACCGGCTTTCATGGGTCCCTTGAGCTTAATGAATCATACGCGGGCGTGTGGGGTGAATTCACGCGCGTGCTGTGGATTGCATGTGCGCACACACGCGCGGGGACGCGCGCACACGGTTAAATGCGTGCGCGCTACAGAAAATCTCGCTCAGGCTTTTTGACTGAAATTTAACTCCATACAAAATGACCCACCCTCTTGTGACGGGTTTAAGTGTAAGCCCCGCCCCCTCCATGTAAATGAAAGGGACATTATCTTAATTAAACACTGAAAATACACCTCATATATTCACTTGAGTTTTGTTGCTTCAGACACCTTGGAACAATGTGGTCAAATATTACACTTTCTAATACATTTAGTTGTAAATAGTTAATGTTTTGGACGTGTGACATTTATGTTATTTTACTACTTCATATTAGTCAATATCAGTGGACACTTTCCTGTTGAACTGGTTGTGTGAAGGTGAGTAAGTTGAACTTTCAGCCCCACATTTCTAGTGTGTAGACTCGGATTCTAAACTACAACATAGCTACTCCTGTATATTATGGGATATTATGGCTTCACTGTGTGCAAAAGAAGAAGGTGGAGACCCCTAGTTCATCTTGTGTCGACGATTGTGACTGAATATGTTCCCTCACAAAGCAAGTCTTCCTATCTAGAGTTAGCAGTTTGGAAGATGTGTTTTCCAGTGTTCGTTCAACAAGTAATAATATTTATAATAACTACTAATTTACACACATTCTGTACTTACCTTCTTCCACTGAGGGATGAGCAGGACCAACATGATGAGAACTTTCTCAAACACCATGATGAGGATGTAGAGGATGCACTGACCCAACCAAGCTGTGCACTGCACCGGTTCTCCTACATGGATCAGAACAAAGAGACAGTGTGAGGACATGTTATTATCAATGTCATAAGACTGCACAGCTCTGATATGTAAATTCTCTAGAAGGCAATCAGCTGGTTTCTTAGGAAATGTTTGATTTAGTACCAGTTGAAGTGATATTTCTGTAAGTGCCCTTAAATGACCTTTATGAACTGGTGCTTTATAAATAAACACTAACTGAATAATACAGACTGCTGCAGCACTGCAGTAATAAAGTGAACCACTGCCCTCTACTGGATATCACTAGTTTTTAATAAATTTGCTGAGGACTTACCATATTCTCCAAAACGCAGAGACTCCCACTGCCTCCACTCTACAATAGCACTGACGGCTCTAACTCCTGCATATATCAGCAACATGCCCAGAGACGCATCTAATAAGAAATTAATGAGGTATCTGTGGAAACAAAAAAAGTGAAGAGATTTCAAGTTAAAAGACTAAAACATCTTCATTTTAAACCCAGATGCATGTTAATGTGTTTATGTATGTTAACTCAGACCCCTCTGAGGATAATAAATACTCACAGCGAGCAGGGATCCTCCTCTGTGAGGTCCGACAAGTACACATTAGCAAAGTGGATGAACAGCATCCCAATAGCTTGTTTGGAGGTGTCCAGAAACCTACAGAGAGAAAATGAAGTTGCTTCCATGATGGTTGAGGGAGACGAAATAGATGAATTTTTACAGAAATGAATCTTTACCAAATCTTCCAGGGTCTCCTCTCATGTTTAGGCTCTCTGAAGCGTTTTACTGTATACACACACACAAAAAAGTAACACAGATGGGAGGATTTTCAAAATCTAAATCACACAAAGATCCAACATTTAAACCAGAAGGACTTGCTTCAGTTTTAATGTAACGAGGAATAAAAACAGTGTATCGAGACAGAACAACAACTAAACTCGGTGGTTGTAACATCCCATGAAAAGTTTCAATAACAACCATGTCAGCTGTTTTTACATAAACAGGAAACCAAAAAAATGGAATTTTAAAGGGAAGTGAATCAGAAAAAAATCATTTAATCTGATTTTAAAAGTTGCGTTTTCAGTATGACAAAGTAAAATATTAATAAGATGGTGAAATTGACCATGTCAGTCTGGAGTCAGAGTGAACAAAGACCCGATGGTTTCTGTGACTTCTGTGACATAAAGCTTCAGCTCTGAGTTGTAAACGGTCTTTTTCTCATTAGAATGAATCTCTGTAATCTTTAGTAGAGTGGGGTGTTAACGTGGGGAATCTGACTACCATCAGCAGCAAGATGGCTTTAAGCTCCATCTTTTATTCACAATGGCTGCTTGTGTTCTGTGACTCGTCGAGACCCCTCTTCCTTCCACCACTGATGACACAGACCGTAAACTATTTAAAAAAAACAGTAAAACTACTACTGAACATTTATGAATTTGACTTTTGTAAAACTGTTAACAGAGATTTGACCGTTGATACCAGGGACAGAGTGAGTTATAAACAATAACCTCTGTTACTGCTCAACATGTGTGATTTAAGGAGGCACACACGTCCTGACAGCAGCTCACTCAGACTCCTCCTTCTGACCAGACACAATATAAACACATAAACAAACAAACAAATTAATTCCAGTTCGTTGCAGCTATGAGGGCAGCTTCAGGCTGAAAACAGGGACGATGAGTCTAATTGTTAACAATCAAAATGCAGATTGGATGACGTGTTTCATATTCCATATTCTCAGAAACAGAAAATGTGCTTTTAACAGGGAAACACCACAAGATAGTTCACAGCAGAACTTATGGTTAATCGATAATTAAAGTCTATAAAATTCTTTACCAAAGTTTGAGGGAACTTCTAGCAAACACTTCTTCTGTTACTTCCCTAATTTACTATCATACATCACCATATCTGCCACATGACGTCGGTCACTTCAGGGGTTTTATAGGTAATTTCTAACACTACAGAATCTTTTGTGCACGTCCTTGTTTTATTTTGGACTGATTTTAAAGGTTTTTACACAGTTTGATGTTTAAAAAAGACTTTTGTCCTCCCACTGTTGCTCAGATCACTTCTGACATGCACCAAACTGTCCACGGAGAAGGCCGCATGCAAATGTGTTGTTGATGTAAACAAAAGAGGAAAGAAGCACTTCTGGTGTGTTTCTGACAGCACTGAGCACTTTATGAAAAACACCGAATAATAAAAGAATAATAGAAGTTTGACAGAGGAGGAAGTTCAGCCAGAAAATCCAAAGAAGAGAAAAACCAGCACAAATTCTGAAAAGTTACTCAGAATATTTAATTAGTCAACCATCAGTTATCTGACACACCACAGTATTGTTGATCATACTCACACATGAGCGTGCTGAAAGCCATTACAGCCAGAAGACCTTGCAGGAAAATCCCAAAGGAGTCCATCAGGGCTCCGTTCTCGCATCCCCGGTTTTGGTCAGCCGGGGTTGGGCCGGAGGTCGCGGACGTGTTGGTAACGGACACCGCAGGTAAAGCTGCTCCTCCTGAGCTCGCCAGGGCCACATCTCCAGGCATGTTTCCACCACTTAGATATCAGACCCGGACGACTGTGTTAGATAAAGCTGGTGGACTTCTCGATATGTCAAACAGGACAGTCTCCAGAGAAAGATGGTATCCTCTTCTTCTTAAACAGCTCGCACTCATTCTCCTGCTCCGCACATCCACACGAACATGACTGCTGTCTCATTGGAGCAGTAACGCTGTCTGAACAAGAACTTATAACAACAACAGACTCATTTTTAAAATTCAAGCTGAGCTGCAGATTAAAACCAGATAAGAAAAGGATTCCTGCTTCGACTTGGAACCTTATGCTAACACTCAAAACAGACACGCCGCTTCAACCTGTCACTAGTTAAGCATAAGTGGTTTAAACGTGTTCCAGAGTAAATAAGAGGAAAAACCAAGTAAAATGTATCCGACAAAACATCCGCAGCAGTCGTGGACCGTTCAGCGACTGAGATGCTGCTCGTACTCACCCAGCTAGCCTCTAAGCAAATTACCACTTTCCATGAAGCTAAATCTGGAATAAAAGATCTGACTTTTATTTTTCGTCGAAAGCTAGAAGCGGATAATCATCCAGAACCCTCAAAATATCTTTATCTGCAAAAACAAATATGAATAACCGGTCAGAGGTCGGGTATTTCTCCAGCTGCTTCCCTACCCAGCAGTGCCCACTCATGTTGACAGGCGCTGGGTCACGTGACTCTAACGTGGCCACGAACTGCATTTTGGGAAAAACACAACAGATAACCCGGATACGTACTTGTTTATTGCAGCGTTGTCTTTCAATACCAATAATATTCAACGACAAAATTAGTTTGTTCAGTTGTTTTTTTTTCAAGAATGGAGGAACCGACAAACAAATTAGCAAATAATTAAAGTTTTATCACACACAAATGAAGCAAATACAATAAACCACTCAAAGGGAAACAAAATTACAAAAGCATTTTAAAAACTAAAACAGTTAAAATGACTTCGCTGATGACTCAAATTGCTCAACTGCTCCATGTATTAAAGTTTTTAGGGTTATTCTGTGCAAATATACTGTATAGTTTGGACATGTACCCATTTCTTAAGCAGATAGTATATTTTTCTCTTTCAACCCTGTTGTACTAAAAGATTTGATTATGTACACTATGTACAAACATGCGCGTTGGTAAGCCACCATATAGCACACGTTTTTGCTTGTGCTTGCATTACAAAACCCTCATTGTAAACTGCTCTTACATACTATAAAAAGACAAAAACAATTTGGTCTCTTGAGAAAATAATAATTACAAAACAAAGACATAACTTAGCACTTTCAGGTAACCAGGACATTTTTGCATGTTTACAAGTTAACATGTTACCAGCAATCTCTTATTACTATTATTACAAATGCTAAACTACCAGTACTTTCTTCTTTAATACTTCCTTAGGTGTTCTTGCTTTATGCAACTTCTTGCTTGATTTCTAAAGAAATAAGATCAGATTTGACTGAGAAATGAACAGCAGCAAGGCTCCTGCAACAGTTCACTACAACACAATGGCTTCCAGTGTGTTCTTATACAAGGGAGCTGCCTGTAGTTTCAGAAGGTGCCACAATAACAAACAAATCAAATTAATTCTATAAAACAACAGACAAATGGTAAAATCTTGACTAGAACATTAAAGAGAGATTAAAAAGCCTGGATTTGTAATTTGTAATTTGGACCCCCCCCCCCCAATTTAGAATAAGAAAGGAGCTTAGAAATGGTAAATGCACATATCGGCTGTTGCAGCAGAGGTGTTCATTCATCTTGGGTCATCACAACAAATAGGAGGAAGCTGAGAGATTCAGACAACAGAAGATTAGGTAAAAAAAAACACAAATACTTCTAAAAACCATCCTACTGGAACTTGATAGCAAAACTCTTGATACTGGGTTGATCTTTTTCTTTTACATGACAGCTTGCTACACTTATCTGATCCATCCATTATTTATACCATCTTGTTCCAGAGCAGGGTCATGGGGGGAAAGGCTGGTGTCTATAATCAGCAGTCATTGGGGGAGAGACAGCCTGGAGAGGTCCCCAGTCCATCACAGGGTCACCTATAGACGATCAGCCGCTCGCACACGCTCACATCGTCAATTACAGTCACCAATTTATCCATCATGCCTATTTTTGGTCTCTGTGAGGAAACCCATGCATGCACAAGGACAAGATGCAAACTTTAAGCAGAAAGGTCCCAGCTGGTTTCAAACCCAGGACCTTTTTCTGTTAGTTGACGGTACTACCTACCCATGCAGCCCATGTTATCTGGTTTTAAACATTTTCCTCCATCAAAGTTACCATTTAACCAAAGAGCACATCAAATGTTTTAGACCTTCTGTTTTTATATCCCTGAGGATCAGGAAATGCTGCTTCAACTTTTTCAGATTCAGGTTTGTCTGAAAAGAACTTACAGACTGTCCAGTGTTTCAAAAAACAATAAAAAATCTAAACTGTATAATACATCTTCCACATTTTCTCAGGATGAATATGCACAACAGGATGTAGCCGAGTCCAATAAACCTCCAACAACTACGTGGCAAACTGCTGATAAAATGCCAGTTTGACCCTCTCAATGTGGTGGCACAGCTTTATGGCTGGTCCCAGCTTCAGATCCATGCACTCCTGCACCGTCGGAAGGTTCAGCAGCAGCAGCGCCTGTCCATCAATCTCCTGCAAACACACATTTTCACATGTTTTAGACTTTCGCAGTAAAGAACAACAGCATACTTCCAGTGATTCCTGCCTGAGCTTCACCGGGAGTGAGCGAACAATGACTCTGTTTAATCTGCAGGTATTCTTCACCTGATCCAGGAAGATCCTTGCTAGAGGAGCACAGTCAGTGCTCCTGATGAAGCGCACCACATCAGAGACGCTCCACTCCAGCGGGCTGGTGTCCAAACACAACTTCTGAGGAGGTTCAACCTTTGATGTCTGTAGAGACATAAGAACAGTGAGGCAGACGCAAAACTTCAAACCGATCACATAATGTCTGAGTCTCATGATGACAGAGACGATGATAAAAATGAATTAAAACAAGAAGTAAAAAAAAAAACTTTTTTCACTAAAAATCATGCGACATTATGCAATTTGATGAGAACAAAAAAAAACTCAAGTGTTTGGATGAAATAACATAAAATACAGAAAATACTGAACACATTTTTTTTCCTTCCTTACTTTGGGTGAGGGGGGGTGGTTCTCGTCATCAGAGAAGGAGGGTGAGCGGGGTTTCCTGCGTCTGCGTGAGGGCCTGGGTGTTGCTGGTGGGGACGGCGATGGCGTGGTGGGCTGAGATTTACCAACCGACTGTTCGGAATCATCTTGAAGATCATCCTGGAGCTCAGAGCCGGAGTCCTCACTCAGGGAGTCATCTTCATCCAAATCTTCTTCTTCTCCACTACCCTGTAGGGAAAAGTTTAACACGACGGTTCAGACTTAACTTAATCTATATTTAACTTAATTTTGTCACTTTATATAAAAATAAATGAAGGAAAGACATTAGTCTTGTACCTGTGGAGACCCAGCAGGTGTGTTGTCCACTGAGGCTGATGAGCGTCTCTTCTTATGGACAAAGAGCTGCTTCCTCCTCTTTCTCCTTCGCCCTCTCCTCTTCACGCCGCCCTCCAGGTTGGTGTGGCCCCCGGGAGGACGGCCAACACGTTTACTCTTTTTCTTTCCATAATAATACGCTGGTGACAGAAAAAAACAAACCCTGCTGTATCATACATCTATGGAAGAGGATTAGGGACACTGAAGAAAAAAATTAAGAATTCCCACTTTATTTAATCTCAGAATTCTGACTGAGTTAGTTGTCCTCCAGCAAACTCACTTCTCTGTCCTTCGGGTGTCAATCTGCATTATTCTGAGAAAAAACTCAGAATTCTGAGATTAATTAATCAAAATTCTTTATTTTTTCTTTAGTGGCCCTAATCCCTTTCCGTAGACGTCTGTCATAGATCTAACATGTTCAGAAATCTTTTGATGTTTATGAAAAGACATTATGAGTCTTTTTTAACCTACTGTATTTGGTCTTGGTGAGGACGGAGCAGTTCTCCGAGCAGTGCTCCAGAACCATGCGTGGTCCAAACAAGTTTGGGCAGCACTCTAATTTGATGCAGGTCTTTCTACAGAAATCTGCCACTCGGTCAGCAGTGCGAACAATTTCCACTGTGGCTCGGTAACTCTTCCCCTTGTACCTGGTGATTGAAAAAAAAAAAAGCAAAGTGGAATGAAAAATAAAATACTGTCCTTCATAAACAAAAACCAAAATGTTTCTAACCATTTGATCAAAGCTATTATGACTACTAAGGTGTTTCTTCACAAGCTTACAGCTAAGTAACTCCAAAAGTCAAAGCGAGGGCTCCACTGTGCAGACAGCACTTCTGTTTATGCTTCAAGTACATTTTGATTCCAGCATGTGTCCCTAAATAGAGCAGCTGTGAACACTCGTACTATTCCAGCAAGTTTTCTAAGAAGCTGAGTATTTTGGGTTAAAGAGCGCGTCTCCTCACTTGGCTTTGAGTGTCTCTCCGTGGCCTTGCCAGCGACTCTCCTGATCCAGCTGCAGCTCTCTCAGCACACGGCTGGGCTTGTACGCCGAGTTTATCAGCAGAGTCAATACCTGGACATAAAATAAGAAAGCAGCGCTTCAGACTTTCAACATACTGGAGAGTGAGAGGTCACAGATTTTTGTTCTGTGGGTTAATCTTTGAAGGTTTATACTTCTGTGTAGCTCTATATTTATGTTAGCTAGCTGTAACGTGTTGAGAGGATGTGTGTGGGACTTTAAATGACAGCCTCACATTCACAGAGTCATCATGAAATGAATATCAGGCTTAAACGATCCTCCTGTAGCTTCATGTTAGTGATTAAAGGTTTTCTTTCCAGTAAGCAGCTGGACAAAACGTCTCACCTCTTTTAGAACAAGGACACAGTTTCCAGGGCCGATGAACTGAGGCAGCTCAGCGATGCGTCCCTTGTTAAGATACGGGCCTGAGAAGCAGCGATGGTTGAAATAGATCTTTGGACAGCAGTATTTTCCGTTCCCCTGGCCTACATGTGTTAATAAAAATCAGAAAGTAATTATAAAACAACAACAACAGAACTAAAAAAAACACACCAACATAATTAGAACAGAAAACCTGAGACTGACCCATCTCAGAGGGATTCGCCATCTGCTGCTTCATAGCGTCAGGTGATGAAGATTTTGGTGGCGTTCTGCTGCAAAGTGGTAAAAACAGAGTCAGAAACTAAACGGGATGATTTATTTAAAGAAGTTCACTCATTGTACTCACTGTTTCTCTGGTTGCACAACAGCAATTTTTCTTTCTTTCTCAACTGAAAAATTCAAAAACAGATTTATGCCCAGTTACGTCCCACTCTGAGGTCTTTGTTTGTTTACTAACTCCTGATAAAAGGAGCAGTATAAACACACGCACTGTGACTCATGTTGTGTACCTGAAGGCTTGATGGGGTAAACCAGCGGGTAGCCGTTTGTCTCACACCAGCTGACTGGAAAGATGTCGAGAGAATCCACGTGAACTATCAGCTCTGGCATCGGCTGCTTCAGACCTACAAAAACAAACAAACATCATGGATTCCTTTTATATGTTTCAAGTAAAATTTTAAAAAAAAATCCTTGGTAAAGCCCCGACTTCAAAATTCAATATGGCTGCTCACATATGAAAATGATAATTACTGTAATCTACTATTTATTTTCACTTATGTCAGTTTGCATCTCATTATATTGTTGCACACACAGTACTGTATTTACTTTATGATGAAGTAATATGTTAGTTTGTATTGCTAATAGTAGTTAGACTGATTACTGACAGGTCAGTCAGTCATTATCAGGGTGACAGGGAGCTGGTGCCTGCAGGGTCAAACCTGGACACGTCACTAGTCATCACAATCATTGTATTGTATTATTTTTAATACATTTTAAAAATGTATCTATAACTGGCTTGTCTGTAATAACTTGAGGTTGTTTCTGAGTTTAATGTCTGAGCACTGGAAGAGTTTAATAATGGGGGAAAAACACCTACAATTTAAAAAATGTTGTTTCTGTGCAGAATTTCTTCAAACTGTATCTGAGTCAGAATCTCTAGACCATTAAAACAAATAAGTGAAAGTTTGAATCAATGAGTTGTTCTCAGACGAAACTCTGTTTTTATGTTCTACAATCAATATCTGTTTCATTCAAATTTGGTGTATTGTTGGCTAAGAGTCAAAATGAAGTAGTGACACTTGTTGGATGAAAAAATGCAGCAGTCCGTCTGACTAAAGAACCGTGTTAAAACACACACACACACACACACACACACACACACACACACACACACACACACACACACACACACACACAAGTGTGTTTTGGTATCCTTATGGGGACCGTCCATTGACTTCCATTGATTTTAGTAACTAGATTTATACCTAACCCAAACCCTTTTCCTAACCTTAACCATTACTGATCTATAACTAACCCTAAGACTAACTAAAACTCTATTCACACCATACCTATAAACCTAACCCTAACCCTAAAAAGGGGAGTCCCCCTCGTGGGGACCAGGCTTCGGTCCCCACAAGAACCCTCGGACCCCAGAAAGATAGTAAAAGTCAGGAAACGGGTCCCCAGGAGGTCAGAAATCACACACACACACACACACACACACACACAAGTGTGTTTTGGTATCCTTATGGGGACCGTCCATTGACTTCCATTGATTTTAGTAACTAGATTTATACCTAACCCAAACCCTTTTCCTAACCTTAACCATTACTGATCTATAACTAACCCTAAGACTAACTAAAACTCTATTCACACCATACCTATAAACCTAACCCCTAACCCTAAAAAGGGGAGTCCCCCTCGTGGGGACCAGGCTTCGGTCCCCACAAGAACCCTCGGACCCCAGAAAGATAGTAAAAGTCAGGAAACGGGTCCCCAGGAGGTCAGAAATACAAACCCACACACACACACACACACACACACACACACACACACACACAAAACCGGTTAGTCTTAGTGGAAACAGCCGAATGAAAGTCGTCCACTGACTAATAAAATTTTTAATATCTAAACTGTAAAGTTCTCTTTTCTTGTGAATTTATTTTCCCAGGTTGCACTGGTGGAAACTTTTTTATGAAATAGTGAAAAAAGGGATTTAATCAGTGAGAAAACAGGAAACACTGAAACTATTTTTTTTCATTGCAACATCAGCTGTTAACTTTTTAGTCACACAAATGTTTCAAGAAGTTGAGACTAAGATGATACTGTATGTGTGAATCTGGTGCAGAATTATTTTCAAAGCTGTAATCATTTCTGTCACAGTGTCGTTTCCAGAACCATCTAATCAATTTCAGCTGGTTTGTGTAAAACAAAGAGGAACAAGAAAAATATTCAGGATTTATTTCTGTTTCTAACTGTATTATGTACAGTTTACCCGTTCTTCCATTACACCGTCTCACCTTCCAGACTCAGCCAGATGTATGGCCCCTTGACTCTGGTGACAGTCGCCACGTGGATGTTCTCGGGTGACAGCGGGTTGACGGCCTCCAGTTTCATGGCTTCTTTAAAGCTGTGCTCACACTGCTCCTGAAAAATAAACAGAAAGGAACTTCTCACATATTCTCTCTGAACACATTATTTAATGATCTTTGTAAAAGTCTTACTGGGTCACCTGATAGACCCTCATAACACTGTAGAAGCATGTCTTTATAAATAGGGATTAATACGTCATTAACAAGGAAACAAAGTTTTTAACTGATCAGCAAGTACTTAGATAAACTACAACTCTTTCTATTTCCCAACACAAGAAGAAGCAGCTCTGCTGTCCTGCTTGTAAATATGAAAAGCTACTGTACATTTGAAACAGCTGCAGTTTGCTCTCAGTTAAATGAAGCGTTTTCAAAAAGTCAAACTTTTTAATAATTTTCTACTTTTACATAAAAAACAAAATGTTTTCTTCAGTTTAAATCTGCTCGTCTTGTTGATAAAACAGGAAACAGCATTATTTACTGTGACATTAAAGACAAAATTCATTGGGACAAGTCCACTTTAATATTAGGACAGATTAAATGCAGCAAAATATTAAATTTATCATGAAATCCACCCAAACTGGCCAACAAACAGCTCCTGCAGATGAGTTTTTAAATAATAGAGGTGGACTTACGTTTGGGAAGCAGTGCTGAGGAGCGGCTTCGGCCTCGCACTGTTTCAGGTAATCTGCCCAGTCAAAGTCTGGACCCTGGTATCCTGTTCATGATCAAATAAACATAAAGAACTGAGTGAAAACTCAGAAGTAAAGAGTGAGAGGGTCCTTACACCTCGGCAAAAGTTACATTTAAGTAGCTTAACAAAGAATTTTGGAGGATTTTACAGAATCGTGTAGTGGTGATATTTTATAAACATAAAGAAGTTTTTTCATGTTCTTAACCCAGCAAAGTATTACGCTATAAGAAACCAAAACTTTGCTTCATGAGAGCAAAACATAGTCTGAATTTTTTAGACAAACAAGTAAATTCTAAACAAACCAGATTCAGTTACAGGTGGAATCATTTTCAAGCTGTTTCTCCAAATTTTGAACATCTTTTAAAAATTTGGGACCTACTGCCTTTAAACACTTTCAATGATTTCAAGGATCCTGGAAGGATCTAATCCCAGTTTTTAGAAAAGTCCTGATATAAAGTTGTAACAACAGGACGACTGTGATGAAGCCAACCTGGTGGGGGGGAGAGAGAGATCCCGTTTTTGAGACTCCACTGAGCTGGGAAGATACCCGGACTGTCTCTGTGACACAGGAAGGACCGACCGCCTCCTTCTGACTCATCCACTCCACAAAGATCATCCATTGTAACCTGGAAATATTTCTCATCGAACACCTGGAAAACAAAGAAGGAGATTCAGGAAACCGAAGGCAGAATGTCGGGTTGCACCGACTGTAGTTTTCAAAGTTTTGACCTGCAGATCTTTAACAACATCCACCATATTATTTCTGTATCTGTTACCTTTTATGTTGCCGTCCACGTGGGAACAGTGTTATAACAGGGTCATAAAGTCCTTCAGCTAACTGGACAAAGTTTTCTTTACAAATAAAATCCATCAGAAAAGTCTCGTTTTTATAAACCAGATTATAAGTTTCATTAAACTAAAACCAGTTTCTGAAGCAGTAAATGATATAAACACAAACGTCAGTCTATCGAGTCGAGCAGCAGCCATACGTATTAACTCTTACACCTCTTTCGTCTCCTCTGACTTTAAAATGAAACATCTACTGATGCTGTTATTAACTAACTTCAACTCCTTCTCACTCAGTAAAAACATGCACGTTGAAGACGTTATGCAAACCAGCTGTTTCTCCTGCAGTGAACCTCCACAAGAAGAAAATGTATCAAACATGTATTACACCTGCTCTCCACAATCGGAGCCCAAAATCATCTAATTCCAGTCACCTGCAGAGTAATCGGTGCAATCTTCTTTAATCTGAGTCCGACTGAAGAACTCTGTCAAACTGATAATAATGTAAATAAAAACATGCGTTCAAGCATGTGCTCACGGATCAATAGACTGAAGTCCAATTGGTAACGAACACAGAAAACATTAACAGCCAAGGCAAACAAACAGCAAACACAGTGAAACATTGCACCGCAGGAGAAATAGGAAAGACTGTTACCTTGGTGACAGTAGCAGGCCTGATGGAAATAGGTGCAGCAGGGTCAACAGCTTCTAATTTCATCCGTTCCTTGAAACAATGATCGGTGATGGCAGGCTGATCCTGAGAAACAACAAAAACACGAGCTGTTCGTCATTTTCAAAAGCCCGTGTTTGGAAAACTACAAGCTGTTCACGCATCAGGCCGATCGATTCGTGGGTGGCGAAAACTAAAAGGAGGAATTCAGACAAATAAAAGCTGTGTTGGCATTACCTTAGTTAACTCTGCAGTCAGAGCTTCGTCCTGAGGAAGGTCATTAATCCTCTGTCTGACCTCCTCCCACTCCTCCTCAGTCCGCAGAGTCACCAGCTCTAAAGGAGACAAATCCACACCAATCAGCTGAGATCAGAACCTCGCTCTCTAATGAGTCGAGGATTGTTTGATCATCAAGGACATGCAGTTTAAACAATCTGCATATTTATCCAATAAACTCTAATTATTTTTATTTACATTTTCCATATTCTTTCAATAAAGTTTCAAATACAACAGGATCTATTAAAAGGCTGGCATGAGGATTCAGTTCTAACCCGGTTCTTGTTTGGATCAGTACTGCTGCTCTTATCAGATTCAGTAAAGACACAGAAGATAACCTGTAATAAAAACTGATATTAAACATTAATAAGTCTTTAGCTGCAGCGATATCAGAAGATAAATAAGCTGTCAGGACACGACTACAACAACAACTGCTGCTTCTATTTTACATATTAATAATACTGCATCAATAGAATTGAGTGATGAAAACTGTAATAACATTAACTACAGATGGAAAAATTAATTTCAAGGTCTAAAGCTTCACGTCTCTTTTTGAGTTATCTTAGAAAACGTGAGTCATTTTATTATAAATAATAATCCAAACCTTGTTTTGCTGCAGTCATTCAGAGACACATTGTAACATGCTGGTAAACAGAAACATTTCCAGGGTCAGGGCTGCTGACCTGATGGAGGCCTCAGGGTACAGCCGTGCTCTTTGGCCCAGCCGGGCGGGTGCAGGCGTGGGTGGAGATAAAAGAGCCAGAGTGTGGTGGGCGTGTCCGGGAGGCCCTCGGTGCCCAGCAGGCGCAGCTTCAGCCTCCCGCCGACGTTCTCCTCCACCTCAGCGGCCCAGGCCAGCCCCGGGTCGACGGCGTCCTGCAGCTCCACGTAGCAGCCCGCACACAGAAGCTCCACTGGGTCTCTACCGCACTGAGGCTGGGGGGTGGGGTGGGGGGGTGGGGGGGCGAGAGGTCGTAGATGAAGAGAAGACAGCACACACGCTTACACAAGCACGCAATAACACACGCCTCAGTGAGGACAGGAATTTGTACTGGAGAGAATTTGCTGCGTGACTAAGTGACAGAACTGCATCTCTGTGGCTGAACGCTAACCAACAGCACTGCAGAATTTCACAGGCTGTTCTTGAATCGAATGTGTTTCCAGCAGCGTGGTGTTGGTGGTGTAAACAAAGGTTCACAGGGATTTATATTTTACAGCCTGCACAGAACGATAGAAGAAAATATTGGATTTTATTTAGCTGAATTCTAGTGGCCATGAAACTCTGACAACAAACATTTAATTTGGTGGTAGAATTCTTGAAATCTGTGTGGTTCCAAGCGATCTCTCTCTCTCTGGCTGTGAGCTATCGTCTAGAGTTTATAAATGAACAGCTGCTCCACACCCAGCCTTACCATTTCCAGCAGGTTGGCTGGCGCGCCGCTCTCCTCAGCCAAGGCCTTCTCCAGCAGAACCTCCCAGTCTGTATGTTTCTCACGAACACCTGAAGTGTGTGATTCACAAGCAGTGTTTAGTTAGCAACCAAAGAACCGGGCCGTCTTTAAGGTGGAACACTCTTTCCACTTACTTTTCTCTCTCTCAGATAAAACCTTACAGAATAATAATAACAAGAATAAAACTCATTAAACAGAATGGATGTTTTTCAGTCTTTTAAGCGCTCTATGCAGACACTTCAAATTACACATTTTCCTGTTCCATCTTGTAGCATGTTTAGAAAAAAAATGGTGTAAGTGACACTTGAAAGCTGACTGGACAAAAGCATTAAATATTAACTTCATGTCTATTGAATTAGAAAAGTACTTTGAGAAAGACTCGCAGCACAAAGATCAGACGATCGAATCTGTTTAACGGCGTCGTGACTTGTGGGAAAAAAAAGATTGACTTTACACGTGAATGAAGCGGATTCAGTCTTTTGGAGGCGACACTGAGCTGCATCAGTAGCTGACCCACTTTAAGACTTTTCTGCAGCTATTTCAAGTTTAATTACAGATGATTGTTTCTATTTTCATCATTAAATATTATTTTTACAGAATGTAAAAGACAAGGAAAAATAAAAAGATGCTGAATATCTCAAGCCTCTGGATCAGCATTATGTTATCACCTAATCTAAGATACGACTATGAAGCAGATTATATGCTGAAAAGTGCCCCCCCCCCCAACAGGATAGACCCTGCTGCGGGTAGGAAACATCAAGTTACTATCAGATGCTGGTGGAAAAAAGATTGATGCATTTCAACATAACAGTTGTATTAATTTAAAAAAATGACAGATTTGACTGATTCTTTGAGAATTTGAAAACCTCTGCTCATCCCTTCCCTGGAGATGACCCACCCTCAGGGGGCCTCATGGTCCTGCCCTGCTGTCGGCTCCAGCCCAACGGGTGCAGGTCTGCCGTCATGATGTCACACCAGAAGTCGGCGCGGCGGTCCTCCTGGTATCCCTCGTAGCGCAGCAGCAGCAGCTGGCCACATGTGGTGATGATGGTGGCCACCCAGTAAGGGTTGTCGGCCTCTGAGCGCACACACACCTCCAGCTTCATGCCTGGGGTCAGTCCTGTTTGAGGACCCTGATCCACCTGGGAAACAGAACCAGAAGTCACAATGAATCACTTTTTAAAAATGTTTATCGTTTCAGATTTAAAACACAGTTTGACGTGTGCGTCTCGTGTGGGTGTGTCAGCTGCTGAGGTTGTCACCCACATGTTTGAAGACGTGATGAGGCACAGCTACGGCTCCAGTCTCCTCCAGGAAGTCGTCCCAGCTAAAGTCAACCACATCCTGGACACAGTCTCCATCTGAAACAGTAACATATTCAAACATATGGTTCTTCTCCTTCTTTCCCTCCTTCTAACTCATTTCAAGCAGCTCTTACCAGACTCCAGCGTCTCCTGGCTCATGCTGGTGTCCCCTCAAGGCCGAGACTAGGAGCTCGGAGAAGGAACAGATGAGGAGGATTTTTTTCTGGTGATGAAGAGAACGAGCCAAAAACTGGTTCAAAATTCTGGTGAGAAAGAAAGAAGTAAATCTTTTAGTTTGACGGATCTTAGCATCAAACTAGAAGATGATGGAAAATCTTTGCATTAACATTCAAAAACCCCGATCGTATGTTTTCCTGATGTGAAGATTCAAGTGTTTACATGAATGTGGACATGAAGCTGTGGTACCTGAATCGGACCCCCACATCATGACAGCAGATGAAATACGTTAACGTAACAAGAGAGTTGAGGAGAGGAAAGGGAGCGCTGGGCGTTGACAGCGGTGAAGAGCGTTTGCTGCTCTGTCACTTCAGCTTCATTCAGCCAACCTGTCAGACTCGTCTTTGTCACATTTGACATCTCTATTAAAAACGGGGGCCACCGTCAGAGGCCGGCCCCCACCCCACTGACCACCGGACTGCCACCACGACCCCGGTGCTCCTCCGGGATCAGCACCGCCTTTCACCCGTGACCCCACACCAGACTCTCTCTGTCTTTTTACCCCCTCCCCTCTGACACAACGCACAAACCAGAGGGCCTCATTGTTCTGGGGGTGGTGGGGGGGGGTGTCTTTTGGTACGAGTGAGAGAGGAAAAAGAGCAGCTAAATCAGGAGTAGAAACACAGACCTGGAGGTAAAGCAGATTTCTTCAAGCTGCTGTTATTGATTTTTCTGTTTTTACTCGTGTTTCTTATCTGCAGCACGTCTCAACCCCTTCGTCAAAATGTTGCTAAAAAAACTTTTAGAATTTGCTCTGAACGTTCAGACGGAACGAGTTTCAACTTTCAGCTGAACTTCACTGTGTAGAACGTCACAACCCGAGTGCTCGTTCAGAAAGACAGGAAGAGACGCAACTTCCCTGTTTCGTACCAGACGGCTGGTCTGCGGGGCCACAGCCTGTCTGGCTCTCGCACCCACAGACACTCTTGACTGAACCTTAACGAGAAAGGACCCAAATATACACACACACACACACACACACACACAAACACATGTTTGTTTTGTTATCCTTATGGGGACCGTCCATTGACTTCCATTGATTTTAGTAACTAGATTTATACCTAACCCAAACCCTTTTCCTAACCTTAACCATTACTGATCTATAACTAACCCTAAGACTAACTAAAACTCTATTCACACCATACCTATAAACCTAACCCCTAACCCTAAAAAGGGGAGTCCCCCTCATGGGGACCAGGCTTCGGTCCCCACAAGAACCCTCGGACCCCAGAAAGATAGTAAAAGTCAGGAAACGGGTCCTCAGGAGGTCAGAAATACAAACCCACACACACACACACACACACACACACACACAGACACACACACACACACACACACACACACACACACACACACACACACACACATACACACACACACCTCAGATCCATGCTACATCCTTTTTAAATGCACTTACTGAATCATATTCTCATCAGCACTTAACGTAACATCCAGCTTTAAAAAAAAAGACCAGCTGAACTTCCATCGTTGTGGGTGGGAAGTCCAATCTGACACCACAAACACCGGCGGTCAGAGAGAAAACTGCCAAACACAGTCGAAGGCAGTAAAGAAGTGAAACTAAGGCCGTATCTCAGAGATTAATCTTACTGAAGATATTCACACTACAAGGTTTTAACTTCTGACGTTTAGACTGAATAGTGGGACAGAAATTAATTTGATTAAAAATAGAATAAGATGTCAAACATATAATGCAAAGTATCTGCACTGTTGCTAAGCATCGGTCCTTACTGTGTCTGACAGAAGCTTATTTACATGTTTTTTATTTTCTCTGTGGTGGATGAACCAGTAACACCAGTTAAACTAAATATTTGTGTGTTTGAAATGAAAAGAATATTCTGAAGGTTTATAGGTTTCAAATCTGAAAACTCAGAACAATCCCTGTTAAAACACATAAAATGACCCCCAGAGATAAAGTGGGTTTAAATATACAGCTCGCTGCAGTCAGATGCTGCTGCTGGCTGAACACGGCACGCTGAGAGAAGCAGGGACGTTCTGCTAATGCTCTTCAACGGGACAGAGCTGCAGTTTGTCAAAGCATGATGAGGAGACAATGAGGATGAGTTGAGAGGGAGCCTGCAGCTAACCGGCACTGATAAAGTTTGGGTTAATCTCGTTTGTGTTGTGGGTCCTTTTGTTTTCCCTGTTTTGGAAGACTTGAAGTCACCGTGGACAAAGAGGAGTTTTATTATTGGAATAAAACAGAGTTCAAACCCTTTAAATGTGTCCTGTGCTGCTCCCGTCTTCCCTTTTAACCCACATCTCTCTTTCTTTAGCTTTTTGTTAAAGTCTTTCTACGCTTTCAGCTGCTGAGCATCACCTCAGACATCTGTACGTATGTCTGTCTGAGAGCAACAAATACCCAGAATCCTTCACTCTACGTGCAGAGAGAGACACAAATACGTGCTGAACTAAAATAATGACTATATTAACTTTTATCAACAAAAAGCAACATAAAATCCAGCTCAGTGATTCTGTAATATCTCATTTCAAGTCTTTAATAAATAATTCACTTTATATATCTGATAAAAAGCTGTGAGTGACAAGAAATACAAAGTTTTGACCTGAACTAATAAGACAGTGGTGAATTCAGTTGATATAAAGAAGTCACGGTGAATCAAAGTGCATGAAATCCCTCGGCTCGAGTCCTCGCAGCTCTCATCTGCCTTTGTGCTTGTTGCATAGAAACCAGTTGTGTGCCATTATAGCTGAAGAAAGGAGGGTTTACACTTAAAAAAAATGTCCTGCCGTCTCCTCCAAACTCCATACCCTCTGCAATGATTCACTCTTCTGAACAAACAGCCATTTAAGTTATTTTCTACAAATTGGTTTATGTTGCAGCATTAGTTAAAATAAAAAAACAAACATGATCATTTTATGTCTTTGATTCTCTGAACTAGAATTTAATATACGTAGAAAACTGTTGCATGGCGATGGTTGTTCTGCTCCTCTCACACACACATACACAAAAAATAACATTTTTTAAATGTTCTATAAGCGCAAAAAATAATAAACCAGTTTGGTTTTTATTTTTCTTGTGTGTAATAATGATCTTTACAGGAAACATATTTCTTCTAGTAAAAGGTCCTTTAAAGTGGACCTGTTAGAATGACATTTTAAAAATGCTATAAAACAATAAACAGCTGATAAGTGAAGGTTTTATATTAGTTAAGGATCATCAGAGGGAACCTGCTTCCGTGTCCGTCCATCAGCAGGTCTCTCGGTTAAAATGAGCTTTAATAACGGAGCTGCACCGGGCTGATTGCCGGTAGCAGCACGTCAACCGGAGCCGCGCGCGCTGCCAGCCGTCAAGTTGCACAACAAAAGGGAAGTTAGGGGCCAGATGAGGAAAAGACTGAAATCACCGACAACAAGACAGATTCACCCGAGCATCTTCCTCCTAACGAGCGTTTCAACGGTATTTCACACACACACACACACACACACACACA
>SSNP01000147.1:734644-751966 GCA_006937955.1 Pachypanchax playfairii | reverse complement strand
GGTTGGCGCCCTGGCTGCTGCCGGTGCAGATGGCTCCCCGATGGCGTTTTCCCATGCACCTACCTTACCTGGATCATCTGTACTCGGCTTACTGTCCTTTTTATTGTCAGTTGCTCTGAATGTGTTTTTAACATATGGGGATTGGATATGGGGGTGGGGGGTGTATCGGTGTATGGGGGGGGTTTAAAATCATGTTTTTATCCTGTAAAGCACTTTGAATTGCACTAATGCACGAAAAGCGCTTTATAAATAAAGTTTGACTGATTCATAATTATCCTTGTTCAGAATATCTGAAGGTCCACTGCAACAGACTTCCTTTAAAATAAGGGCTTTTTAAATGTTTGCAGGATCCTTATTGCCCTCCAAATATTTGGAGGTTAAAACATTTTAGAAATACAATTTGTGAAATATAATTACAGCACCATCCAAAGCTCTTCATACTGAATCCTGATCTGCTTACGTTGCTCTGTTGATGTCGAAACGGCCTTTGTCTTGAATGTGAAACATCAAGTCGCCTCCATTTAGATACTCCATGACAAAGAAGAGATGCTCCTGTGGAATAAAAGACTACTGTCAGCTCACTCATACAAATAAGACATTTTAGCATTAAGACAATGCACATGAAGGACAATGGACTCCGATAAGAAACTGTTAGTGAAATACCTTTCAAATCTGATTATTAATAAAAGACAATCCAGTCTGTGTGTGTGTGTGTGTGTGTGTGTGTGTGTGTGTGTGTGTGTGTGTGCGTGTGTGTGCGTGCTTACTTTAGACTGGAATGTGGAGTAGAGATGGGTGAGAAAAGGGTTTTCCCAGGCAAGGGACAAGACTCTCTTCTCCACCATGGTGCACTCAACATCATCATCCATGAGCACCACATCCTTCTTCAGGACCTTCACAGCAAAGAACTGTCCCTTTCCCTTAAGCTCCGCCAGCATCACCTGCAGAGGTCAGAGATGTGGGATTGTAAGAAACAGGAACATGTCAGAGTTTAATTGTAATTCAGTTTCAAACTAAGATCATCTTATGTTGATAGCACTCGGACTCTGCGTTGTGAATGACTTTTAAACACTATGGCATCATTTTTTTTCCTTCTGTGCTACAGCAGCTTGATGTTAAAGGTACAGTATGTAAGAATTAGACCTTGTTGTCAAAACCCAATCCTGTAGTGCATGTTTGGGGGAAAAAAAAACAAAAAAAAAACATCTGTTCTCAGCCACTCACCCCCTTCCCTCCCTGATTTTTCTGTTGGGTTGCCAGGTCTGATGTTGATCCTCTTTTAGTTTCTCTTGTATTTGTTCAATATTTGGGAATGTCTGAAGGTCTATTTGTTCAGCGTTGAGTTTTCCTAAGTGTGTTTGAACGCCCCATCACGTGCAGCTCGGCTGCTTAGTTGGAAGGATGCGGTGGTTTCTTACTTTTTGCTGCAGCTTGTGTTGAAGACTTGGCAGCCTTGCAGACTCACATGTGATTCGTTATGGAACCAGGAAGTCTGGACGTGTAAATAATGATTCTGGTCCAGGCTAGCTTTTATAAACTGATTGAGACTAGAGACCACCCAGCTGACTGAGATCTGATACAATGTGACTTTAATGTCCCACCGATGTTAAAAATAGACTGTTGTAAAAGTATTTCACTGTAAAATTCGTACATATTAGACCTTAAAGGTAAAAGGAATGTGTTTGAGGATGAAGACTATGGTGTGTACCTTCCCAAAGCTGCCTTTTCCCAGCACCTTGTGGAACGTCAGGTGATCGAGGGTGAGACGAAGCTGCAGAGTCTTAATTTCAGTTGGAGCAGGCGTCACACTCTTGTCCTTGTCCCCAGCTGGAACTGCCTCTGGAACTATACATTTGCACATTTTGAGTAAATAAATATGCAAACTTGTAGGCAAATATTCATGCAAAGTGAAAACAATGCAGGACAATTCAGAATAAGAAGGAGAACAGAGAATCAGCAACAATACTATCAGAATGAAAGGTGATAACTTAAACTGGACAACTTCTGAGACTACAGCTGATGCTACATGGTCCATCTTACCATCAGGATGCATTATGGATTCTCTTTCTTGATAGATCCCAACATCTGGTCCACTGGGTTCTGGTCCTTCAGACTTCTTGACTGATTTCTAAGTTTGAAAAGAAAAATGCATTAAGATGTTTTATTTGCCTTTTTAACTGTAAAGTACAAAAAAACTAAACAGCACTGCTGCACTAACCTGGGAGATTTGAGACAAAGCTTCTGCCAGCATTTTCTGGTTGATTCCACAAAGATTGGCCACCTTCATTTGACAGTTACTATGAACATTCATGTTACAATCTGGTCAGCAGACATGAAGGACGCATCACCAGGCAGGCAGGAGGATCATATGAAGAGAAGTCATGTTAGTGCCGAAGCTGAAGGTAAATAAGTAAATCAACAATCCACATGAAAACAAAGACCTCTTAGATTCACCTTCACATTTAAGGCCCTGTCTGTAGAGACCCCACAGCAGGCTGCCACAGTGGTCACAGAATGTGGGGCTCCTGTAGTTGTAGAACTTGAAGCGATGTGGCATATCAACCTTGAAACGCTCCTTATGGAACTGTGAGCAAACGAGAATCAATTAAAACAAGTTAATTAAAACTTTTTAGCTGCTTTTAAGTGAAAAGTAAAATTTTATTTAACCTTTTAGCTACAACTTTTGAAAACCCACCAGAAAGACCTCTGACTGGGTTTAAAAGTTGCACATCCAGTTTTCCCATTTCTGGAAAACAGTCTGTTTTGCATTCATGTTGGAGAACATTAACTTTCCTCACCATAGTGTCACGACTGTTTGTAGCAGTTCCAGTACACCTGCCAATAATCATTTCAATGCATCTTTTGTGGATTGCAGCATTGCATTCTGGGTGAAACAAAAAGTGCATTAAGTTAAATGTGCAGGAAAATTCAAAGCTACAAATGTGCAGAATAATAGATGTGTAAAAAAAATAAATAAAAAAAGACCAGCTAGCTAAAGAAACGCTTACGTTTGCATTTGTAACCCTGCTTGTTGAGCCCCCTACATGAGAGAAAGGAAACAGAAAAATGATAAAAAACAAAACAGACTTATTCCAGTGATATGTATTGCACCCAGTCTGATTATCAAAAACAGGAATCAGAATATTACTTAGCAGGACATTTGGTGCATTAAGATACTGCAAATACTTTCTGCAGCAGATTCCAAATAAAAAAAAATCCATGCAAAATATGAGAGTCACACTAATATACAAAAACTTAAGAAACCATTTGACCTCCTCTTTCTTTTGATGTAGGGTAAATAAAGGTTGTAGTTTGGATAAATAATGGAAGAGCTACAATGACAGATTAGCGCTGCTGCCAGAGTTGGAAGACGAGGTGTCAACCTTGTGGGATTTTCCTAGACAGTGACTCATTCTCATAATGGCTCCCTTCCAACTGTCTGTTCATAAACAAAGCTGCGCTGCTAGAAACAGACAAGTCAGAGTAGTTTTATAGTAGATAGACCTATAACAGTTTAAAGGAAAGGCCTCTCAAAGTTCAAGTATTTGATATTCTAGCCAATCAAAACAGACCGTTGTTGAGACATGTGTGACAGTTGGCATGTGATTAAAACATCTCACCAGACAAATTCTCTGCAGACAGAGCAGAAGGTGGGCTGAGGGAAGAAGGTGGCGGTGAACTCGTGGTTCTTGACGACGTGAATCTTCGGTTGCTTGAAAGCGCCTCTCCTCCTGTTGAGGGTCATGGCTCCATTTTCAGGAATTGACTTCACTGATGCAGCTGAAGGGAAGAGATTTATTTATAAATCAGATCACTGGGTTTTTTCTTTTCACTGTTCTTTCTACTGATACATGATATTTGGTACATTCTTTCAGTGAAGGCTTTTTTTTGGAAATCTAGAGCCCTAAAAAAGTTAAAGGTATTATGAGATTGAAATTTACGGCTTAACAGTTGCAGCTAAAGCCATTCAGAGAAGATGGCAAACAGCAAAGTGTATTAGAGGACAGGTGGGTGGACTCAGAGAAATGAGGGAAATATAAAGAGGGATGATGCGAGATACATTTATTTCCTCTTCTATAAGCAGTTGTTAGTGTTTGGACAGCTACTGTGTGAGCCAGCCAAAGACATGGGAGGGAGACAGAGATGGACGGGGAGAGCCTGACTGCGCTGAGGGCTGTTCACACAAGCCTAAAAATACCCCGGGCTGCTTTTCAGGAAACCTGTGGAGTGTGTAGGAGGGAGCTGATGGAGTATGGGGTTCTTTTATAATAATGGATTTCTCCAACGCAGACCAGCGCTCTCATACTGCGCTGCTCCCACACAAAAGACTCGTGTTAAACAAAACCAGTCAGGAGTTATCCCTTCGTCTGGTTCTCTCTGTCACACTGACAATATCACAGGCTGTCTGAGCTAAAAGTATCTGCTGCTGTCAGCCGCTGCTGTCAGCTGGTGATCAACCTACAACTCAAATTTAACAGATGAAATTAACTGAACATTAGATTTCTGAACAACAACACTGAGAAAACTCCAGCTGACAATGAAAATTCATCTGCTGTGAAACAAAAACAGTTCAGTGAGCATATAGGATAAAACAATATATTTGCATAGTTTTCCAGATCCCATCTACTGGTAAATCTATTGAAAATAAAATAATACACACTTGTTTCATTCAAACTTTGTTTTGAAACAAAAACAAGAACTGAGTAACACTTTGCTATATCTCTTAGATCATATAATCCCACTTAACGTCATCATCAGGTCCACAAAGGTCCAAATAAGACACCCTGAAGGCGGGGGGATCTACCACTAGGGGGCAACATATAACAAGAGCGAGGGACTCTGTATGAGACAAAAAGGGGGGGGGGCAGGGGGGTGGAAGCCAGACTATTTCTGACCACTGCTAGAACTGAGACAACGTCTCACTCCCACACTGCACAACTCCCTGGTGGTCTAGTGGTTAGGATTCGGCGCTCTCACCGCCGCGGCCCGGGTTCGATTCCCGGTCAGGGAATTTAACCTTTTCTTAGTAGAAAACTTTTGTAATGAAACAATAAGCCAAATGTGAAACCAGAATTTCAGAAAAAGGATCTTTGATCTGCTTTTCTCTCTTTGTTTTTACTGCAGTGAAGATATTAATGACTTTGTTTCAAATCAGTCATTTTCCATGTTTCCTATAATATTCCATATGTATTATTAATATATGATGTGTGGAGTATTCTGGTCGTATTAACTTCTATTACATAACCAAACCTTAAGTTCAGATTGCCATATGCAGCCCTGTACCTTTTCCAGTTGTGTCATTGTCCTCCTTAAAGCACTGCACAGCCAGCTGAATTTTTCCTGAAGGAAGGAAGTCTAACCAGAAGTCGCCAGAGAAGCCGTTTTTAGACTTCTTGCAGCGCTCTGCGAGTGCAGATACACCTATAGCTACTTTGGCAAGCGGCTCCTGAGTGGTTTGCATTAGGACCAGTTCTAGAACACGTCCTTCTTGGATGTGAGCATCAAAAGAAGACTTCCAAGCTGGATACATGGTAGCCTTCTTCTGAACCAGGGTTTTTCCTCTCTCTGTAAAAAACAAAAACAACTTTTAAATATTAAAAATTCTTTGTAAGACTTTTGAGCTCAAAACAAGATGACGGTTTTGCCCATTAAGTTTTAATTTCCGGTCCTGCTTCTTAACTTTGCACATACTTGTAGTATTTCTATAAATGTGTACATACCTGTGGTGACAGACTCTTTTACCCTGACGGCACAGAATGGAAGGTTGTTCGGTGGAGTCAGAGCCCCCAAATCATAAGTATTCAGGGTGATACGCAGAAATGGTGCCATGGTGGCGTCTCACCTGGGCCTCCTAAAAACACAACATACACTGACAATTAGGACCCGTCTCTCTCTCTCTCTCTCTCTCTCTCTCACACACAAACATCAGTCATCTTATGTTCCAATTACTCAATTTCTGCTCTTAAAACAAAGGGGAAGAGCTTCAGATGGTTCCCTCAGTCGCGATCTATAGAGGAAGTACAAGTTTCCAACTTACTACATCAGTTTTGAAACTCACTGCCGCAAGTAACAGAAAATGAGTGTGCACACACACAAGCAGGAAGAGTTAATGAACACAAAGAAAAATGTGAAAAAGCACCAAGTTTCAAAGGAAGGAAATGAACTGAAACCACATTCTTAAAAGCCTTTTAAAATAGATGTTTTATATGCATTTGTTGTGCTAGAATAAACAGATTTCAGTTTTGAAATAAAATTAGATGCAGCACTTGTCATTTTAAAAAGGAATGAAAAAAACAAAAAATCCTGCAGACAGCAAAGGAAATGTCCTCTTATTATTCATTTGTGTGGGTGCTGTTTGTATCAGTGCTTTAAGCTGTATAGAATTATGTTATGAAAGTCACTTTTTAAATACCAATAAATCTTCTGCCTGAAAATAAAAATACCATACCCACATTTAAAAACACTTGATAATAGAAAACAGAAAATACTGAAGATTTAAAGGGCAGCACATTAATTGTGCACTCAAGAAAACTATTCATTGACTTAACATAGTTTATGTCAACAGGTTCCACATAATTAAACCACGATAACTTGAAAGCATGAAGAATAATTTAATATCTTGCTCAAGAATACTTCAGCATGTAGCCTGCCAGCACCAGGGATTGAACACCGGTCCTCCAGGTGAGAGATGATCTCCCGCCCCATTAGGCTACAGCCACCCTTTAGTTGTTTGAGACAGCTAATGCCACCTTTTACTTAAAAAAACTGTCCCAGTGATAAAGCTTAATCATGTTCATTCAACACATTATGTAGGGATACATGAAACATTACTACAAGTTTACATTAAAAAAATCAATTTAAACCAAGAAACATATTTTATGTGTTATCTGAAAATAAATAAATAATGTAAAATCAATAACTGCCCTGATTCACTGAGTTCTAATAATATGTCGAATCTGGGCTGTTTTCCAACGAAACTGTGTTACGTGACACAGAGCACATTAACTGAGAACTTCCTCAGGCTGCAGCAAAACCTGGAAAAATAAATAAATGAAAAGCAGTTCTTTTAATGCTCTATATTGCTCCTGTACTTACACTAAATGAACCAATGATCTATTGAGTGAAGGGAATCACTCGAAAAGCTGAGAAACACCTAGAAAACATTAAACAGTTCACTAAAATATCTTCATTCTCCACCTCTGAGGAAACACTGAAGATCAATTTTTACCTCTTTTGTTAACTTATTAACCTCATGTTTACTGATGAAAGAAGGAATGAATGTTGCTTACTGTGTTTACATCTGATCACTGAGTCTCACAGTAACTTCAGAGCTGGTTTTAATGGTGTTCAGGTTAGCTGTGCTTTTCACCATGCATTATAAAACTGAGTAAACCAGCATGTATGAGGATGTGGAGTGTGTGTACACATGCTGTTCAGTAGACAACAAGGTTAACTCAATATTTTTTTAGGCTCTGGTTGGATGTAGATCCTGTTTTAGTTTTCTGAAGTGTAGAACGGAGTTAAATATTTTCTCACACAAGATCGTGGAAAATACCACCTCAACTAATCGAAGTATTAACTAAAACAATCAGAAAAAGCCCAAATTTATGCACATTGAACACATCTCATGTTTAATATGTGCAGTTGTATCACTCAGCAGACTTTAAATAAAGATCCATAAGCAGACGTATATGTAGCTTAGAAATGGATTCCCTACAAATCTGTGATAGAGGTCACTAGTGGAAGTGGGGATGTGAATAACAGACATGTTTTCTACAAGGTTTTCATTATGTGGAGTGCTTAAACCTGAGCTGCTTTAACAGTCAGCGTTACACAGGCAGCACATTTAGTTCTGCACACGGGGTTTAAGCACTTTAAAATGTCTGGAATTTTATCCACCAGCAGGGAGACGTTGATTTAAAGACTCATAAAGAAGTAATTATTTCTAACTGCTTTAACGACATTAAAAACAGGACCACAAATAACAAAGAATTAAAGATGTTAAAATTAATTTTAAAAGTTCATAAACTGATTTTCTTATGTACACAAACAGACTTTAAGCAGAAAGGAGAGTCTTGTTTTCCCAGAGGGAATGGAAAAAATGAGCATGTGTAGTTTGGAAAAGGGGTGGGCAGAGGAAAAAAACAAAACCCACTACCCACTGGAAGGCAGATCTATGGACACAGGAGGGAGAAGGAAAACTCAGATTTTTTCAGTTAATTAACTACCAGCAGGTAGATAGTGTTCATATGTAAATTAATTGAAAAGTGCTAGTAAAGTGTAACATCTGTTAGAGTGCCTGTGGTCTGTGTTAAAATTATAACGCCTAATAAAAGCGGCCAGAGTGTCCTGCAGTAAATGGTTACACATTTATAACTAGGACGTGCCAGTAAATACAGCCAACTTAAGATAAAGAAAAAAAAAGATATTGTATCTGTCATGTGAGCTATGGAGATCATTAAGGGGTTCTCCTCACATAATTTGGCTATATGCATAATAAAAAATATTAGTGCAACTATGATGTATCCCTTAAACATTCAAACCTTCAGCAAGACAACTTGTTTTAACAGTAAATTCATCAGGTTTTTATTTGTTTGTAGAAAATTATAGTAGATTTTCTTCTTTTAAATCATTTTTAGGTTTTTTCCTTAAATTTAAATCTTTGCTATTTAAAAGATTTCATGAGTTGCAATGGTACTACCTAAAAAAAAAAAAAAAAAAAAAAAAAGGACTTGCAGTTAATTTAAAGGAGCAATAAGCGAAAATTCATCATTTCCAGTTTGAAAGAATTCAAAATATGCAATGTGAAGCTCTAGATGTGTAATTCCATCTGGAACATAGCATGAGGTCACACACCATCTCTCTGTGTTGATATCGAGCCTCTTGTTTACAAAGGTGGTCTCCTTCCGCGTGCATGTTCGTGCATGTGAAACTCCGCCTCCTTCATGTATTGAGCGAAGGCCCTCCCTTCGCTCAGTACAGCCGACACACATTGTTGAAGCGAAATGGCGGAAGGCGGAGCAAAGCGTTCACCTGAAGATGACCAGGAACACATTTCATCACCCAAGAAGCCACGGCCAATGACAAACAAACCGGGTAAAGCAAGGGACAAAACCAGGATAAACATTGGTCTTGCTTTTCCAAGATGGAGAGCACTGAGAGAACGAGAGAATTTACGATTTGACTCGGAGCTGGCTTTTCTTCTCCTGGACAGGTAAGGAACAATCATTATTTTAATCTAGTGTTACTGTAATGACTCGCTCTGGAAAGCCATAAAGTTGTCAACTTTGTCCTTTATACTGCTTGAATTCAGTTCTGCTCTTTTACCTTGTAGCTGTAGCGGCTAAATGTCTGTAGCGGCTAAATGTCTGTAGCGGCTAAATATCTGTAGCGGCTAAATGTCCGTAGCGGCTAAATATCCGCTACGGACATTTAGCCGCCGTGTCATGAGAGAGGAAAAGTGGCGACACGTCGTTGTGGCTTTCAGCCAAGCTGAATGGAGACTGTGGTTGTGTTGAATTATCCAGAACATTTTTTCACATCTGAACGTCAATCATGACAGACTTTGTTTTGGTCTCAATCCTGTACTCAACAGCACAACTAGTGGTGAAAAATCGCTTGTTGCTCCTTTAAGTTCACTTTTTACATTTTAGAGTTGATATTTGTCTTTTTTTTATTTTTAAATCATTGTACTTTTCCACAGCAGTATGTGCATTAATAAAAGAAAATAATCCATATGTGTCAGAAAAGCGTGACAGGCTAGAAAACATAAAACATCAAAGTCAAGTTCACCGATGCGCCACATAGTTTGCAGACGATTAGAGGGACTTACAGGAAGAAGTGATCGAGCAGGTTTAGCAGGATGGAGCTCCTGTGAGTCAGTGTTTTATCTGCAGGTCAGTCAGATTGTCATTACAGAGACAAAAAATTAAAAATGATAAAAAGATCTAGATACGTTCTTTTTTAGGTCAGTTATAAATTATAGGACTCTTTGAATGATTATTGATTTAATAACATGAATTCAAGTTCTGATTGGATTTATTTTCATAAGTATTTGATAAGGTAAATCGCCGATCCACCCTGTGAGTCAGACAGCTGTCAGCAGTCTATTCAAGTTGTTATACTTGTACAACTGGAACACAAAAACCCTTAAAGTATTTTGGCAGTACACGAGTTCCCATGATTCAGTGTGAACCAGAGCCACTAAAACCCAGAAAGGATTTCCACCATACAGTGAAATCATTCTCACCACTGACAATGTAAAATGAGAAAATAAAAATGTCAGCAAAAAAGTTGTGGTAGGATAATTTTTTTTAGTCTGTAAATATCCTTCTAAACATGGCATCGTTTCTAAAAATACCTTCATCCACATGAAACCACTAAAAATGACCCAACTCTGTAGTAGAGTGGAACATTGTTAATATGAGGAAGAACAGAATACTTTTAGTGGACTGATGACAAAATAAACTTCTGCTTTGTATCACATTAAACTACAAAAGCACAAACGTGCAGCGCTCCTACCAGTCCAGATACATGGACTAAATGGACAGCAAGGGACGTGGCTCAATTCACTGTCCACAACACAGTTGTCTCACTACCTGGTTTCTACTAGTCTAGGCCAATTTTCTCCAGGTTCCCCGTCTAGTTCTCCTCTGGTGAGTCAAGCGTGTTCTTCATAAGCTTTGTCTGCTTATTTAAATAATACAGTATGAAAATGTAAAAAGTTCTGAAACATCTGAAGTACAAATGCAAGTGTGTATCTCATGTCTGAAGTGCTTGAGGTCGTGTGTAGAATTGAGGTAGACTGACAGTTTTTTAAAAAACATCTAGCTGTTAACATAAAAACCAAATGTTGGAGAGATTTTTCTCACTTTGGAACTTTTTTCTTTCCCCCCCCCCCTTTCACTGAATTCCACTTTAGGGCCCCTAATGAAAAATTTGAGTGAACGAGAGGCTGAAACAATTAAAAGAAAAAAAAAGTGTAAAACACTGTTCTAAATGTGGACAGCTTAAACGTTTCAGCATGTTTGTGGACATCATCTTAAATGCAGCTATTGTGTAGAACAAAGCCACAATTGACATCAATACTGATAAGTATTTTCAAACAAGCTAAAAATATCTGCTGTGGAAAAACTGAGTGTAACACTCATTAGTCACATTTTGATAAGGATTTGTGATAATCGTCTTCAGGAAAAGTGGATTAAATGTCCTTTGAAGTCCTACTTTATCAGCTCTGTTTGCTTATTTCCGCCTGATATCGGGTGTGGCTTTGAGATGACATTATACATGTTCATAAGATGTCAACCCAAAACTACCCCAATCAGCTGATATAGACAAAAATAAAAACAGGGATCCTGAATAGTAAAACTAACTGCATGAAACGTAACTTTAACATTGCTAAAACACTCTAAAGTGACAGCTGGTTGTGGTAATAAAAATTAGGATGTTATGTTTTGACATAATCTCATATCAGGAAGTGATATTAAAAAAATATATTCTGAACATTTTAAATCCTCTTTCCTTTATCTTACACAGCAAAAAAAACCGTGTCATTTCAGACTGGGTTCATACCGCCGCAAGTCAAAAAGTTCATGTGACCAACATGAATATTGACAAGGAAAGAACAGGAGATGAACGGAAATCTCATAAATAACTCATAAAAGAATCTAAACGATCTAGTTAAAGTGACTCAGCAGAGAAAATCACAGCAGAACAAGATACTTAACATGTAATTACAGATCAGTTCTCTAATCTGGTGTATAACACATTTATAGATTAACAGCTGACTAAAGTGTCAAACTGAACACCAACCCAGATCAAACACCATGTCACATGACGGCTGGAGGACTGCACACAACAACTACAGTAAATCTTTAAATGTTTTTTTAAGATGCTTTTTCCATGAGTCAGTTTTCAGATGGTACATCTTACCACCATCTCCTTCCTTTGTGTATTTTGGATTACTCACTCGCTGCTGCTTCTTTTGCTGCCAAGTCCAACTGTTCAATTTTCTAAATAACTTGTTAAAAAGCAGTTAGTATTTCAGAGCTCTGATGTAATGATGCAAATACATCATTTCTAAACATGCTGATTAAACTCTGCATTGTGAAGAAATTTGTAGTCAACAGTTCTAAACTGAATTTTGATCATTTTAGATTCAGTTGAACTGAACGCAAAACATTTTAGTTTGACACACAAAATGTAAATTTGAATGAGTTTTGTAAATGAGTTTTAGTTCAGGAAATTGAGAAATAAAAAGAAACCTATTGTTATTTCTCACAAATTTTTCCAAATAAGATTTTTTTCCCTCCCTAACCAAAGCCTCTTGGACTGTGGAACAGAAGCATGCTGTAGCTTTAACTCCATCTTGAAAGCCCAGTTGCACTAACGCGTGTGTGCACTCTAATAATCTTAAACAAAGAAGGCTTTAATGAATTTTTAGTGCAGAATGGCACGAAAGAATTAAAGCCTGCCTTTTGTTCAATAACCAAGGTTAATATCCAACCAGCAGCAGCCCAAATGTTACCTCACACACGTGCACACACACACACACACACACACACTCTGATCAGGTTTTACTGAGATGCAAAAGGAAAGTCAGCAGGAGAATAAGAGATGTGCAGCTTGAAGGTCAGAGCCAGCAAAGTCACAGCTGAGATACATTTACAACACATGAAAATCCTGGAATTAATCAAATCAAGAAGGTGTGAAACATCCAGACAGGCAATAAACTTCAATGTGACCTTTTTTGTAACCAAGTGCTCCCTCGCTGATTTTAGGGGGAGTTTTGTTTTGGTTTATTGGCCTGATGTCAAATCTTGGAAAGAATCCTGCTGCTGTGTGCGAAAGTGAGTGTGTGCGCGTTCTCTGCATGCATTAAAAGTGGTGTCCATTTCTGCCACACTCACAATTTGGAAAGGCTTAGCTAAGCCAAACGGAGCGGTGTCCAAGAGGACAGCCTGGCAGGGGAGCAGGTTGTGAGGTGTGTGTGAGATGGAGAGATGAGAGAACAAAAAGCATCTGATGGAGCCAAACAACCACCATCTCCTCGCTGACTTTGCAAATACCAGCCAAAGGTTTAAGCAAACATGCATGTTTACTTATGAACAGGTAGAACCTGCAAAAAGAGCCAACTACCCGTTCTGGCTGTGGACAAATACAGTTTTGCATGAGTTACAGGCAAAAAGCTACTACTACTACTACTATTAGCCTAATAATGATGATGTCATGTGATGTGCATAAAACCTTTCTGCATGTTTTTATTGTTTCTAACTGTGTATTACAGATTACTGTAACTTCAGTTATTCACTCACTATCTTACTGCTTCTAAGTAAATAATAATCTAAACGTGCAGTGTTGAAGCATCAGTACTGAATGAACTGTCCTCCACTCAGCAGATGTCTCTATTGCACCATCCAAGCGCTTCATGACGCCACGAGCCAAATATTGACGCACCTGTAACAGCAGATAGTTACCTGCGCACCTGCCGGACAGCGTCGGGGTGCGTATCACAAGCCAGTCGAATTGAAATGTCAAAATAAGTTAATGTATGTTTATTTTTTAAACTGAGCGATCAAATCCGACGCTGATGCGGTTTCACAGAGCGCGCGAGGCGCCAGCAAACCGAAACTGTGCCATCGCGCAACGCTCGCAGTCTCACCACAGCTTCTTTACCGTCAGGCGCCTTGAGAGGCACAGTCAGGTTCTTCTTGTTGAAGACTGAGAGCAGTGAACAAAAGGATCTTTGATACCTCACCCTAATGGACTTTGGTCGCAGCATGAACAGATCCTACAGTTTAACAACATTAATCCAAAACTGCTACTAAACAGGTTTTAAATCATCTGGATCAAAACCAAAAGCGTCACGACTGATAAATATTTAATGAAACGTTTTCTCATTCATCTGAAAGTAGGACGTCCAAACCTTTGACATAAACCTGCAGAACAAGTCAGGGTTGTTTTATCCGCTGATGCTTGAGCGAAGATAAATGAATCAGTTCAAATCAAAACTACTTCTAAACAAGTACTACGGTGTTTCACTGAACTCAAGACAAACAGACAACGTTGAGTTGGTTTGAAAACAGCGAGGCTTATTGTCTCCCAGAGGTTCTAAACGCTGAGCTCAAGTTTTCCCCAAAAAGCGAATCTTTTTACCGGCTGTCAGAAACTAAAACTCACCTGTTTTAGTTGAATTAAGCGTGTTTGTCCTGCGTTAAAAGCCTGGACCGAGTTCGAAGCTTACAGCGTCGGTTTTAAGACTTAATTGTGTTTGAGGAAGTGCTCGCGTCGCACCTCGTGAAGGGTCCTTGTGTTTCTGTCTGCCAGGTTGTGTGGCAGCTCTTTTAGCACGCCGCGCGTGGACGGGTGGCGTCACGTCACACAGGTAAATTCCCAGAACAGACACAGACAACCCACCATCCCACCAAACAAGTTCTCTAATACTCTATCGATAATCTAGAATATGTTAATGTTCATATTCACCAGTTAAATCAGTCGCAGGGGAATTCTATCAAAATAAAACAATATATTGAAAATACCTTGATTTCAACCTGGTATAATAAATCAGAGCAGAAAGTGAAAGATGAAAGTACATAATTAGTCCTGCTGTTTCATATTACGTAAGAATGTCTCATTTTATATTTCTAAATAAATAAAACGTGAACATGTCTAGAAAACAATAACAAGGAAATTAATTGAGACTATCATTTAGTCATATTTTCCTTTACAGCAGGTTGATCACGTGGTATTAAGTCATAGGACCCCACACCTCAGGGCATGGGATGATCAACTTGTCTCCTCAAGAGCTATTTTTAGTCTCAAAACAAGGATAATAAATGACGTACCGGCGTGACAATGAGGGCTGGACGCTGACAGAATACTGAACAAAACCCCAGGAGCTAGTCATCATATCACCTCCATCACAAACATCACAAGAGTGAAAGAAAAGACACAGAAAACAAAAACTACAAAAAATTAAATGTTAATTTGACCAAATTGACCAAATGTGAGCATCTAAATTTGTAAAAAATAATAGACATTCTTGTATCAGCCAGGACAGACAGCAACATCCTTATTAAGAGGAACCAAACTGAAGTCCTACAACAGGAAGTACTTCTTTCATTTCTTTGAAACTCACATGTCTTAAATGACTTCATGTTCCTACTGCAAGGAGAAAATTCCACCCAATAAAACAAGAGAAAACTTCCCATCATCACCTTATTATTAAAAAAAAGGTGTGCATCATGTTCTGACAAGTCATGCTTAGGTAATAGGAATCTTTGTTGCAAATAGCTGAGATTACAGTGGTAAAAAAATCCTCACGGACATTAGAGTTAAAAATAGAAACACCATTGTTGACTGTAAAACATTCCACTTTGAGATTTTACCTGTTTATGCACTTGCAAACCGATGGAGTGTGTGACCTCTGCTGAGTTTCTGCATGGTTCCAAACAAAAAGTAATGATGTGAGATGTTACAGAATCATGTCTCCATATTGTCTTTGTTCATCTTATCCTGTAACATCATGCATGTTGAGTCTGTTTTCACTCTCTGTCCTCACTTCCTTATCTTTACTCTCAACTTCATCGGCTTCATTCCTTTTTTTTATGTGCAGCAACTCAACAGTGAGTAACAATGTGATCTTCAGATAAATCAGCAGTTTTAAAAACAGACACAGCAACTCAAAGTTGTGTTCATGTGAAGTAGTATTTAAAATGTTTGATTCCAAACCTGTCTGCTTTCAAAGCAAATAACACACAGCTTCAACATGAGCAGAGTGTGAGCTGCTTACTTCTCGCTCTCATTCCCATTTAGCTTCATTGTGTAACCAGATCTACACTCATGCTCTCGTGCATGTGAGTGTTAGACTGAAGTAGTTCTCATTTCCTCTTAAAACATTCCTCCAACTATTCTTGTGTGTCTACAGCATTCCATTACATAAAGATTTCAGGATGAGAGCATGTGGTGTGACTGACCTGTCTGTGACGTCCTGAGCCAAAAGCAAATGGGAAGTTTTAAGTTTAAGCATCCAAATGTTTTCTTGTCTGATTTTATTATTATTAATTCATCATTTACACTTTAGTCTAATCACTAGTTTGATTTCAAACATATTTATTTGCTCACCCTTCAGTTTGGAGAGGGTTTTGGGCCTCAACTGAAATAATACTTAGTTCTGTGAAACAGCAGCTTAAAGTTACCCTGAAGTCCAGATCCTGTCCAGATCAGTCAAACATGACATGCATGGAGCAGACGTTCATGCTGGTGCTGCTAATCAAGCACCTGATTGTCAACAGCTGAAGTTTTAAACAAGAGTCAATAGGCCGTTTGAGCAGTGGGAGACATTTTGGCAGACACGTTATTCAAAGGTGCAACAGAACCCACAAACTCAACGCTACTGCTCAGATTGCATTTTTCTTACATCCGTATCTCTATTTAAAAAGAAATTAACATGAAATTATCATGATTTCCAACAGCACAAGATTTATTTCTCAGAAGTATTCTTAAATGAAAGAAATAATCAGCCAAACACACATTTCTTTACTTTTTATCATGCTGTGATATTTTTACACACTGTCTCTTCTACATGGTGCAGAAATTAGCAGTTTTTGATATATTTACAGGTTTATTTCTTGCAATCTGCAAAAACTATGAAACTGAAGGCAACATGTTTATATAGATTAGACATGTCCAGGACATGGAAATCCAAAAATGTTTTCCTAAAGAATAAACTAGACTTTTTTTCTGCTTCTTGAAATGTTTCACCTTTCATCCATCAGTTCTGATGTGTTTGGAGTTCCAGGTTTAAAAGTTGCTGTCAAAACAAAACTATGTGCAGTATGGTGTTGTTACAACCCCCCCCCCCCCCCCCCCCCCACCACACACACACACACACACACACACACACACACACACACATTTAACAGGACAAAACAACACTAAACACACAGGGATGTGGTTTGTCTGTTCATACTTTCAAGCCTGGAACACCCAAACTGTGATCAGAGCTGAAGAAGAATTTTGGATGAAGGTGAAACTTTTTAAAGAGACAGAAAAACAAAAAACCTTTTGGATAAGAAACTGAAGGCAGTTGGTTTTTCTGTCTGCTAGAGGAACGTTTTCTCATCACGTCTCAGTGTGTGTGACATAAATTACAGGATCAAGCTGGAGATTTGGAACATGGTGTCCAACCAGGATATTGGAGCCAATGAATGAGTTCCCTTGCTGTGAGTGGTGTGAACACTTCCATCTTAATTTCATCATGTTCAAGTATTAGGTCAGTGAGACTTGGGGGGATCATGTATTTAGAGTAATCCCCCCAGTTGT
>SSNP01000147.1:689644-729644 GCA_006937955.1 Pachypanchax playfairii | reverse complement strand
GTAGCCTCTTCCATGGCGTTGACCCATCTGTAACACAGGATTGAAACATTATGACTTTTAACTCAGACCCATGTTGTATAAAACACTAGATTAATTGAACCCTTTTGGTAAAAGCTCTTTTGAGTCACATAAAAATGTCACTGAGTCGTTTGGTGCCCTAAAAGTTTACAGTTTTAAAGCTCCTTCACTCTCAGAAATAGAAGTATGAGACAATACCTACTGTATTTACCTATAGGTAAATTGTTTTAAAATGTTTCCTAAAATGTACAATATTGGTCTTTAAAAGGCCAGAAATGTCCCTCTGAGGGTTCAAATTGATATAAAGTATAAATTTGTACCATTTCAACTGCACCTGCAACCCTGGTCAAGGCTAGTTAATCTCTATATTATTAAGTTTCTTCCATCATTTTCAATATTATGTTTCAGAATGTTGGTTTAAAACTTCAAAACATGGTGTAATTTTACTGTTTTAGTGGAACAAATTCATAAGGTACAAAAATGGACCTGGACTACAGGGTACACCCCCAACAGGGGCGGGGCTTCAGGGGGGGCAGGGAGGACGGCACGCCCCCGGCCTGGACATCAGAGGGGCCCGGCTTAGAAGTATGATGTGAGAGACGGGCCTCTTCTACATCTGAAAAAAACTGGTGAACACGGGCCTTTTTATAATTCATACTCAGCAGTGGATGGAGTTTGGGTTCTGATCACAGAACCGTGCAAAATACCGATTCATGCAGGGTTTATATGTGTTACCCAGTCAGGTTTGAGTCATGGTTGCTAGAAGCTTTACAAGAAAGACTGACTTTAGTGATGTAGCAGGTGTAAAATATTGAATAAAACGTTGTCCTGCATCACTGGCTTTATTTTCACTCTCACATGGAGCTTTATGACGCGCAAATTTACAAGTTAATCACCGATATTGCATCCAAGTGCATTGTGGGTAAAACTCGTCATCTAAGGGCCCGGTCATTTGCTCCGCCCCCCCACCCGGCTCTGATTTGTTCCGCTAATGACCCCCAGAGATAGGAATTTGTACCCTTCCTGTCGCTGGGGGTGTATCCTGTAGTCCAGGTCACATAATATTACAATATAGAAAATGATGAAGAAGAAAAGTTCTGATTTGTCGAACATGACTGAAATGAACATTTACTTATTTGTTGCGGCTCATTTGAATAAAAATATTAAAAGCATACAAAATACAAAATATAATCTAAAATAAAAACTGGATTCACCTGCACTAATTGTGTAAATTATGATCACAAAAAAATGACCTGAACATTAATAATGGGAAGTTATGAAATGTGCAATATCCACAGAATAAACAAATCTCCCTGTTGGTACAGCAGTCTCATTCTAATTCTTAAAAATGTCTTTTTTATGACACTTATTTATGTCAATATGAGACCCGTCTCTAATAGTGTCCCTGACCTGCGAGCGGTGAGCTGATCTTCAGCTCTGAAGGTGTAGTACAGCGTTTTCTTGTGGTATAAATGAAACATGTTGCTGCTCTCGTCTCCTTCTGGACTCTCAGCCAGTTTGACAGTGAAGCCCTGCAGAGGTAGACTTTCTGAGGCCACTTTATCCTGAAGGAAACAAAGTGGAGCTTCAAACAAGGTACAAATGACAAAAAAACATTGTAGCAGCAAGAAAACAAGCAACGCAATGTAACCCACAGAAAAACAAAAGGAGAGCACAGAGAATCCCTTTATTAGTCATCTGCCCATGAAAAGCTTGTAAAAGTGTAATTTAAGTTCTAGTCCTGTGCTGGATAGTCAAGAGGAGAATCAAGGCTGTGAGGAAACGCCTTCATTGAGAGTTAGAGGAGAATACAAGTGTGTTTGGGGCCGGTGCGGGAGACTCTGTGCCCCCTCACCTCACAGGCTGTGAAGGTGTAGAGCACCTTGTCTTTGAGGAGGAACCACAGTCTCTTCCATTTCCTTTTGCTCTTCTTGCGGCGCTGCAGGCTTCCGCTCATGGTGGAGCCCTCCACACCAAGCGACACCTGGTAGCATGAGGTAACATTAGAAACTCAGATCAAAGAATATCTGTGTAACACCAGGAGATCCGGATTTATGATTCACATAAAGAAGTGGAGTGTGAGGGCGCACCCTGCTGGCAGCTATCTGCAACATACTGAGCAGCTGTTTTAAACACCATTCACACCTCTGGCGACCCTGCTACTCAGACCATAATGCAACTCTCCCTGGTGGTCTAGTGGTTAGGATTTGGCGCTCTCACCGCCACGGCCCGGGTTCGATTCCCGGTCAGGGAATGTATTTAATTACTTTGAAGAACTAATTATACACATTGTAGTTTAAAAATAATTGCCTGATCTTGTCTGGGATTCCTGACAGGATAATATTTAAATAAGGAAGTGATTCTAATCTTTCTGAAATGTAACTACATGTAGAAGTGCAGTGTGTTCTCCACCTGGCTGAGGTTGGAGGTGCTCTTTCTGGACTTCCACAGACTGGGGGGCTGTAGGCTCTGGAAGACAGCAGAGAGGGGACGACTGGCCCGGTGAGTCCGAGGGCTTGAGTTACCGGATGCTCCTGATACGCTGCCACCTGCACATATACATAAAGTTTACAATCAGGCTGCAGTAATAAATGTAATTAACCTTTACCTTAGTTTTTACATTGTAAAAACTTGGGTTTTACCTCTTTTCCTGAGCTCAGCGTAGCAGTGGTCACATACTTTAGCCACTCTGTTTTTGAGGTACTTCAGCGGGTATCTGTTCCTGGAACAAGCTCGACACACCACCTGCTCAGAGATAAAAAACATCTGCAGGTTTTATATGTCTGTTGATGCAGATCTGAGGTTTCATTTATAGCAGCAGCAGTATCAAAGTGCAGCATAATGATGTTAGTATCCTCCTCATTAATATACATGTGCACATACATATACTGCACATCTGACCTTTCCACAGGCGTTACATTGGTGACGTCTGAGCGTGAGGCTGAAGTCAGCTGTACAGTTCATGCACATCATCACATGAGAAACTGGCACCAGTTCAGGCGCCGCTTCACCCAGAGCCATCCACAGTTTCTCACGCGCCTGTTGGGACAATAACAGCAGAATATCTGAATATCACAGCCAGAATTTTTCAATAAATTTCTGCTTTGTTTCTGATTAGATGTCAAAATATCAGGAAACGGGTGAGAGTTATGAAAGTTATTTAAAAAGGCATCATTAATTCTTCTGTTAATTATTTAGATTTTGTCTGAAACTGTGTCATTGTTACACAGTTTGCTCCAATAAAGTTTGTTTTCTTACCTCACTGCAGGGTCCACCAAACGTGCAGAGGCCCGCAGCGTGATCTGCTATGGCGCGACTCAAAGTGTGGAACCAATCCTCACGTTCTCCAACCGAACTGAGAACAAACACTGACTTCAACACAACTACGACCTTTAAATCACCTTCAGCCTTCACATCTAAAGATGTTTTAAAACAGTGATTATTCTGGCTGCGCATGGCGTTTCTCACCTGGCGGACAGAGTGATTGTGATGTCAGACACTTCAATCCTGAGACAGTTTAGAACGTTTTCCAGGACAGGTTTGCTCACCTGCATTTGATGTGCAGAAATGAATCACACTTTGAGCCAAAATATCAATCAAGTATCTATTACATGTTTGAAATGAACTCATTAAAGTGGAGAATAATAAAAGATTGCTTTACGCACCTTCATCCCTGACAAAGACAGTGTGTTCTTCAGCCTGTATTTTCCATCTTGCTGAGGGTAGGTGTACAACATTATATCATTCATCTGTGGAAAACACAGAAAGAGACAAAAAGAGTTAGAAAATAATAAAGAGAAGCTTCAGCCTCATGCTGCATGACTTGTAATACATCATCACCACCACAAGGTGGCAGTGTTACCCTGAGAGATTCTTTCAGAAACCGTAATTAAAGCCAAAAAGAAGTTTTTAAAGAGTGTTGCTATGCAAATTATTTATAAGCACACGGCTTTTGGTTGTGTAAAAAGTGGTAAACTGAAGCAAAAATGCCAAAAATGTAAAAACAATTAATGTTCTATCCACTATAAAACCGCTCAGACTGGAAGATTCAGCTGTAATTCTTGAAACCAGGATTTTATGCTCACTGTTTTTTGGAGATGCAACACAAGAGTTCCTCATACATGTCCATTTAAAGACATAAACTGTCCCTTTAAAAGTAAATACATGTTTGGTTACATGTATTTACATGGGTTACATGTTTGCTATAACATCTGTGCATCTCATCAGCACTAAAAACCCACACAGGCACACAACAAAATCCTCCATTACTGTAAAACAAAGTGTTTATTTGCATGTGAGAATGAAAGTACTGTGGTCTCCTGAACTCACCGTGAGTCCATTGTGTTCTGAAAGGTATTTCGTAACAAAAGAAATGACATCATTGGTCACACCTAATGTGTGCTCTAAACATCCGCTAGGGCACTACAGGCAGCATCCAGGAATTCTCCACCCTGCTCTGGACTCCAGGCCTCCACTCACCCCTCAGAACCTTCCCAGGCTACACTGAGAACCAGGACTGGGTGGGACCAGCCACCTTCACCACAACAACAACAAAAACAATCAACATAAATTGTTTTAGGGGTCTGAGTGGTCGAAGACAAAACAGTGCACGATAGCCAAGCCTGAGACCTGCCTGTGACCTCTGGGCCGCAGCCACCGCAGCTCGCCTGCTCCACCCTGCTGCTGCTCGCTTACTCAAAGATTCTTTCCACAGAAAACCAGCAGAGTAAACAGACTCTACCAGCTTAACCAAACTAGACACAACCGTGAAACTCTTTATTGCTCTTAAGACGTTTTCAGCATCCTTCTTTTTTCATCTGGGTTTCACTAACTGCTGCTGTCTTCTCTCCTCCTCCCGCTGTGCTGTCTTTAAATTCCCTTTTTTATTTTCTTCTTTATTTGGTGGTTCTTTTATCTCCTCTTTGAGCCCTGGATAGTTACTAGGTAGCAGCATCTCTCTGTTTGGATTCTCTTTTCTTTCAAACTGTAAATAACACCTGACTCACTGGAGCTGCTGGCTCCAGGGGACAAAAAGATTTTATAGCCCAAATGGCTACCACCATTAAACCAGTAACCTTTTTTTAAGTTTTCTTTAAATGCAGTTTAGAAAAAACTGATGGAAAGGAGCTAATTAAACAAACCTGAATCTGTGACCTTTTATTTGCATTGGGTAAAATCGTAAACGCTGCTGATATCAAGCTGAGACATAATTCATAACATGAGACAGCACTGATTGCACTTGGAACAATAGAGTGGGCTTCTCTGTTTCACGTTATGTGTTTGTGTAGCACCACCACCCCTCCGCTACCACCTCCTCCTCACATTCTACAGGGTGTCTGGCCTTCACTTTGCTGTCAGCCCCCTCCCAGTACACAGGAAGCCGGCATCCAGTGACCCGCACCAAACATCCTGTAAGGAAGTGGGGCCCTTAAAAACAAGTCCTGAGAGGGGAGGAGAGAGAGGGGAAGAGGGGAGAGGGAGGCTCTTGGACGGGTGTGGTGCTTGGTGGAGGTCTAACAGCCTTGGCCTCGCATTCAAACACCCCCTACCTTACCTACACCCACCCAGCATTCCTCTGTTCTGGATTTTTTAGCAATTAAAACCAGCTTTAATGTGTCAGGTGCATGAACTGAACTGAAAAACTCAACGTTTGATGTTTTGGTCAATCAAAAGATGGTGGACAAGAGCAAATCTTTAAAAACAGTCTTATTGATTACTATTAGAAATCATGAATCAGTAATAATTAATGCAGACTGATGCTTTGCATAAAATAGTCTGTTTTTGCGACTCCAGAAAACAACATTTTTGGGTTCTAAATAATATATTTTTGTATAAAATGCCGAGAAAGACTTGAAGCAATGGAGGTTGTGTTATTACCAGAAACAGGTGCCTGGGTTGTCTGTTCTTTCTGGAGACTTTCATGAGTGTGCCCTCTTTCACAAATATCTGCCAAAAAGACACAAATAACATTTTTTAAAACGACATATTAATCTATCAAACTAAAACAGCAGCTATATAACAAACCAAGACTAGACTTTCAAAACTTTTATCTGAACCTAAGACAGATGGAGTTCAGACAGAGAACAAGGCGTCTTTGTGCTTCATACTGAAACAAAGAGGCTGCTCACCCTTCCAGGCTTCAGGACGTCCCTCTTGCCCTTTATGCTGTACTCGATGTGGACCAGGCTCAACAGGTTGGCCTGTTGGAGACAAGAAGCAGAGAGATGATGGATGATGGGAGGAGGAGCAATCAGAGGATGAAACCCTTCGGTTTATTTGTGCAGGTGTACAGAAAGACAGTGTTTCTCCTGTCTGTCAGACTGTGTGTGTTTGTGTTAGTGGATCTGCAGAGAAAAGAGGAAAAACAAGTGAAACAAAAGAAGAAAGCCAAAGAGACACGGGGAGCTTCGGAGTGAAAGACTTGAAAGACACGAGAGAGGGTTTGTAAATTATTTTCGCGTTTAAGAAGCAGCATTAGTCATGTCCACCTTCACACTGCTCTCTTTGTAATCACACACTTGGGACTCTGAGGACATAAACTTTCCTCACTCGCTGCATTAATCGCTAAAAAGGGATCAACCTCTTCTTCACTTGATCCAAACATTTAAGAGACAGATTGACACAGAAGCTCTCTGAAGCAGGATACAAAGACAGAGACGTTCAGAAGGAAATTAGTCAAGCACAAGTTAAACTGTGATATCCAGCACTCGGGTTGCATCCAGGGTGAAAAACTCACCCCTTGTTTCAGATTATCGTTGGCCTCATCCACTACTTCAGAAACAATCACCATAGCAGCTGAAACATACAGACACAAGGCAGAAAACAGAGCCAGTCCAAATCAGCTAAAGCACAACACGTTGGCACGGATACATGTGGAACAGCTGGGTGTCTCACAGCTGATCACTTATTAAAACATCAACATCATGGCAGGTTTACCTTGTGTGTCCTTGTATTCTTTCGAATCAGGTGACAGATTGTTCAGGTAATCTGGAAAAAGCAGAATCAGGACATTAAAATATGAGCAGATTATTCAGATTTGAGTTCAAGATCAGAGCAGAAAAAACATAAACATTTCCTTTTCCGTGAACATGACTGTGGCTTTCAGGTTTATTCTATCACTTGAATAATTTGTAACCCAACAACCGTTTTAGTTATCAGTTAGAAGTACATAATAATTAGAACGTGAAATAAAATTCTCAGAATTTCACACAGTTTTGGGTCATAGTTTCATGTCATGTGATGTTCACACTGCCCAATGAATCCAAGTGTTTTTCAATGTAAAGGAACCTCGCCTTGATGCCTTGGTCCTTTCCTGGTTGCCTAGGAGATACGTCATCAGGGACCACCAAGGCATGTTCCAATGTTCCTGTGCTACGGAGGCATCAGTCCTCCGTTTAGCTAATTTACCAAGGATACATAGGATGTGTGTTGATGCCTTACCTCGGTCAAACATGCTCCATAATACATTGTGGTATTTTCAAAAAGATGGCGGATCAGGAGCAGGCAGCAGCTATTTTTAAATGTAGCTATGTCCGAAGCAGTTACACAGTTGGTTAGTTGGTTAGTAGTTGCAGTTTCAGTGGCTAGAAGGTATTAACTCTTGCACATTTATTTTAATTTTATTTTTATTAACATTTCCAGTTCCATTGCTGCTACACTACTATGATTGGTGGGATGTGCACGTAAGCGGACAGCCGCGGTCACGTGAGTTAATTCTGTTCCATTTAACTGTTTTCTGTGATCCAAGGAAGGAAGTGTCCTAGCCAAGTCTGGCAATTACCAAAAAAGAAATATGACACTATTAAATTATGTACATTGAAATAAAACCTACCATCACACATTCTGGTAAGAGTCTTTACTCTATGGTTCATTATAACATGGAGGATGTAAAATTGGTGGTTAATCTCAACTCAATCATTACTTCTTTCATTAACACATGAGCTTTTGGTAGTTTTAACATCTATGTGCTAAACACAGGAGGATTTCAGCAATAAATACAGACTAAAGATTTGAATGTCCAGGTTTCTTACCAGTGAGCAGCATTTGATACTGAAACACTCTCACTATAACCTGCAGCAGCTGATGTTTTATTGGAACTCCAGCTTCTTCAGGACCTTTAACCTGCAAACATAAACACACCTGCTTGTTTATTTTCTGAACTTTGCTTCATATAAGAATTGTTTGTCATGTTCTGTGTTAAAATAACTGCACAAACCACACTTGATATTTGTGTATACTTTGTTACATTTTGTCTTTCTAAACACATAAAAAATACTGAAAGTATTTAGACAAACAAAGAAAACCCTGGTGGGTATCTGTTTAAATCCCATACTGCAAATCAAGGTCAGCCTTGAGGAAGGGAAATCTATTTTTCAGGGTGACCTTCATGCGCACACGAAATAAAAGCAAAACAAGTCTATTCTTCTACTCGGTTCAGTCATTTGCAGGTGAAAAAGGTCAGAAAGCGGCAGCATCAAAGAGATCGTTGGAAAATCAATCAGGATATAATTGCCTCTGACAGGTATTTTATGCCCTGAGAGGTAAAGAAGCAGCAAGGGGGCCAGAGTGTATGCACAGTAACACACACACACACACACACGCACACACACACACACACACACACACACACACACACACACACACACACACACACACACACACACACACACACACACACACACACACACACACACACACACACACACACACACACACACACGCACACACACACACAAGTGTGTTTTGTTATCCTTATGGGGACCGTCCATTGACTTCCATTGATTTTAGTAACTAGATTTATACCTAACCCAAACCCTTTTCCTAACCTTAACCATTACTGATCTATAACTAACCCTAAGACTAACTAAAACTCTATTCACACCATACCTATAAACCTAACCCCTAACCCTAAAAAGGGGAGTCCCCCCCATGGGGACCAGGCTTCGGTCCCCACAAGAACCCTCGGACCCCAGAAAGATAGTAAAAGTCAGGAAACGGGTCCCCAGGAGGTCAGAAATACAAACACACACACACACACACGCACACACACACACACCTTTTTCTAATCCAATGAAGTCCTCTCCTTCATTAGAGAGGCACAGATAGCACCCTGCGGGAAAACAGCATGTTCATCTTTATTTACACACAAACACACACACTCGTACATAAAATGTGTCAGTGATGGATCCCTTCACACCTAAACACAAAACAAGACTCACACAGACCCTGAATTGGTGATAACACTGAACAACCATATGAAAAGAAGGAATCAGATTAATCTTAAATACAGAATTTGTTCTTAATCTTTAGAATATTCAAAAGTTAAACCGAGACCCAAAGCTGCCTCTAAACGATGCTTTTATTTATTTACCCACCCCTTTTAATTTATATTTTCATTTCAGTGCACTCCTCCATGATGCTCAGAGCACCATGGCTCCACATTATCAACCCTCTTGTTTGCAGAACATCTGCTCTCCTCAAGTGTCACTTGTAAATTGTCATCTAATTGTTCATACTTGTTCAGAGGAAGTGTGTTTCCATCGATGGTAATGAGCTCACGGTTTGTTTGGGTGAGTAAAGAAAGCATGTGATGGTTTGTGAGGGCAGATAAACACATGCATACAGACTCATGAAGAAACACACCTCTCAGACTCAGCTGATCTGCTGCCCACGAGCACACACACACACGTAAGTGATCTAATTGGGGAGTTGTAAAGGAGGCTGCTTCTCTAATTAGCTTCTGTCTGCCTCATTGCCCAGCTGCCTTTACAAGAATTTCACCCCATCGCTCTCTCTCTCTCTCTCTCTCCATCATTCTCTGTCCACCTGCTGCATAGCTTCCTGCTCTCATTCTGGGTTATACACACTCACACACACACAAACTCAGACTATGTGCCGTGAATACAAATCCAAACAGAAGAACATTTCATAAACCCTATTTATTTCAATGGATTCGCACAGTTTGAGTGGCCGTGCCCGTGTAAAACAATCATACACAGATACACAAAGGCATAGAGACAAAAAGAAGACTCACACTCACATACACACACAACAAACACTGTTCTGTCCAAACGTTTATAGATTGTGCAGTAAACAAGCGACTAGCTGTTGAGGGGCGGCTGTAATCCAGTAAGGGTCGAGCTGTGATCTGATCAGGGACTGAGGCTACTTCATCACTGTCATCACCACATCCACAACAAAATTACAACCACTTCTGCTGCAGGACTCTGGCTCCATGCGGTTAAAGGTACATGTGTAGGAGAGACGTTGAGGGTGGTGAAGAAAAGAAGGCCACGTTTTCAAAAACAAAACTCAGCGTGCTCAGCATGTGGAGGGTTTTGATCAGGCTTGTGGATGTGTGTTAGATAAATGACCATCATGCCTTTCAAGAGAAGATGTAGTGTACTTTGTGACTTATGTGATTGTCTTAACTGTCCCTCAGCCCTCCCTCGTACTCATTACAGTGAGGTCACACACTCCATGCAACTCCCAAGGCTTTGATACAGCAGGGCATCCATCACATTCATAGAACACACCAGTGATGGAAAGCAGGAAGGTTACAAAGTCCATGTGCAATCTGACACATCTAAACACAGTGTTTGTTTATGTGCAGCAGAAGGTGACAAATAAGAACACAAACTAATTAAAGTTCCAACATTCCATGAAGGAATGAACACCACCCTCCATCTTTCATTCCAGAGTTTTAAACAAAGATAACCCGACGCTGTCAAATCATTAAGTTAGAAACATTTAGATCAAATATTCAAAACAAAGTCATGCAAAATCTCACATAATATCATCCGGTCTTAGTTTATGTTGTGGATGATTCTCAACTTCAACCGTATGAAGCAGTGAAACAAAATCTGTAAATCTGACTGAAATCAAGCTCATTTAGTATTTTTTAGCTGTGCTGGATCTTTATTTGGAATTATTCCAGATGTTAATCTGTTATAGATGCAAAAACAATGAAGAATTTCTGAAACTTCAATTAAAAACTGTCTAGCTGTTCATGAGATGTTCTGCTGACAGGCAGACAGGATTTAAACCTCTTCCAGATCTACATGTCCAATCAGTGCTACACATAGAATTTCATAGGTTTGGAAAACTCCAAATCTCATGAGAATCCATCTTGCATGGCAAGGTAAGACAGGATTGGCCCTGTCCCAATACCCGCACTCCAAATGCACGTTCCCGATGAGGGCTGCGAGTGCGTAGGGTGTCCCGATTCTCCAGAGTGGAGAGTCGTGCCCTTGGCTCCGCCCTTTTTGCACCCTTGATCCGCACTTCGCCAAAGGACGCATCAGTACAGACTTCAGCATAGAGTATTTCCCACAATGCATTGCTGTGTGTGACTTTTAACGGAAGAAGAAGAAGAAGATGGAGAAATGGCTGAACCATCCGGACCAAAAAGTGTTTTCTCAAGTGTAGAATCTAAATAATCAATATTTTATTAGATGTATAATTACGATCGATTGATTCTCTGTTGGAAAGATGTGTCACATATCTGATAAAAAATATAATTAATGATGGTACTGAGGTGTGTTTTCAGACATGATATATTAACGGTTTCATCACTTATTCTCTCTTATACACCTCTTTTGGTTCCTGCGCTTCAGTCTCCTGAAAACAAATGTTTGTTGGAGTTTTAAAATAATTTCCAATAAATAAATAAACAACTAAAATAGTGGTGCCAGTCGCTGTTTGTGCTATTTTGATATTAGAATTTTTTGATTTGTTTGTTTGTTTATTTATTTAGTCATGAAGAAAGAACGCTCTGGCACGGGTCATTGACGTAATGCTCGCTGTCCCAATACTGCTGATATGTGCACACTTGTTCACTACACACTTCAACCCTTACTATGTGCACTTCTGCTAAGTGCACTTTGTGGAGGACTGTAGGGTGCAGTGCGAGTATTGAGGCAGGGCCATTGACTCACACAGTTAATGTTAAAGTTTTAAATAAAGATCTTGTGTGATCATCAGTGCTCAGAATACGTGTTGTGGGTGACGCTCAGATACTAAAAGCTAAAATATGAGCTCAATACAAATGATGAGGAATGTGAAATTATTCAGACAGAGAAACAAAACTCCTGAAGCTTTCTACTGATGCTTCTGTTAATCTTACCAATAGAAGTCATTAATACCTGATTTAAATGAACATTAATTCTTTTTCTCTTGCAGCTAAAAATGAAACAGGTGAGAGTGAAAGGTTTTAATATCTTCAGTCAAGATTATTTTCCTTTTCTTCTTTTATCTTTAATACAATTTTAAACTTCATTTGAAGTTCATTATAAAAAAACCTTTATTTTTTATTAGGTTTATTCAGGTGGACAAGATGTACCGTACTGTGGCCAAGAAACATGTCTGTGTCACACAAATGTAGATGATTATGTCATCATGATGTTATCCTGATATCACACACATGGTTATCAGTCTACGGAGTGACACATGCTGTGGTTTATGTCCAAACAAACCAAAAATACCTAAACACGTAGAAGAAAATATGTTTTGCACTGTGCATGAGAGGGTTAATGTTAAAACAAGCTGCACGGTACCAAAGAGCAGCACTTCATCCCGAGTTGGACCAAGCTAACGTTTTTTCTGAAGGTGCAGCTGCTGCTGAATATTAATGAGTTGAAACAGTTGGCGTCTTGTCTGTTCGATTTACTTATCAAAGTAGAAATGCCTAAACCATGATGTCAGCCACTCACAGTGAATCTGCACACACCTTGGAACAGGTGGATTTACACACTTTTGTATGAACTGGTTGCTTTAATTGAGAAGCACAAACATTAATTTAAACAGCAAAGAAACCAGGCTGCATTTTTTAACAATACATAAATGCCAGGTGTATTTCTATATCAGCTTGAGTTTCAGCTTTCAGAATAACTTGTTTTGATGCTGCACACTGTTTTTAACATCTACACAGAGCATGATACAACATACAGAGATAGTTGTAGCTTTCATAAAATCCCACCTACATGTTCTCAGTAAAAACTAAAGAAGATCCATGCTGGATAAAATATAAACACTCAAATGCATGTAAACGAGAGGAATCTCCCACAGGCTGATGGATGATAATTAGGGGTGTAACGATACAATTATGTATCGCGATACAGGAAGCAATATTGTATTGTGAGGTCCAATATCGATAATATCGATACAGTAAACATGCTGTACTGACCACCACAAGGTGGAACAACATGCGCTCTAACATTGTATAAAAAAAGTCTGAACTCTGAACTGATGTGAAAGCGAATCAGTGGCTTTGTATCTGCAATATATTACTGTGATGAGCAACCATTAAAAATACAAAAAGCTTTATTAAATAACATATTTCTAAGTAAGAATTTTATTTTGTTACATATTGTTTTGCTAATAAAATACTACAAACTGATGTTAAAGGGAATTAGTGAGCTTGTTTCATCCATTGTCATAATAATAAAGAACAATAAATATTATACAGAGAGTTTTGTTTTGTTGAAAATCCAAAACAAAGAAAAGTTTTAATGTATCGTATCGTGTATCGTATTGTGTATCGCATCGCGAGGAATGTATCGTATCATGGGATAATGTATCGTATCATGGGATAATGTATCGTTACAGCCCTAGTGATAAAACTATTTTTTGATTATGATTCCTACAAAGAGAACCCAGAATGTAAATATCTAACTGTAGAAATAATTAATCTAGTCCCTCCTTTAATGAAAGAATAATTCTGAGTGTTTTATGTTGTTCAGTCAGGCACAAATTTCTCTGTTGAGTGTTTTTACCTCAAATTTCTTGACAATGTTGGCAAAAGCCTGGTTATTTTTACAGCTCTGCTCCAGTAATGACATGCTGCGATCATATTCAGAGATGTAGGTGTCAAACACTCGAAACTCTTCCTGACGAGTCAAGATCACATCCACCATCTTCTGGTTGTCCTCCCTTTATGTGTAAAGATAATAAATACACAAATTGGAAACATTTAATCTTTAAAAATTAACAATTCATTTTGAAAGAAAAGATCATGTGCAAAAATCTTGAATTTGTGATGTGGAATGAACTTAAAATCACTCTGATTTTTTTTTAATCTCTGAAACTTTTTTTATTATTTTAGAAACCTTTAAATCCTTCAAATGACATATTTTCCTTCAAGCCATCAGCACACAATTTAATGGATTTGACCAAAAGCACATGATTTAAAAGGATCATAATTAAATGAAATGCTGCTGAACTTAATGAGAACAAACTTTGTATGAATCATTTAAGCTGCTGTGCAACTTAAATAATGTTTAGAGTAAATTATTTTCTGGGGTCTTCATGGAAAATAAATGATCACCATCATGGTTGCCTTTTCATCTACATTCATACTCCAGATGTCTTTATTAAATTCAGTGATGATTGGGATCAGCTGTACACTGCAGTAACATTAGGTTTCTTACCAGTGAGTAATTCGCTCCTCCAGCTCAGTCAGGATGCTGCTGTGGAGGCTGTAAACCTGCGGGAGAACGCCCAGTATCTCCTTCAGCCTCTGCTCATCCAGCACTGGCTCTCCTTCATCCTCCTCCGCCTCCATCACCGCTGACCTAAAGTCCTGCACAAAACAGGGTAAACTGGTTTTTTGAGGTTTTTTTTTTTTTTCTTTTTAAGAAGACAAATGTGTGGAGTAGCAGCAAAACAAGGAATGACGTAAATGATTGGGAAGGTTTAAGGAGGAAGGGGCAGGAGGAATGAAAGGCAGAGAGGAATGAGGAATGGAGAGAAAAATGGAAGGAAGGTCAGATCCTCCTAAACATCCTTCCTGACACCCTCCCATCATATCATCTCCGTACTTTGGGCTCTGTCCAGACATTCAGGAAAAGGTGGCCCCCTTTTGCAGAAGAGCTGCACACCAGGTGTTGCTGCATAATGACCTTCCTCGATAATACGGCTCTGTATTTATATCAAATCCCCACTTTTTTTTTTCTGCAGACAAGAACCTGAAAATGGACTGATTTGGTCTTCTGAAATGCATTTAGAGCACATAAAGTACGTGCAAGTGGCATTAATAGCTGTGGTGTCAGTGACCAAAAGGGAATAATATCATAAATCACGACACAAGAGAGTAAAAAACCAGAGAGAGAGGTTATTTATCTTTTCAGCAAATGAACTAAAAAAAACAAGGAAAAGGGGAATGAATCACTGAGAGACTTCAACCTGATTTGAGAAATATTAGTTTTCTCTTTCACCACAGATGTGTGGGGAACGAATGTCACACAATTTAGAGAGACATCTCGTGTCTCTGAGGGAAAAGTGTCAGCGGCTCATCAATTTCACTCCTGTGTCAAGCTGCAGACATAAAACAAACAGACGTGTCACAGCAGGGCATGTGATAATATGATAACACCGGGCACTTCAGAACACAAAATTCATCATGCACAATCAATCAGGGATGGGTTACCATTCATCATGTCTGCTGGGGAAAAAGAGCAGCCGCGTTGTCTCCCCGGTTAAATAAAAACACACTGACGGGTCCATGAATGAGAAAAGCCTTCGCCTCATTTTTAAAACATTCAATCACCTTCAATCCATCTTCTCCACATAATATTTCAAGAATCAACATCTGGTTGAGCAGCCAGACATCTCAGAGGTCAAAAGTCAAGAAAAGAAGAAGTCTGGGTCTCACGTGTTGAAGTCGTCACTGGGAACGTCGTAGAGAAGAGGAGCATGGCCTCTTTTCCTATGTAGAGACAGTCTGGAAATTCTTTGTATTCTTGTTATTCCTTATCAAACAATGGAACAATAGCTCATGTGTTCCTCTCACTTAACGCTGCTCCTTGTTTTTTCCCAGACTGTGTGTGTTTGTACACGTTGTTCTGTGTTTCCCAGCTGAATTACTCAATTTCTCTGTAATCATGACATCAACCTGCATCAAACTCAGACAACATGGAGAAGGAAGATGTTTCCACTGCTTTGGATGTAGAAAAACACAATGGAAAACCCTTTAGCATCACCTTTAAAGGTTCTGTATCCTGCAATTTTACAGCTTTCAACATCTGCGAAAGACACATATATGATAAAATCTTACCGTTGGTGTTATAATCTTCATGTGTACAGAAATATAACTTATATTCTCAATTTTTTTTTCGACCAGGAAGTAAAATTCTCTGTTTTCCTAAAATCCCATCTCTCCTCCAGGCCCCTCCCCCTCGTGAGTGCTGCCTCTCGAGCTGCCTGAATAAAATGGTGAATAAATTCCTGTAACTCTCACAGCTAAATGCACATTTTCACTGAGACATTTTTAGAAAGTAAAACAGTACTACAAACAGTGGTGTTTAGTGTCTTGCTTCAGACTCTAGCAGCTCGGGGTGTGTGTGTTTAATCTGCGGGGGCAGCGTGGACACGCCGGGCAGGTCCTGGTGTAACATAGTTACATCACTATGTTACAGTCAGTCATTTTCCAGGAGAGAGTGGAGCAGCTGATCAGAGCGCAGGATTCAGGAGGATTACTGAGAAATGTGTGTATTAAACCAAAAACCACTCTGTGTTCTTTTAAATAAGGAAGTAGCCTCACAACATAGTTAAGAGCTCCAAAACAGTGATTTTGCATGATACAGGACCTTTAAAAGCTGACAAACAGTTTCATTTAGGTAGTTGTTATTAGGGAGATGAACGTTTGTAAAGTACTCCATGGTTTCTGAGTGACACTGTCTGTAGATTTCATATGAATTTGTTTGTTTGGACATTGACTACTTTTTATTCATTTCTTATCCAGTCCTTGAACATGACCATTTTTAAAGGAACATATGCTGGTTATGAGTGTTTGTGCATTTTGTGTTGTTTCAGTGAAACAACTGTATCACCAACGTATCACTGCATCACTTTCCTATTTTCCAGGCAATATATTGAGAATTAATCCAATATAATTCTCTTAAAAAATACCAAATGTTCATCATAATGCACAAACACATGGATCAGCAGCATGTTTTTCAATCCACTTGCTGGCATGAAGTGGCCAATTTATCAATTTTCCCTTTGAGGATAACTAAAGCGAATCATGGTGATGCTGCAGTTTTCTGATCACTAGAGGACGTCTGTTGTATCAAATTTACATTTGCTCTTGTTTGATGGCATTAAATTACAAAATCCGCAGAATAACTACTTTGTACCCCTGCCAGGTTTCTAAAATTAAGTTATGAAGCCACACATTAGAATACAGGTGAGTTTTAAAGTTAGAAGGTTCATGCTGACTGATGGACTCGTCTGCCTGCTGCAATTGTCTCATTTGTTTGGACAGTCATCAACCTAACACCTCAGCTCTTTTTTAAGAAAACAAAAATGTGTAAAATATCCATCTTTATGTAACTTTGAGGCTTTTTATCTGTTTATTGACAGATTATGTGGGCAAATTGATGAAAGGATGTAATGTATGGCCTTTCTCCAAATTCTCTCACAAATTGTGCCAAATGATAATAAAAATATACAAATATTCTCCACCTTATGTCCAACCTGATTACAACAAAATAGAAATAAATTCTGTTTGTTGCTAAAATAAAAGACCACAGCTGGGAGTCTGTGACTTTTAAAAGTCCGTTTACAAAGTAGTCAGGTTTGTGAGGACACAAAGAACGCTTGTAGTGTGAGGACTCTAAATCATCTCACAACTGACCACACACAGGAGTGCAGCATGAAGTCTGTGTCAAGACCAGGAAGTAAATCTCACTGCAACAACACTGATAAACCTCCAGAGAACATAATAAAAGAAGATGGAGACAGAGACTGGGGAGCAGACATACGCGATATGATCACCATAGTAGATTTTGAAGAAATCTTTCATTTAGGACAGATTTTTTTAAACCAGTGTGAAAATTTATGGTGTGAGACAGAAAAGGTTTACTTACCTCCTGAATGTGCTTGAGGGCACTGACGTGTCTGCAAAAACAAGAAAAGATAAAGGAGTGTTAACTGTGGGAAGAAAATTATAACCCTAAAAAGAGCTAAGTTCATTTTTCTTCAGGACTTATTAAAAGGCCATTTCACACAAATTTCAGGACTTTGTGGTTATTTCTTAAGTATTAACCAGTAATATGAAATATTTTATACCTAAAAAAAGGGCGGAAACACTGATTAACAGACCTTTCAATATGTCTGCGTGAAGATTCTTCAGTGCAACTCATTAATATTCATTATTCAAATTTGCTGGACTCAGATTGACTAACAAACTAGCCTATGAGAGCAAGATATACTGTTTCCTGCCCCACTGCACATGGCAACAGCACACCGAAGATCTTCCGGTTAGATTCATCTTTATGCTAACAGCTTTTAGCCAGCAGCATGCTAGGTGTGGTTTCAACAGCAGGAGCTGATGAATACTAACAAACAACAAGGAGTTGTGATGAAACAGATACAGGCCGTTAGAACTCGGGAGAACTCGGGTTTTATTGCCACTTGTGTAGTTTGAGAGTTTAAAATTAAAGAAAGTGGTTGTTGTACCATTTTAAATGAAGGTAAGAACACCTGTGGAGCTAAAATATTCAACAGAAACTTCAGAAAAAAACGTTTTTAAGGGAAAGGCCTCTTTAAATAATTTAGGTGACGGCTGATGAGGAAACAGTTTAGTGTGCAGCAGGACACTCATGTAACTGGTGGCATGTTGATTGATTATTTTGGCAACAGAAAATTTATAGTTTGGCAGAACTGAACCGAGACATGTAAATAACAATAATAACAAAAACTTCAGATTTTATTTCAGCACACTGTTTACAATGGCAGAACAGACCCACAGATACTCACAGTCTCTCTGAGTCAACCAACTCTTTGGCGATGTAGAACGCTCGAGACCGTCCATCAATCTGCATGACACGGATGGAGAACAGTGGGAGATGAATGAACACAGTTAATGTTGAAAGGCTTTTTGTGAACACTCACTCCTCTCAGATATTAATAGCAACAAGAAGCTAAAGAGGCTGATTATAAGAACATTTTTTTCTTTCTTAGGTTTGTGGTGTCAAAAGAAGACAGATTATTTCATTACTGTGAAGCACACACACAAAGCCTTTCTCAAATACTACACATTTAAATTCAGATGCATTATTTATGAGTTGTATGTGTAGAGGCGGAAATAATGCTGCCCATTGATTTAGAAGCTAATCACTACGTCTCAAAACATGAGAGCCAGAAGCGTAACATTGAAACCACTTACTGGCCCCAGTGCTTGGTCAGTCTTATAGTTTCCTAAAAGAAGCATTTTATAAATGCTTTAAAGGGATAATAATTTGATTTCCTCAAATAAAAAGAAGATATAAAAGATTCTTGGGAGTGACTCAGGTCACACTGGTCCACTTCTTTTTTTTAAAATATACTAAAACAAGAAAATGCATGACAGAGTATTGTTATTATTGCGATGGCAAAAATAAGGGAGGTGACATGGCAAATTCAAGGTTAATCTAATCAAGCACCGTCTTCATACAGTTAACTATAAACCAATAACTTCATGATGTAAGTGGTTTTACTGGGTTGGCTGGGAGCCAATAGATCTCATCAGTCACCTGTTTGTCATAACTTTGCTCCACCAGCCCGTCTTCCTCTTCTGAGGTTCGACCGTGTTCTTCATCGGCTGACAGACCGGCAGAGATTGGATTCATTGGGAAAGGCTCAGTGTAGGCACTGCAAGGAGATAAAAAAAACTGCATAAGCATAGCAAAATCCCATCTGGGCTGAAAAATGAACATTTAGGATTATGACACAAAACACATTAAGGGGAACTAAATTGAAAATGTACAGAAATACTGTGTGTTTTCATCTGGGAATGGAAAGCAGCATGAAGGATACAAATAATTCCCTAATGCACGTTTACAGGAAAAAGCCCCATTTTCTCACATTTTCTTATATTCAAACCCAGTTCAAAACTTCTAATCCCTTGTAAATGTGTGGTTTTTGCTTTCTGTGCATCTCTAAGGATTTTATATTTTAAAAAGAGCCCTTCAGAGGTAACACTATAATCCCTCTCCTGAGTGGCTCTTGAAGAGTACAGTGTTAATCCTTTTGTGTGATGTTATCCCTGAGCGGATGGTACATTTTACATATAATCCCTTTAACTGCAACTTGCTCTAATTAGTTTTGTCCTCTGGCCTTTTAAGACCCTCTGAGCATGTTTGACATCATCACATCATCAACAAGAAACCAAAATCCTAAATGTATCTATGTGACACTTGTTGCACAGTGACAATTCTTTAAGAAATGTAACAGCTTCATGGCCTATAGATAACATAAAAAATGTAAAGGCCTAGCATGAAGGAAACATATTGCCACTCATAGTTTCCCTGGACAAGCCCTCAGAGCATGTGCCAACGAGCTGACAGACATTTTCACCTCCATATTCAACCTCTCCCTAACCCAGAGAATTGCTCCCTCTTGTTTTAAGACCACCACCATTGTTCCCCTTCCCAAAAAGAGCCCCCCACTTGCCTGAATGACTACAGGCCAGTAGCGCTCACTCCAATCATTATGAAGTGCTTCGAGAGAGTGATGCTGACCCACATTCAGAGCTGCGTACCAGTCACACTGGACCCCCTGCAGTATGCCTACCGGGCCAACAGGTCCACCTCAGATGCCATAGCCGCTGCCCTACACATCTCCTTCTCACACCTGGAGAATAAAGACGCCTACATCAGGATGCTCTTTATTGACTACAGCTCTGCATTCAACACGATCATCCCCCACAAGCTCACCCACAAACTGTTCTCCCTCGGACTGCACCCCATCCTTTGTGACTGGCTCCTGGACTTTCTGACTGGCAGGCCTCAGTCTGTCAGGATAGGGAACAGGACCTCAGCCAGTATCATTACAAATGTTGGCACACCACAGGGATGTGTTCTCAGTCCCATCCTCTACACCCTGTTCACCAACGACTGTGCAGCCTTCCATAAAGACAACATCATCCTGAAGTTCGCAGACGACACTGCTGTGATAGGACGCATCACAGGCAGAGACGAAGCAGCCTACAGGAGGGAGGTGGCCTCTCTGGTGACGTGGTGTGAGGACAACAACCTCACCCTCAACACAGAAAAGACCAAGGAGATGATAGTGGACATGAGGAAGGGGAGGAACGCTCATCAACCACTGCTTATCCGCGGGCTGGAAGTGGAGAGGGTGAGCAGCTTCAAATATCTGGGGGTCCACATCAGCGAGGACCTCACCTGGACACTGAACACCACACAGCTGGTGAAGAGGGCTCAGCAGCGGCTGTACTTTCTGAGGAGGCTGAGGAGGTTTGGCATGTCACCGAGGATCCTCAGCAACTTCAAGTTCACAGGAGAGCTGTCTCCATCATCAAAGACCCCACCCACCCTCAACATGGACTGTTTACTCTCCTCCCCTCAGGCCGGAGGTACAGGAGTGTGAAATGCAGGACCAGCAGACTCAGAAACTCTTTCTTTCCCTCAGCCATCAGACTCCTTAACAATTAACAGCAGACAGGAGTCCGTAACATAGTACATTTGCACATACTGTAACTCTGTCAATGCACCTTATTACTACTTAGTATTTTCTTTTGCACAATATTCACTTGATGCTGAATGTTGCACGGTTAATGTAGCACAATGCACATTATGTACATAGTTATAACTGATACTGATACTTATATTTTACTTATAGTTTATATTTATGTTTACTCTTTGTATGTTCTTTTTTAAATTAGTCTTTTTATATATTCTTATATACACTTTTGAATATTTATGGCATTCAGTGTGGACGGCAAAGTAAGAATTTCATTGTACAGGGAAACCTGTTTCCTTACTGTGCATATGACAATAAACGCTTTGAGATTGAGATTAATGATCATTGTATGATAAGAAATTATGTTATGTTAAATCTCGTGAATATGTCTCTTTCAATATTGCACGATCTGTTAGCAGTTAGACTTTGATTTGTTAATGAGTGAATGTTGCAAAGGCTGCACGGTGGTGTAGTAGGTAGAGCTGTTGCCATGGATCGAGAAGGTCCTGGATTTGAATCTGGGCTGGGGCCTTTCTGCATGGAGTTTGCATGTTCTGCCATGTGGGTTTTTTCCGGGGACTCCGGTTTCCTCCCACAGTCCAAAAACATGGTTGAGGTTAATTGGTGACTCTAAATTGTCTCTAGGTGTGAGTGGTTGTTTGACTATGTGTGGCCCTGCGATGGACTGGTGACCTGTCGAGGGTGTCCCCCGCCTATCGCATTCCTGGAGATAGACATCAGCTCCCTGCGACCCTGAACAAGAAGTAGCAGGTTCAGAAAATGGATGGATGCTGCAAACTGTAACTGAAAATCTGCAACTCTGACAGAGTTACAGCCATTTTGTGCTAAAAATAATCAGCCACGGTTGCTGTTTCTGAACTGGATTGACTCTAAAATATAATTGGTTGTAGACGTACACTGAAAACTTTGTGAGTTTTATTAAAATCTGTCCAGTGGTTTATTAGATATTTGATTGATTAAATCAATTTGATTAAAAAGTTAACTGGCTATAGATATAACACCTACAGACTCAAACTCGCACTCACACACGCTTGACCCTCAAGGTCAACGGTCAATAACAAAGTCATTTGTTATTGATTTCTGCTATGGTCAGTATATAGAAATGTACCAATGGAATCATTACACATTCACATCAACTTTTAATGGTTGTTAACCCTAAAACAGCCCTCAGCGTAAATTAAAGAACATATTTTCATTCAGACAAACATCTCAATGCTCACTCAAAGCTCAAGTTTTACTTTTCACACACAAACAGTCCTCGAACAACCTTTTGTGGGTGGGCTGGTGAAAGCTCCTGCAGCCCATTACTCATAGTTGACCTGAGACTGGCTGGGTCAGCGTCTAGCCAAGGCTGATGCTTCGATAGGGGAAGAACTGCAGGGAACTGTTCCTCTTTGAACGCATACAGCTCTGGTTGTGTGATGAATTAAATAACCAACAGTAACGCTTCTGAGGAGTTTCACCTTCACCTTTTTCATCTTCTACAACCAACAGCACTACAGTCCTTAATTATTTACAGGAATGTTACACAGAAAAGAAAAAAGTGCAACAAACTATTCCATTAATAAGACTGAAGTAAAGTTGAATGATTTGAGACACACAGAACAAATATGAGTTATATTCAGTTGTAGTTTTGTAATACAGAGGACTTGCAAAAGCAATTATGCCAGCCGACTGTGGTAACACGACAAAGTTAAATCTACTGTGTCAAATTTAGACAAGGGCAGGAAAATTCTATACTAAAGTACAAATGTAGTATTCCACCATTCGTCTGTGAATTTGATGGTCCTTGTAATATGTACTCCAATCAAGCTAAACACTGTGTAGTGAAAAATATAATACAACAGGACTTTCGTCTTTGTGATGGCACCATTACAGAAAAACAAGACCAACTAAATGGGTTCATTAGCTAGCTAACTACAGAAGAGCATGATGCTAATGGAGGGAGAATAAGTGCTTTAAGGCAGTTTTTAAGTGTTTGCTGCTTTTAGTGAGGAGAGTTTTTTTGTTAACTGTTGTTAACATACTTTATTATTCCCTGAAGGGAAATTGAATGTTGTTATAACTCAGTTCTTCTTCAGAGAGTCATTGTAGAAGGTTCTAGCTGTGGACAGGAAGGATCTCTTGCAGCGGTCTGTGTTGGATCTGAAGAAGCTTCTGACTGATAATATATGTATGAAATATATGTGATATTACACAACACGATGCTCTATTCTGATAATGAACTCTCTTGGTATTAAGGACGCCATTTCAGGACTTTGTGGTTATTTCTTAACCAGTAATATGAAACATTCTATGTCTAAAAAACGTCAGGAAACACTGATTAACAGACCTTTCAATCTGTCTGCATTAAAATTCGGGTGGTACCTGCTTTTTCCATCAGACTGCTTCGTCAGCAGCTCGTTCATATTCATTATTCGAATTTGCTGGACTCTGATTGGCTAACAAACTAGCCTATGAGAGCAAGGTATATTGTTTCCTGTCCCACTGTGCATGGCAACATCTGACGTTGTGTCTTCCTGTTTGCTACGTCTTATGCTAACAGCTTTTAGCCAGCAGCATGCTAGGCGTGGTTTCAATGGCAGAAAAACCGTGTTTAATGGAAGGGCATTTTAAACATTTCTACTGAAAGGCTGCAGTGAGAAGGTTCTGGGTTCAAAGCCAGGCAAGGACCTTTTGCATAGAGTTTACATGTTCTCCCTCATACATGTGTGCATGAAGAACTCTGACTCTGGCTTCCTCTCATTGACCAAAAGCATGTATGTAGATTAATCATCAACTCTAAATTGGCCCTAGATGTGTGTTTGAGTGGTTGTCTGTCTATATATGATTTTGTGATGGACTGGTGACATGTCCAGGTGTAATCCCGCCTCTCGCCCGATGGCTGCTGGAGAAAGAGACGCCAGCTCCCCGTGATCCTGAACAGGAAAAATTGGCCAAAGAAAATGATTGATTTCTGCTAATATTGGTTTTTGATTCATCTAGCTTACTTTTGGAGGATTTAATAGTGAATAAGATTAAATTAAAAATATACTTTCTTACAGTTTTAGTCACTTAGGCTTATAATTGGTAAATTGCTTCTTAAAGAACATGTTCATTGTTTTCATAATTATCACCAAATTTAAGTCAAAAACAAGAGCAGAGAACTTGCTCTTGAGTCACAATTCATCAGAATCTAAGGCTATGTTCAGACTGCATGTCTTGATGGTCAGTTCAATCTTTTTGCAAAGTCGTTCATATTGCCAATGAAATCTGACATGAATGTGACTTGTTGTCTGAATGGAATGTGTCTTGAATGTGTCACGCATGTGCAGTAGAGGGAACAGTGACGCCACACTCCTATTTAGCTTGGAGACTTTTTTTATAAAACCTATTTTCATAAAAGACTATTTTTATTAAGCTATATTTTAACAAAATAATACCTCCACGGGGTGTTTAGAGGGTTGTAGAATCAAAATGCCGCATTTCCTTTAAAAATTATATTTGAAGTAAAATATTATAAAATATTAATTTTGTCGGGTACAACGTTGGCATTTTGTTTACATCTACCAGCCAATAGCTGGTTGTCTAATACCGTAAATAATCCAGCACAGTGAGGCTGGTACTGTGGTCAAGCAGCTGGAAGCACCGGGGACATGTGGTGATTATATACCTTATTTACTTGCTATAGGTGATTCCCCTGGGGTTTCCCATGTGACGAGCAACTTCTGCGTGGAAACGTTTTAATAGCAGCTAGCTAACACGCAGCAGGTCGCTGAAGTGGGGCATCTCAGGGCTCCGTGTTCGACTTGAGAACACACCACAGAGGATTTAATTTTTTTTAATTTTTTGCTGCTTGTATAAGCAAGGCGTGCAGGACGGTGTGTGAGGAGGACAGAGGATCTTAGGAGGGACTGCAGGAAGTTTTGGTTTGCTCGAGAAGAACCGCGGAACAACTATGAGCTCTTTGCCACGGACTGAATCGATGACTGAACTTCAAACCGGTAGGAGCTGCTTTTATCAGAGTCAGTGTGTGATCAGCGCGGCTGGAGAGCATGATTAGTGAACTGAACTCATGATATTTTATTGTCCTGCTCGGATCGGGCGTCGGGGTGGGTTTGGTGAGGAATATTGGTCGACCTCAGCATCAGAGCGCGCGCGCGCGGGGGGGGGGTGAAGGCTTTGTGCTGTATTACACTGTTCAAGTTCCATATACCACCTTTAACTCAGACACTTCGGTTTCTTGGCACCGACTGTTCTCTGCGTTGTCCACCATTATAGATGTTTTCTTTTCGCTCCCATCTCCTCGACGCAGAATAATGACGTATGCCGCGTATTGATGATGTACAGATCAGATGGAACGCGACCTAGCAGTTCAGACTGAAGTCACATGCTGACTTCGCATTTGAAAAAATCAGATATGTGTCATTCAGACTGACATAAACAATCCAATACAGGTCACATAGGGGCAAAAAAATCTAATTTGGCTCACTTCACCCTGCAATCTGAACGTAACCTAAATGGGTGATTTATGTTTTAATAGAACTGTCAAAAATATTGTATAAAAAGTGATAATGTAAACTCCCAGCTGCAGTCACAGTCTCACATATTATGGAAAAAATATTGAAGATCCAGTTTGACTGTGTTTTTTTTAGCAGAGGCTGGAGACATTCATATCAAACAGGGGCAACAACAACACCAGACTTGACATTCCTGACAGGACCACACCCTGTTTTGTTGTTCAAGGGAAAGTTCAAACCTCCACGCCATCACAGTATCCCCCTTCCTCCCCACTACCCCCTACCTGTCATCTCTTTTCTCCGCCTCCTTACCGCCCACCAGAGCTCCGCCCTTATTGTGCATTTCCTCCAAACAGGCTGGTGTGAAGCTCCTGTGCTGGATACCTCCTCCCTTGGGATGACCTGTTCATGACCCTCAGAGGGGCTGGCACCAGTCCTAGCAAGCCAGGGACACACCCTGTCCACCGCTTTGCTGCTCAGCACAACGCCCAGTACAACAATGTACTTAAGATGGCTCCCTCATCACTGCTAACATTAACATAGCAGTGGGTGGAGGTGCTGTTTTAAAGGTCATGTCAGGACTTTGTCATGACTCTGAAGAAGTTTAAGCTGATCTGTAGGCCAGATATACAGATCTTTGCTAGCATTACTCGCTTGTAATGCTATTGTAGTTTGAAGACCAACATAATTATAATATTGCTGTAAATCTACTTAGAATGGAACATAATAAAGTTCACATATTGGATTCTAAATTATCTGCAAACTGAACTTTCTTTTCTTTACTTTCCTTCTGAGCAGCTGCTCATCAGAGACAATTCTGCTGAGGCAGCATCCTCAGCAGCAGCAGCATCTTTGATAAAACCACAGGGAGCTGTAACTCAGTCAGCTAGCAAATGTATGGATACACAGTACACACGCCTACAAACAGCATGGATGGGACTGGGATGACTCATTGAGCTTATTGTTTGTATGTTGCTAATGAACCTGTTTTTTTGCTTATTCTGAATGTTTGTGTTTACGTGGCATTCCAGTTCTGAACTATGATATAAATCACACAACAAGAAAATATCCCAGCCTGCAGCACAGCAGTGTTCGTGGCTGACATGAGGGTTGTAGGTGCAGAGTTCTGTGGCCACTCGGTCATCTTCCTCTCAAATTCATCTCAGTCCTCTGTGGATCTGAAACCCAGCTGCCTTGAATGTGTTTTTAATAAATCACTGTTATCATCATCTAGGTGTCCTGGAGCAGCAAGATTTCAGTGCAGCTCAGAAAGGCAAGACAAAAACCCTTCGATGACTGTCAAGGAGAACTTTGTTGCTGAGGGCACACCTACGCCCAGACTTCACCACACTCCTCAAATAAACACAAACCAGACCTGTGTGGGATCATCAAAGAGTGACCCTGGTGACTGAAGGACCTCCTGTGGGAATGTGGTAAAGGCAAATTGAAAGGAGAGATAAATTCTTTGCATCTTTGTTGTTTGTGTGAGATCTCAGGCACACAATGAGCCACTCTACTCCCATCAGTGGAAAATAAAAATCCTAACAGGTCAGAATTAAAGGGGGAATAATTTAAATGCCAAGATATGTAAAGTGTACAGCTTCACAAAGGATGGTAGAGAAATCAAATTTTATAGCTTGATGCCCTGTGCTTTGCTTTTCATATTTCTATGAATTAGAGGCTGAAACAAATGACTTTTTGGACTGCAGTCAATGGTAAGCAAGTGCCATTCATCTACAGTCCACTTGCAAATAATATGATTTTAGGGATCTTTTCTGCTCTTAATGCCCAAACCCGATTTAGTGTAATCACAAGAGAGAAAGAAAGACTATTTTTGTTTTCAATTCATTTTTGTTTGTTTTCTGCTGTTAATAACAAGTCTTATTATCGCTGCAATACTTCACACACTCAAAAAATGACTCATTAGATTAACTCAGATTATTTGTTGGAAGTGGCAAAAATAAACTTGAAATGTAATATACACAATTTGTTTGGAGCCAAAGTTTATTTTTTGGAGGACAAACTGCCATCAAATATTTGAGTTCATCTAATAAGTCATTTTTTTGAGTGCAATAAAATGACATACTGCATGTTTCTCTAATATTCTATTTCAAAAACTGGAGACAGACTATATCAGAAGAGGTGTGTCATAAAATAACTACAAAGACAACTCTTTTATTAGGATTGAGGGAAAGATTGTGTTCAGGAATGACTGAAGCTGTGGCACAGACTGGGATAATTTTGTACCGTCTCATTGTGGTATCTCCTCACTCCATCACATGCTGCCGTAAATCCTACAGGACAGGAAAGCCCTCCAGAGAGTGATCCAGAAAGGTCAGCTCTCCCCTCCATGCAGGACATCTACACCAGGAGATGTAAGACCAGGGCAGCTTGGACTATACACCCTGATAACGGACTGTTCAAACTTCTGCATTCAGGCAGAAGGTTCCGGGCCATTATGGCCAAAACGGAGAGACTCAGGAGGAGTTTTTATCCACAGGTGATTTGACTCCTCAACCAGGATGTGCCACTCTCCCGTTCATAGGGCTGGTATCAGTTCACTTATACACTGCTGAGCTGACACTGCACACTACATTTTAGTCTGGACTATAAGTATTACTTGCACAACATGTTTTATCCTGTTGCATATACACTCGTGCAAATCAGTGTTTATTATTATTATGTTTACATTTTGTACTATTTTGCACATTTTTTAAATAAATATTTTTCATTGTTTCTATTTTTTATAGACTATTTCTCTTGTTTCCTTTGTCATTTGCACAAAGTAGGAGCGGTTCAGGATACATTTCACTATGTGTTGTATAACAATGCACGTAACAAATAAAGAATCTTGAATCCTGCAGACCCTTAAGAGTCTAGTGAATGAGAAGCACTCAGGAGAGCTCTACTTTAATAAAAGCCCTCCTAAAGATCAGTGTCAGGTACTCGGAGAGCAATTACACCAGAACTGCTTTTGTTTTCTTTTTCTTGTTCATACAAGATGAGCTACACCCTCCTACTTTATCATTACAAACCCAGTTTTTTCTATTGATCTCCTCCTTTCTATTAACACTTCCCCTCTGCTGATGCTCTCACGTTTTCTTTTATCCTCCTTCACTTCAATGTGTGAAAGAAGCCCCTCACCCATTTCATCACTTTTAATTGCATCCATAATGACTTTCTCTAATGTGTACAAGCTGCAGTCAGTGAGCTACCTCTATGCCATTACCTGTTCTATTACCCCATACGTGCATAGGAAGCAGCAGCACCAGATGTGACCTCTAAATCCAAATCAAAACCAGAAGTAAGTTCTCCCATAAGCACTGTCCATCTTCTCCAGGCCAGTGAAGCCTGACAAAACAAGCTGCTCATTTCTCACAAGCAACACTTTCCAATCAGAGGGACTCGATTGTACTCATGCAGGTGATGTTTGCTCACCTGAGATATAGTATGAGAGTATCTGCAGCTGTACAAGGGTCTGGACTGCACTCAAGAGTACAGAGGTGTTCATCTATTGATTTCATAGAAAATATTTTCACCTCTTCTGTAACTGACAAAATAGACCTTTAAATAATTTTTCAGGTCCATTCAGAATTTTAGACACACTATTCATACAATAACTGATAATGGTTAGTACATTTATGCCCAAAGGTTACTGACCTGAGAGCATGGATCAATATTACTTTACAATGTTTAGCTAATTTAAATTTTTACAAAGTAGTTATTGTTTTGTTTTTTTAAATTGAGCTAAAATTAGCTCTGGAGCCTTCAGATATGTTAGTTCTAAGTAATTCCAGATCTTATAGCCATCAAAAAGGCAAATTTAATTTGGCATCTACAAGACACTCCATCATGAGAGTACACAATCTAGCATGGGATACAAGGTACAGAACTTCAAACTAAAAGGGACTGGAGTCAAAAGCAAGGCAAGTTGAAACATAAGAAGATATCACTACAGTTTACGGTAAGGTAATGTTCTGGGTTTACTAGAAAAAAAAATACTTTTAACTTACCTTTCATTGTCAGCTTTTGATGTTGATATCTTATTGTCTATCCCAGAGAAACTGTTCATATCCACATAACCATCATTCTCGTTGCAGGCTATTGTTGTGCGAGTTGGATTCTCAAAGAACTCTGTTACAGTATGAGATCTGACTGGTCTTCCTGGAATCTGGATGTTCTCATAGTCTGAATTCATGGCTGGGATGTTTTCATAGTCTGAGGTATCTGCACTGGGGAAGGAGATGGAGCGAGGTTTGGTCAAAGGTAAAGGCATGACAGAGCGACGAGAGCGATCCTCAAAGGACTCTACTCTGGAGACGCTCCTGCCGTCAGCTATTGGGTTACCTTTCCTTCTATGCCGGTCTTTGTAGAGAACAAAGGAGGATGGTAGGTCTGATGGAAGCTGCTTGGGGTTCACCACACGGGACTGGAGCTGTGAAGAGCTGCCAGTGCTTATACGATCAAACTCTATGACTCTTGCACCATGATGGCTGGACTCAGAGGAAGACCGTGAAGAGCGGACACTTCCGTCACTGAAACCCTTTGACTCTGTCTTCTTCTTGAATTTCAGTGCAAGGAAGCGCTTGAATGAAGACTTTTTCTTCTTAGGTAATTCAGTGGGTTCATGCTGGATCAGGAGAGATGGGGAACTCTTGGCAACTGGTCTCTTGGTGATGGGTACTAGCTCAAAAGGTGGGGGTATGTCCACTAAGGAAGTGGGTGTAGAAACACCACTGGATGACTGATGACTACGCTGGGAAAAGCTGCCAGAAGAAGTAATAACACATGGAAGTGAAAGGGTGTCATCCTTCCTCTTTATCCTGATCTCATTTTTAAGCCTCTGGTCATTCCCTGTCAGGATGCTCAAGGATTCTGGACCTTCTCCAGACCTAGAATCTAGCAAAAAGTGACGATTCTTCATAGATGGAGTCATATTATTGACTCCTGGCTGCTGTGAGTGACTCAAAGGATCATCATTCTTATCCACATCTACAGTGCAGTAGTCATGAGTTTGGTATTCTGTCCCTGTTTCCTCTGGTACAGTCTCTGGGACATAACCTGAAATCTTTCCTGAATAGGATCGTGATCGTGTGACAATAGTTTTTCGATCAAGGGTCACGAAGTTCTCCCCTTCTGAGTCAAACCCAACTTCCACGTATATATGCTCGCTGTCTGAGTCTGAATCTGAGTCTTCATCATAAGGCACAATATGACAGTCTAGCTCTTCAATGTCTTCTTCGAAGGCCTCAGTGGTGTGAGCAAAGACCACCCTATTGGTAAGCTCTGGGGTGCGACCCAGGTCCAGGTCTGGTGGCACTGTAATGTTGCACAACCTGAGGCGAGGCTGGCAGCTTTTTCTTTGACCATGAAAAGCCTGCTCTCGTTTAGCTGTCCTCTCTTTTGCACTTTTCCCTCTGATATGTCTCTTTTCTATCTCAACCTCTTCTTCTCCATCACCTATCTCAACATAATCCTCTGATGAAACGCATTCAGATTGCTCAAAATTATCTCCTTTTGGACAGACAGTATCGTCAATGTCTGCATACTCATCTGCAGACTCAATGTCCTTTGATTTGTTTTTGTTTTGATCAGACAGTTCAGTGGCCTCCACTTTGTGATGCTGTTCCAAGTCTGCTTGCTTGTCTTCAAGCTTGTCCACATCATCAGATGACACATAGTAAGGATCCTGGTTGGAAGCATCTTTGACAAGAACATCATTTATAGTTAAAGATTTATCCTCATCACCTGGGTTCCACTCGGGATCAGCAGTATCGCTCATATTTTCTGGAACAGCCTCAATGACAGCATAAGGCCCAAACACATCCTCTGTGCTGGATGTGAATCGAAAACAACCGGAGATGTCTTTGGTGGCTCGTTCTGGCTGCCAGACCTCTGTGTCCCCTGTTTCAGCTGGGTCACATGACTCACATGTATCACTAGCATCATCTGTGGGACCAATTACATCATAAGGATACTCCTCAGTTACTGTTGGGAGCATGCTGAATCCAAATGCAAATCTAGCCTCATCAGAGAGTATATCACACTGCAGACAGTCTTCACTTTGCTCATTGTTTGTTTCATTGAGATCTGACTCTTTGTTCTCACCTGCGCAGCTAAGTGAGTGAGTTTGGTCAATGTTTTGTTCCTCTTCTTGTTCACCTGAGAGTTCAGCAGAACCACAGCATCTTTCAGTCTTTTCAGTTAAACTATGTTTTTGTCCTTGTCCTGCTTCATACGCTGATTCAGTCAGAGACTGTAACGGCGTTGATGTACTCTCATCATCAGTGTGATTACCACCTTCCGGCTCAATCAAGTCAGTTTCAGCATTTTCATCCTCAGTAACGTCAATCAAATCATCAGCTTTGACAGTGTCCTCAGAGTCTATACTGTCTGCATCACCATCATTATAGCATAATTTTGCTTCTTTCTCTGTTTCCACCACAGGTTCTCCCCCTGCTGTGTCCTCTTTGTCATTCCCTCCTGTGTTGTTGTGACTAACCCCACCCTGTTCTTCTTTTTTCTCCTCTTTGTTGTGATTCTCCTCAGCCATTTCAAGGAGATCTCCTGTGTCCCCATCGGAGTGAGACGGCTTTCCGTTACTCAGCCTCTGCTGGTGGCCGGACTCTTCCTGTTGGTAGGGCTGAAACACAGGTTTGGGGGCAACATGGGGTTTTGGACCATGGGTTGAGGAAGAAGATTTTGGCATCAGCTTTGATTGAACTGTGATGGTAATATGACTCCGGACCTTTGGTCGAGGGACTTGGAGCGGATTTTGAAAATCTGTATAAGAAGAATAAAATAAAATTAAAACTTGATTCCATAAAAATGTGATTTTGTGACTTAATTTTTTTTAAACAACCAAATATTACAAAAAGATGAAAAAATGTCTCATAGTTCTTCACTGAATGATAAAATAAAGTTGTGCTCGCTCATCAGTGACAAGCATGAAGCTGCAGGAGACGTTATCAGCAGTAAAAACAACAGAGCTGCTGGATACAATAACATTTCCATCTGGGAAATGACATACAGACTTGTCTTGTATAAAAGTTTTAGATAAAAAATCAACTGGCTGATCATGATCAAAACTTTAGAAACAGTATTATAGTATATAATAAAATGAATGATGAGCCTGGAGGCAATAATATAATATGAAGTGCTTTAGATTGGGAAACATTATTATTTGGACTTTAGAATAAAGAATGATATAAACTAGTTAGTACACAACACTGATTATGAATTCTAGACATTTCATGAAACACACCCATTCTTAACAAAGTATGTACACCCCAGGTCTCTTCCTGTTATTTAGTACCTGCCCTGACGCACATCCTATTAAACCCTGTGTGCACTCTGGTTATCTCTCACTGTTTTCTTGCTCCCTCTTTCAGTTCTTTCTCATATTAATTTTTTAAGGCTGTTATCAGCTGGCAGTTGTACGTCATTTCAAACAACAGTCAAATTATTTCTTAAATTAACATTTCAAAATGTTGACTTATAAGATTGTTCATTAATCAGTCCAGCTGAGCCTCTGTGAAAAAATCCATATGGTATGCCCCCCCCCATCACTCCCCCATAAACCTTTCTAGGAGTGCACATTTTCACAACACAAATGGACTTCCTTCTCCTCATTCTTCCACGCTTCTCGTGCACACAGAAACGCACAACCACACAGCTATACGTACGTTTTTTTGTTTTTTTTCTGAAAAGGGCCCTTTGAGTGCACCAAAGAACAATAAAGGAGGCAGAGAAAACATCTGACAAAGCACCCCCACTGCAAACAACAGGATGTGAATTATGCAACAAGAATTCAATTAAAACAAATGTTTGAGAAACAAAGGAAGAGATAGACACTGGGACCTCAACTCTGCCAAACTTACAGGATATGATTTCACACTGTGTTCTGATTATGAATATCACCCATCAAAGCAAACAACCTGTGTGAAAACTGAAGTGCTGTGGCTTCAGGGAAAAACAAGGGTTAAAACACCCCTTTAACTTTGTTTTTAGATTTAATCTTCAATTTAAACCAACTAATTTCCCATTTCAGTCTGCATCCTTCAATTCTAAGTCTGGACTTCCAAAGAAAAAAAACACTGTTTCATTTTGGTCCTTTTTCTATTAACGTTTTTAATTAGGCTACTTCAAAGTGTGCAAGTCATTCATGAGAATAAACTATTTTCAGGAGTGACATCATGAGGTTTTATAAAACAAAATGTGATGAGTGGTTTCTCACTCAAAGCACCTCCATTGCTTTAAATTCCAGCTCGTGATGTACAAAATAAACAGAAAAACATGAACGGACAAACTAATTTTACATTGGATATTCACGTCTAACTACAACAAAAACACATCCGAAGTTTGCTTTCTAGACTTTTAAATGACATTTTCTCAACCAACCTGTGTTCATTGTGGGACATCATCATCATCCACGGTAACCGAGAGCGGTCCTCATTTCTCCCACGCAGTGAAGATTCTCCTCCAAATCCCAACAAACTTAATCCAAACGCATCGCAAACAGGATGAGGAGCTGTGACAGAGGAGTCATCATCGTTGTCTTCTTCTTGTCGCGCAGTTGGGCTCGAATCCAGCGTGCATCTCCGCTCCTGCTGTCGCAGCGCACTGGTGCGCTCCTGTGTGGAAACGGGAGGTGCTGCTCGGCGCTTCCTGAGGTTGGGCTTCAGCTTAGCGCGGTCATGGAGCGCGTGTTTTGTCCTTTTTTTTTCTTTTGTAAAATAAAAAAAAAAGAAAGTTTAGTCCATTACCTGTCAGTTATACACTCAGCGCATTACTTTGTTGTGTTTGACGACATACATTTGCGCAAATAGAGGGTCGACTCCAAGGTGCTGAATTAATTAAATATTAGTAATTTGAATAATGCCTCTAAACCAGTTCACAACCAATCAACTGTCTTTAAGTCTGAAGGTGTTCTTGCAGAAATAACAGACTGCTTCATTTTAAGTTTTGCGTCTCTGCATTACAAGACACAAGAGCAGCTCAGCTGACTGCTCAAGTCTGAACATCACAGCTTTTTATGTGACGAGGTACAAACTCAATCAGACATTTTTTCTCACAGCTGTCCTCAGTATGTTTTGCTCGTGGATTATTTCCTGGACCAGAACAGTGCACACTGAAAGGTTCCTAAAAGCAGTTTCCAAAAACAGTTTGTCTAGGACACCGAAAGCTTTTGCTTCTGGCTCCACTTCCTGAACAAGCATCTGTTATAGGATTAAATGAATGCAACTCTTGAAAAACCTCTCTCCATAACAGGAAACTGCTCTCCCCGTTTCCTGCACAACAGGCAACATTTCCCTAGCAACAAATGCAAAAGGTTTTATGATATTAACCTCTTAATAGCCTCACACACAGTTTACTGACTGATGCTACTCGTGTTTGAGTTTGACAATTTGAGGTACTAGTGTACTTAAAGCTGAGACTTATGGGAGGCTTTCAAGGCTAGAGAGACAACGGGCTACATATGGGAAGCTAGGATTTTTTTTCCTATGGGGGTCTTTGATTTGACAGTTCCTAACACTTGTTAAAGGCCCACATGTTGGGATGAGACTATCTCACCTTCTTTCTCCTTCTCTTCTGCACACTTGAAGGTCAAACAATGCGGCAGACACGGGAGAGATGAAGTGGATAGTGATAGAAAAGAGAAGCACAATGAAAGAGTTGGCTGTGGTAAATCGCCACGGGGCTCTGATCCTGACTGCTGCAGTGGCATATAGACCCATTCATTACACACTGCAATATTCCCATTCCAGATGGTTTGGTGCAGGAAGGACTTGGGCTCGGCTGCACGTGCAAAGACCTATCAGACTTTAAGAGGTGATTAGAGAGCGTTTGTGTCATGAACGAGCCGTATTATCTTTGTTCTTGCATAAGGATCGTCTCATTAATAGAAGAAATGCTTTGGTGTGTGTGTGATTATAGAGTTTCTGAATTATTTAGTTTGCCTCTAAAAGGAGTATTCAACAAGAAACCACTTGTGTTAAAGAAGAGATCTCCATGTTTTAAGCAACAAGGAACAATTTGTATGACATGCTGAGTAGTTTATTTTGAATAAACTGTCTCAGTCACTGACTTGTTTTGCTTGTCAGAACTGTGATATGACCATTGTAGAGAGCTGAAGGCAAAATATTTTTTATGTGTCAGCAGTAACACATTTACTGCTGCTATAACCTTTTGTTTTGAAACTGGATTGCTAAACATAGCTCCACTCTGATCTTTTAGCTGTGCCAAATTACCACTCTCAAGAGTCTTTCATGCACAACTGGTGCTTATGACCTTTTTTTGCTCTCATTAGATCAAAATATGTTTTGCTTTTGCTGGGTGTGCAAATAGAACCTGTCAAGAGTATTGTGTCACATTGCTGGAGACATGAATGGGTTTAGGAGTAAATATCCCTCCAGATGTGTGGCACAGGCGGTCAAAACATGTTTTTTGGACACAGGACAGGAGTTTCCTGGACAGCCTGTAGCTGCAAGCTGTGCTCTGTCACCCCCACCTAGAACACTGCTTGACTGGAAGAGAAAGACGGACTGGGAGATATTAAAGTAAAAAAAAACATTCTGTGGTTGAAGGGAACAAACCAACTTTATCTCCCGCTTATTCGGCTGCACAAAACAACAACAACAAAAAAATAAAAAAACAGGAAAAGAGATCAGGAACATGGTTGGAAACTTGTTCCCAGAGCTGAGAAAATCCATAACACCTGCTTTAGCAGATGGACACGGGACACGAGTCAGGTAAAATTGCACCCTTAATGAATCAGAGTCCATGTACTGCGCTTTAGTTGAAAGTGTTTCACTGGTTGGACTGAAGAAGGCGATGATTTGTGTATCGAATTCACACATTGATTTCTGGGAATCTCAGGAAGAATCAGAGGACGGTCTTTCACTCCTTAAAGTGACCTGAAACACCTTTGTAATTGGATAGCAAAGCATTTGACTGCTGCAGTGCATCGAATCAATATTGATATGTTTTATTGATTCCCAGCTGTGCACAGCAGCGTTCCGCTGAGATGAGGATACTTTTAGATTTGTTATTAAGAAACTTAAAAAAATCAATGAGATAGATATGACATGAGATCAGACTTTATTAAAATGTCAGAAAACGGTGGAATGTAGATATTATTTTAGAATTATTGGAGTTTGATCATTTTTAACCAAGAACTGAAATGAAGGTAATGCTAAATTGAATGCATCAACCAGCTGTACCATACAAGTCAGCAGCCTTTATGTATAATACCAGTTTTCAACAACAACAACAGAAAACCCCTGTTGTCAGCAGTAGCCCATATATCAGGACCCCCATTCGAATATCTCGTCCCCAGTGACCATCTCTGCACGTGACAGAGCTCCACAGTAAACAGGTGGACCACAGAATCAGCACTTCATCAAAAAGCAGCATATACACAATTTATTCCCCAAAGGGCTTTTGGATTTCTACAGTAAATCAGTCAAAATACATCGCAGTGTATTAATGTTGTCATGTGAATAACAAATGTCGATTCTGTCGAAAAAAAAAATATATTATTAAAGATAAGTTATTGCTTTGGATGTTACATACGTGTAAGAACAAGTTTAAAAAGGCTGTTTGTGTGAAGTTGGACTCTTCTAGATGTGCCAACAATTCTTCATAATAAAAATAAATTTAAAAGAAAATAGGAAAAAAAAACACAGTGTATTGTTGCTCTCCTACTAAATTTATTGGCTGTCTCACAACGGCTGTCAGCGCTGCAGTTAATTAGCCTAAAACCCAGAAAGTAGGCCAGACACTGATAACAGATGGATTTCTTGTTTTTTTTATTTATTTTTTTTATTTCTCTAGTGCAGCAGAGACAACCATCCAAACTGCGCTCTAAAAATCGGTGATCTATTGTAAGAAAAAAAGAAATCCCAAATAGCTTTATTAAAAACAAATATCTGTGTCTTTAGAGACCTTTATTTGTGAGAAACTGATGAGTTTCTGTGGTCTACATCTCTGCAGGCTTTCTTTTTATTCACCAAACTGTGCAGAATGCCTTTGTTTATAATTTGAATTGTCCAACACTCAGCTCATGAACTCCCAGCATAGACATTAAATGACTTGATCTTCATAAGCAAGTGTGTATTCAGTCCACAACTAGTGCTGAGATTGTGGTCTCTGCTAAAGTGAGACAGTGGAGGGAAAACAACAGGATCTTAAAAAAAAACAAGTCAGAAGTTTCTCTTCCTGTGAGTGTTTTCACATTTTACGGCCGAAGACGACAGGGAGGATGCAGATCCTCGTGTGGGCGAAATGCATGTCTTCAGTGTTTAAGTCTGTCAGCGTGCAACTCTCAAACGCCTCAGAGTGTTTGTCATTAGCTGCTGCACACTGAAAGCAGAGCAGAATGGGAATTTTTCAAATGTCAGAGTTGCAAGATAAAATTTATTCTGGGAAGGTTTGTTACGCTCCTACATGATTAATGAGAATGTGGCATTCAACACAATAAAAACAGAAATTATAAGTCATATTTCTGATACTGTTCGCTGCAGCAATGCAGGTACATAAATTGTGTGTTGAGAAAACAATGATACATGTCACCATATTAGAAGTTGGATAAGATATCAGGGGACTTTCCTACTTCTTATGACATGCATCTCATGATGTTTCTCACATCTATAAGCATGAGTGGACGATGTGATGTCTGCTTGTGTGTGTTCACTCCCTGGTTTAGATAGCAGCACCAGCAAATGTGGAAAACACAGATGGCTGTTGCTTTTGCTTCTTCCGCCAGACCTGTGTGACCTTTTCCACAAAAGATAACAGGGCAGTCTCGTATCCGCAGACCCACACACACACCCCCACACACAACCACACACACAGGCCTGGCAGCTCAGACAGAGGACTTCCTCCCTTCGAGTGGTCTGATGGAACAATATCAACAGCAAATACAACAACCTTCCTTCTGCGTCTCCAGTACTCTTTTGTTTTGGAATTATTAAGTTCTTTCTAATCATGACGGGTTCCTGACAGACAGGAAATGAGAAATCCATATTATTCTAAGCATGAGTTAGTTGTAGTCTGATGAATGATTTGTTTACAGCAGAATGCTCGATGTATTGATCACAATCAAACAGCAGTTCTTGTGAGCAGACTGCAAGACATTTAAAAACCCAAAAGGTTTTTTCATTTTAAATTTAGATATTAGCCTATTATTAATCCTCCCTTTGTCACCTCTGGAACTTCTTCACACAGAAAAGGTCACGTTTTACAACATTATGTGTATTATTTGGCACTACCTGCAGTATTTATGTGAGTCAGCCGTTTCCCATATGAAGATTACTGTTCGACCATGACTGATGATCATTTGGAGGCCTGCCTGAGGCGGACTACCAGCAGCTACTGTCCAAACTTTGTAACCTTGGCTGATTCCATTTAGTGCAAGTCATCCGAGTCAGGTAGGAACCATGAATGGATTGAATAGTGTTGTGTTGTGCTGTAAGGGTTCATGTGGTGATGCAAGGTTTGCAAACATACAACTCATTTTGAGCTGGTTGTTTTAAAAGTAGCTCACAAACTAAAAAAAGTGTGGGCAACCCTGAATTAGTTCTTTTACTCTCTATGAAGATACGTTGCTGTCATTGTTGGTTTTTGTTATCCATCATTTTCAACTAATTTTGGGTCTCCTGATCTTTCCAGAAGGATCTTTTCCACCATATTTTCAGTGTGTTTGTTATTGTGTCATCTCCGCTCGCATGTACTGATGCAACAGCTGATGCGCTGCTTTTTTCTTTTTATTGACTTCTCCATCAGCAGGACAATCATTTCTCTGGAGAGCATTGATGAACTGTTCTATCAACTATCCTCTGCTTCTCTTTTTATCTCCTTCTCATGACACACATGTCCCCGGGGGACATAAGCAGTCCTGCTGTCCTGCTACTGGTCAGAGATTTTGCTGAGATGTTTTAAGTCGATGGTTCTTGTGTTTTTCTCATAAGCCTCAGAGGACGCTGGGTGTGTGTGTGTGTGTG
>SSNP01000147.1:637509-689534 GCA_006937955.1 Pachypanchax playfairii | reverse complement strand
GGGGGGGGGGGGGGGGGGCTAAGATGCCTCAAAGAGAGGTTTTCTACAGCATCAGCCCAAGCAAAGCTGGGTCAATTTTCATTTACAGAAGCTGGAGAACTACTAAACTGTGTAATATGCTTCAGCTTGTAAACTTGATCAGGTGGAAAAAAAACAATGAGGGTGCAAATGTTACTACGCTGTGGAAGTCAGGTTAAAATGTTGTTAATAAAGTAGATGCTGACCTGTAGAGATCTTGAGTCCTAAAAATATTTGTGAGTGATTTGAAACTGAAAGATCTTTGAGAAGACAAAGAAGAATAAAAAAGAAGAAGACGATGTAAAAAAAAAAAAATGAATAAGCTGCAATCAGATTGAGAATATTATTTGAAATAATTGATTTTTAAACCATTTTATAGAAATATAGCGTATAGTTTTGTTTAAGAAAGGCACTAAATGAACCAATAGTATATTAATAACAAAATCATACTGAAATTTTATCAAGACATCATGTCTGTGGCTTTGATGTGATTGCTAAAGCATTTTAGTGGACAGGAAATGTAGTTTGGTGAGATAGTGTTGCTGTTACAGGAACATAAATCATGCAGGGAACACTTGAAAACGATATTATGTCGCTGTAATATCAGCCCCAGGTGATGGATGTCATTCTTTGTCAACTGATGTCACTCCACAAATATCACCAAGAGAGATGATGTGTATCCATGGCAACATGGCAGTCAAAGAGGTCAGCTTTGATACAACGAACCACAATAAAGCGTCGCTGTCATTGCTTCACATTGTCGGAGTGATATTGTGCTGTCATTATCCGGCGCAGTGAAAATCCGTCTTGGTCCGTCTCTTGGGACGCTCTTCTCAGCTCACCCCTCACTGACCCTGTGGCCATTACCTGTAATGCCCACACTCATTTTCTTGCACTGTTGTGGCTCCGCTGTGGTGTTAAAGTTTATGAATTCGGCTCTCCAGCACCAGAGCAATAACCAAGATTTAACTGTCAGGTGATGGAGCCCCCTTTAGGTTTAAGTAGATAATAAAGAACGATTAAAGAGGTAAAAGTGTCTTTTTAAGTATCAAGTGTGCAAAGGTTGAAACATTTGCTTATATTTTATGTGTTTGAGTGTGTGTCTGCTGTGTGTGTGTTTTTATTGTGCTCTAATGAGGCTGAGTATTGTGAACAGCAGCTGAGGTCATCACCAGACAAGAAACCAAAATCATTTGGAAGATTCTTTTTTTCCTTCTTTTATAATTCAGCTGAACCAAATTAAAAATCTAAGTGAACATATCTGCTTGTTACTGAGAAGTGTGTACACTACAATAGCCAAATGACTTTAAAACTGATGTGATTAACTGTACGAGCTGCATCTGTTGAAATAAGTCAAAGGTTAATGCCATTATAGTCCTTTCAGCTCTGTGTGTAAACTATGTGTGTAAACTCTGTTATGTTGTGATCTAACCTTGAAATCAGCTTTAAAACAATGAATATCAATGTTTTATTGACTGACTTCAAAGTATCTGTTGATCTTATTAGTCGTCAATGTACAGAGTGGACCATTTCTATGGATACACATTAATAAAATGGGAATGGTTGGTGATATTAACGTCCTGTTTGTGGCACATTAGTATATGTAAGGGGACAAACTTTTCAAGATGGGTGGTGACCATGGTGGCCATTTTGAAGTCGGCCATCTTGGATCTAACTTTTGTTTTTTCAACAGGAAGAGGGTCATGTGACACATCAAACTTATTGGTAATTTCACAATAAAAACAATGGTGTGCTCAGTTTTAACGTAACTTTATTCTTTAATGAGTTATTTACAAGTTTCTGACCACTTATAGAATGTGTTCAATGTGCTGCCCATTGTGTTGGATTGTCAATGCAACCCTCTTCACACACTGATAGCAACACCACAGGAGAAATGCCAGCACAGGCTTCCTGTATTCGTAGTTTCAGGTGCTGCACATCTCGTATCTTCACACCATAGACAATTTCCTTCAGATGACCCCAAAGATAAAAGTCTAAGGGGGGTCAGATTGGGAGATCTTGGGGGCCATTCAACTGGCCCACGATGACCAAACTGTTCATCTATGAATGCTCGGACCTGACACCCATAATGTGGGCTCTTGCTGATTGAAGCTAGGACAGCCACTGATGTTTCTTCATTAGTTACAGTTTTCATGTGTCCACATTTTGGCAAATCCAACACTGAACCAGTTTCACGAAACTTAGCAAGCAGTTTGCTAGCTGTAGCATGGGAGATGGGTGGTCTCGTAGGGTGACTTGCATTGAAATCTGCTGCAATGACCCGGTTACTGCGTTCACCAGATATCAACACAATTTCAATGCACTCCTCACGTGTTAACCTCTTGGACATGTCAATGGCTGTGAACAAAGAGAAACTTGTAAATAACTCATGTATCAGCTGCAGTAAAGGTCCCTGTTCTGAGGACAATAGCTTCAAACTGTTTATGTACATTTAATGAGCTCCATTACAGGTTTTGTGCTAACACCAACATAAATAAGGCATAAAACACCTTCCTGTTGGATTTCTGATCTCTTCATGATGGACATGTTCTTATTTTGCTAATCAAATTATTTCTCCGTTTGACACAAATAAAACCAAATCAAATCAAATTGTGAAACTTCAGTGTACAGCTGCTGTCAATGAAATGAGAGGTACCATGTCGCAGCGTGGCCTTCAGATAACGGTGTGTCCTTGCTGCAGACAGCGAACAGTGTGAATGTGACGAGCAGGGAAATGAAGCTCAGCAACTGAGATGGAACAAGAGACATCAAAACACCGAAGCCACTGAGCTCCCTGCAGGGACTCTCAGCAGAGAGTGACTAAAATCATCAGATGGTCAAATTTACTCCTCCGGGTAAAATGCCTCAGCAGTTTTGTTTAAAAGTTGGCAGGGATTCTCATCAGTCTGGTGTTTTCACATCTGCGATATCAAACTTCACGAGCTAAAAGAGCATTTAGAAAACATTTTGTTTTCCTATTTATTACCGATGAAAGAAATCCTAATCTGCAGAGGACAAGACGGTCACTGCCTCATCTATGATGTGCATCCATTACCTTGTGGAATCTCAATGGGACGCGTCACTACAAGGGCAGAGACAAACACTAACGTGATTATAGAGATGACTGCCAACAACTGCTCCTCTAAGCACAATGGAGGTGCCACTGAAAAGGTGATTTCTAACAATTAATCAAAACACACAAGCAGTATAATGTAACTGACTTTCCCCCTTGGCAGACAAGTGATTGGTGATTGCAGCTGACACCTTTAAAGCTACTCAATCACTATGATTTATGGGGCTGGAGCTTGTAAAAATTGTTAGCTACATCAGGTAAACATGTTCTTAATCAGAATTTTTTTGTTTTAGTTGTCTAAGGAGTCAAATGACTGGTTGCATCAAAGGTATGGAACAATTTTCCTCCAGCATGATGCGGTTTAATTTAAAGAAGACATTTCACACAAATTTCAGGAATTTGTGGTTATTTCTTAGGTATTAACCAGTAATATGAAATATTTTACATCTAAAAAACATTAGAAAACACTAATTAACAGATCTTTCAATCTGTCTGCAAGAAGGTTCGTCAGGATTCGGGCTGCAGCTCATTAATATTCATTATTCAAATTTGCTGGACTCGGATTGGCTAACAAACTAGCCTATAAGAGCAAGGTATACTGTTTCCTGCCCCGCTGCACATGGTAACATCAGACGTCGTGTCTTCCTGTTTGCTACATCTTATGCTAACAGCTTTTAGCCAGCAGCATGCTAGGCGTGGTTTCAATTGCAGGAGCTGATGAATACTAACAAACAAAGGAGTTGTAATGAAACAGATACAGGCCGTTAGAACTCGGGAGAACTCGGGTTTTATCACCACCTGCGTAGTTTGAGAGATTAAAACTGAAAGAGAAGTTGTTGACCTGTTTTCACCCACTATGAAAGTAAGAACACCTGTGGAGCTAAAATATTCAACAGAAACCTCAGAAAAACAGTTTTTAATGGAAGGGACTCTTGAAAAAATTTATTAAAGATACCCTGCCATGCATTTTTTTTAAGTATTACGTTGTATATTTTAGGTCCACAGATGTTCTTGGTTTCACAATGGGTGTGAAAACGGCACAATTTGTCTTTCATTTTTTTTCCACTTAAAGGTATGGTGGAGGATCTTTTTCTTCTGGATGGATCATTTAGAATTTTGGTCCACTTACCTGTCAATCATTCTGGTGAAATGTTTACGGAAAGCTGTCGTATGTGCACATTTCTAGTTTTCACTTCCTGCGCATGTGCACTGTTTGTGTGTAGCGCACAATGCCTCCATCCAATCATTCTACATCACAGTTCTCATCAGGTCGTTTGAATATGAGAGTCGCAAGAGAAAAAAAGTCATCAGAGTGCATGAGAAGAAGAGAAAGGTGAACGTGTTCTGCAATGCTGTCAACAACTTGTAAACAGAAGCGTGCACGTGGATAGCAGGGAGCTTCCTATCAGGGGCAGGTAGAGTGTTGCGCATGCACATTATTCTAAAAAGTGGTGAGGGCGGTTCTTTCCTGAATTTCAGAAAAATCCTTTAAACCTTGACTTAGACCTGTAGTCTTAAAGGGAAGTGTTCTGTTTGGAAAATTTGAAAAAACAAGATCTTTAATTCAAGATGGAGACTTTATATGCAAGCTACAGTATTTAAGCAATATCACAAGACAGAGAGCTGATGTACCACATATCAGCACTGGTGTGATTCGGTCGTACGCACGAGGCAGCAGATAATCATACCAGGCTGAAGCACTGTGGAGGGCTCAGCTGTGTCCGCCTGCGGAGTAATATTGTCTGTAAAAAGTCTCGGTGCTGTTCTGTAATTTCAGCACTCTGGAATGTCTGTTGTCCAATCAAATTACTTGGACGGAACTAACTGTGGTATAATTAATTTAATATTCATATCTGTAATTTATAACAAACTGATAAATGATAACTAAGAACTGTGTAGACAAATATGTATGCTTACAATAAATCTCACAATGAAACTGCCATCACAGACTTGCACAAAGCTGTAGAGTTTATGGAGCATGTTATCTTTATGAGGTTGGAGGGGTGATGGTGGACCTCCACACATACAACTAGAGCTTGCTTCATTTAAAATTGTTGGTTTTATTTAAGGTCTTAATCCAGTTATTAACAATGTACCAGAAAACTTTTAGGTCATGAAGTTTTAACTATAAAAACCTGCATGAAACATTTAAAAGTTTTTGCAACAGAAAGAAATCCTTTTAATTTACTTAGTGTATGACTCAGTCTATCGATCAGTTCATATAAATATGTTCATCTAAATAAGTGTTATGCAGCAAGCCAGTGGATGATGTAAGAATGATGGTAATTTTTTTATTCAGCACACTTTGAATCTATTATAACCAGAAAGCAACTTAAAGGACATAGAAACTGAATTATAGCATCTAATTAGAGTCTGAATGATGCTGACAGCCTCATTACCCATTTAAAAGAGCATGAAAAAGTGTTTAATTACATTTATCTAATAGTGTGATGTGTCACCACAACATGTTCCCTAAAAAAAATGACAGCAGACTAAATAAGCTATAAATACAGCAGACGTCCATGTAAAGGAAATAACATTCAGTTGACATGAAATTCTGGCTGTCACGGTTTGAATGAGACGAGTCGTTTACCAGCTCAACTGCCACCTGATTGGCTCCTCCACCTCTCGGGAGAAGCAGATGCCAACACATCCTGTCAGCCTTTCACATGAATATTCCACCTCAGCACATCCTCTTAACGATGTTGAGCAAGTGTGATCATCGGACCATGTGCTTTAACACAAGCGCTGCGTTCTTTTTTTTGTCTTTATACACAGATGGTGCACCTTCCCTCTTCTGACACCTTCTCTTTCCTTTTTTCCACAAATCTACACTGGTTTGATTTATGTTCTTCTATTATTAGCAACTTTCTTTTTGATTGTTTTTCTTCTGTTAATTGCTGCACTGTTTCGTGTTTTCCACCTCTTCTTGCTCCCAAAAGGTTTTATTTGTAGACATGCGGCTCAAAGAGTCTAACAGTTTAGATTTTCGGTCTCTCAAACTGTAGTGAAATAAAAAGAATTTCCTTCGTGCCGTTTTGAACTTTAGAAACCTCCACTTTGCCGTGACTATTGAAGATATAGAACTAAGAGAAAATAGAAACATTTTCAGCTGGAATCCCACTGATTTGTTACTCAAGATACTTTCATATATTTCACATCTGTGAATAAATTATGACATTTTACAACATTTGTGTGACTGTCACATAAATTTTATGGTCACAATTAAATCTGTTTAATATTTTAATGAGACAAATGTTTTAATTTGTTTGCAATTTATCCACATTTTATTTGCTCAGACAGTCAGAATAGCTTTTCTGTTTTTAATTAGTCACAAATAAGTTTCAGGTTTCCAACTCTTTCCAACCGTATCTCGTCAGGAGACGTGGGATTTACCACAGTTTCCTGTTTCTGTGTTTAGTGTGGGTTTTTGAGTTTTTAAGGTATTTAAGGGTTTTTTGTCATTGTTTAATATCTGGCTCTTGAGTTTAGTTTAGATTTAGGATTATTTATAGTATCATGTCTTTATGTTTAGTCATTGTATGTTCTGTGTGGAGTTTAGTATTTTGTCATTGTCTGGTGTCAGAGTCTGCATGTTTAGGAACTGTGTGTGTCTCTTCTGGTTTTAACAGTCTGGGTTCCATATATGGTAATATCACTTCCTGTTCTTTCACTCCTATCAATTAGCTCATTGTCTGCACCTGCTGTGTCATGGCTGGGTCTGGCACTACTTAAGGTTGTTTCTGTGTTCTGTTCTTCTGTTGTCTTTGTCAGGGTCAGGGGTCCACGTTCCAGCCTGCACGTCCTCCTCGAGGCTGACCACCAGAGACACGCCGTGGGTCCTGGCGCCACACTCTGCGGCCACGGGCCGGCCACCCAAACTCGCTGTGGGTCCCTGCACCATGCTTTGTGGCCCCGGGCCGGCTATCTGAACTCGCTGTAATTACGGCGCCACGTTTTGTGCCCTCCAGAGTCGTCTGGGTCTTAGGGTCTGGGAGGGTTTCTGTTTTCGCCTGCCTTTCCAGGAACCCCCACCACCCACCCATGTTCGGTTCTATTTTTTTGGAGGTGTTTGTTGGGACTTCTGGAGCCGTCCCTTAAGGGGGGGCTCTGTCGTGTTGCTGTCATAGAGTCTTAGTCATAAAGTTATTGTCTGTAGTTATTGTCACCGTTGGCAAATGTGGATTTTAAGTTTTTTCTTCCACTCATGGTTTTTGGACTCCTGCCTGCCTCCTCCAAGTGAGTAGGGTGTTTTTTGTTTTATTTTTACTTTAAAGGTTGTGTGAGTGTTAGCCCCTCCCCTCTCCCCCTGGTTTACATATCGGGTTGCATGAATGGATGAATGCAAAACCTTGTAGTGTGAAAGCGCTTTGAGTGGTCTGAATGACTAGAAAAGCGCTATACAAATACAGGACATTTACCATTTACCATTTTGGACTAACCCCCCTTGTCTTCTACAGAAGAGTTTTGTTTGTGTTTGTTTTTCCCCATCCTTGTTTTTGTGTTGAATAAACTCTTTTTTTATTTGAACCTGCCACCCTCTGTCTCTCTGCATGTCAGATCCACCCTTGTTGATTCCTGATAGTCTCCCACGTTTCTCACACGTTCTGACTCCCAGAATTTAAACTGAGGCGGGATCCGAACAACCGCGATGACTCTGTGATGATTTTTCAAACTTGTTCAAAATTCTAGCAACAGGAGAACGAGACTCTGCGACGCATGTGAGAAAACTAAGAACCCTCAAGAACTTTTAGAGACATTTCAAAAACTCCCTTGTGTTTAATTCTGTTTGGAATTAGTTGTCAACATCGCCGCCATGTGAAATACTGGCAGGACTGTGAATCAAAAGGTGAATTCTGTTTTCAAAGATCTACCTGAAACTGGTCTCATTAGCCTGCTTGTCCTCTTCATGAGGAGAGCTTTGTTTTATATACGTTTTGAACATCTGTGGTAATATAAAAGCTTTTGGTTGAATGAGTCTGAATGGCAATAAGATGCTTCCCTTCTCCACCAGTTGTTTTTATTGCTTTCCATGGTAACATTTTTGAACATCAGAGCCATCATGGGAACAATATAACTGAGACAAATATATGGCTGTTATGAGAAAATAAAGCCCAAAGATCCCTGCCGCAGGAAGCTTCTCCTTTATATATATATAGTCTGCTCCATCATGCAAATTTTACTGCACTGGAAGACATGTTATTTGATTTCTCAACAGTTATGCTGTACCTATGTAGGCTGCACAATAAGTTGTTTTTCTGAGAAAACAGCAAGGTTGCATTTGTGAAATGTGAGTAATTTTTAAATTAATTCATAAATCTGAAAGACAAAAATGTTGGAGACATTTTTGAGGCTGAAAACAAGATAAGCGCATGTTTGCGCATGTGCGTGTGTGTGTTTCAAAGCAGCCTGGAATGTTGAAGCTGGTGTGTTGGATTTTAACTGGTGAAGGGAAATGGTCTACATGTGGGCAGCTCTTTACATACACCTGCCTCCAGCAACTGAGTGACACTTCAAAAGAGTGTGTAGTATTAATATTTAGTTTGCAAAACCCTCATATTTTTTATTCCAAGGAATAATTCAGTGGAGTTTACTTGATGCTGCTGTGTACATCTGCCCCACCTGATGAGAATTAAGGCAAATTACTTTTTTCTTTGAAGTTAATTATTACTTAATGTGCTTTTATGTGAGTGTATGTCAATTAGTTTTAAATGATCAGCGTAAGATCAGCTGACATCATGTTCCCCTTTATTCGACTGTTCAAAAGAATTATACTGAATTACTGGAAAATCATTGTGTAATCTTAAAGTATTTTAATATGTACAACATAGAAATTAGCTTTAACACCAAATTAAGTTTTTAACATCAGTATCCCTTAGTAGTACTTTGTGTCTTATTTTTATTATGTCTCTAGTATTTGAGTTTGTACAACTAACTTTAAGTTAACCATGTGAAGTCTTGATTGGATCCATGTTTATGTTATAAAAAACGAAATTGTTAATGAAAGTGAACCAATGTCATTTCTTCTAAAATTCTTTTCTATTGATCAGTAAGAACAGCAAAGACAGTCAAAAGAGCTCAAAACAGTTAATGACTGTCCTTAAATATATTTTTAACAGACTACTTAAAGCAAATAAAGTCAGTTTGCTGTAAAGTCATTGGAAATCATTAAAAATCAGTGCAAACATCTGCAATACCAAAGTACCAGAGAGTGAAAAAGTATAATCTCTGACTCATCCATTAAAACTCTTGTGTTTTTTTACAGTGGGTATTTTGTTTGGCTTCATCCAGTTCCATGAACATGTTTTGCACATACTTGAAGGTTTATTGAAGGTCAGCAGGGGTCTGAGGTTTGTTACATACATCAGTCCAAACAGAAAAGCAGGCTGGTGAAACTGAAGTGGTTTCTGGTCTGATTTTAATTTAGGCTGTTTTATGCATTTGTGATGACAATAATAACATTTCTTTATGTCCAAGACTGAAGAAAAAACTTGTTAACTGAAGCAATTACAACCCACATTAACATTTCTTATGTTTCTCTAACTCTATGTAACTTTGAGGAAAGAGCCAAAGACAAACCAACTGGATGTGTTGTTGGTTCAATCCTGGCTCCCAAGTCACCACAGAAGAAGAAAGGTATTCTATGTCAGTAGGATGTAACAAGTTAAATATAACTCTAACGGTGTGTTCCCACCAATCTCATTTAAAGTAACCAGAGCATCAGGTTTACATATAAAGTTAATGTAGACGCGTGATGACGAGCGACCGGCGGGTCTCGCAACGCTTCAGAAGCAGATTTGCTGCGTGGAAATGCTTTTCTCCCTGATTTGCACGACCAATTCATGTGAATCAAGCATTTGACGTGCGACTGAAGAATACGCGCTGCATTTTATGAGGTACATTTGATGTTGAAGTTGGAGAAATCTCAACTCCAGCGTCATGACGTCAACCAGTCAGGAGCCTGGTGACGTCATGCTCTGAACCAGTTCTCAAGGGCAGGTCCAGCCAAAGTCATTCATTCTTCATTCAACATGGACGAATGATTAATAAAGGCTGTGGATTATCCCCTGGAGCTATACAATCTGTTTTCTATTCAGAGACAGGAATAAAAGTGAAGAGTGAAGAGATCAGGCAACCTGTTAAGTTCATTTTGCTTTTGAAAGTTTTAACTGACCCGGCGAAGCCGCGCTAAAGCCAGCAAGTCCCACCTGCTCAGCTCTCCACAATATATAGAGAAGGGAGACTCTCTCTTCAAACGCTGGATCTACAGCTGCCATCATGCTAAAATACCATCTGGCACTACTTCCTCCTACAAGTTGCGTATTTCCGCTTCACGCACGTCAAAATTTCATATTTTAAAGCGTGACCAGTTAGCTTTGGCTGCCCTTGGAGGTGAGAATATTCACGTCTTTTAAACTCATGATGAACTTTCATTTTATACAATTAGTAAAGTAAACTGTATGTTATGGGCAATATTCTGTTTGGCAAAGCTTCAATAATTAAAGGATTATTAAGTGTTTATCTTTTCATACAGAATGACATCCTGGATAATGAAGTCCATATTTCATGCTGCTCTGTCTATCCTGTTCAACATACATTTTTATCTACAAATGATGATTTTCTGTCATTAAATGTTTTAAATGTAAGAATTTGCCAGAGTCCATTTCTGTTTGCTGCGCCAAATCATTCCTGTCTTGTGAAAAGTAACTAATCTGTAACTGTAATCCGTCTGTTGCAGTTTTAGCATGAATCTTGAAGTCCTCTTTTTTCTTTCATTGTTTATTTTTCCTGATACTTGACAAAAAACACACCTACTCCTGTATATCTATGAATGAATGATGTTCTGTTTAATTTAGAACCATGAGTTAACTAACTGTGCTGTCTGTGGAAGCTGGGAAACGCAACAAGGAAAGGTTGCCAAAGTTTTCAACCAGGAACCTTCTGTCTGTGGTCTGAATTTGTCAAAAACTAAACTTTTTCTGGAATTTTCATTCTCTAAAGTGAAGTTTTACACTAGTCACAATCATTTGTTCCCCGCTGAGCCCAAAAATGACCTAATTTCACAAACAGCCTGCAGATAAGCTGTAGTTTCACAGTCATAAAAAGCTAAAAAAAAAAACCACCAAGTTCCCAGTAGAGGGCCTCCCTCAGGCTGTTCACTAAGTGTCTTCCAGTGACATTTGCTGCAGCAGTGTGTGTTAAAAGGAACACTTTATTTCTACATACCTGTGTGCACAAGCAGTTTGTTGTGAAAATGGGGAAGAATCTCAGCAGTAGACTTTTATAATGTCTGTCTCAATGAGCTTAATTGTTCATTTTGTGGCAAATTGTAATTGCGAAACAAAAAATAGGAAGTAAAACTTAGAAGTTTAAAGACAACTTTCATGTCTGATGTTTGGCTTCTTATAGGTTTAAGACTCTCATTTGTCGGTTTGTGCTTCTGTGTTTTAATTTGGTCGTTTTACTACTCTTTGTAATTAAGAGACCAACAAGTCTTAGTAAAACTCATAATGTGAATTTTAAAAAGAAACCACAATGGTGGAATATTTTAGGAACTTAATTTCTAATTAAGTATTGATTTTGTACCAACATTTATGATCACCAGTAGAATCATTATCTGCTTCCGCTGAGAGACGTTAACATAAAGGCTTGGTATAATCTCATTTTCTGCTTCATTATTAATCTGTTCCTTGGCACTAGTTATCAGGTGGTAAGAAAATTTTTATTATGTCTAGAGCAGTAATTTTGACAGCTGTACTCTCACTAAGACTGAACACAAAAATGTTTTGAAATTCACACAGTTGCTACAACTTTGTCCCCACAACTTTTAAAGCCATAATTTAAAATAAAAACAATGAAAAGAAAAAGGAGCCTGCTTTTATCTTTATAGCTTAAAGGTCATATGTAACGCAAAATCCCTTTTTGGAGCTTTTAACCATGTTGTGATTCTATTTCCTTATTAACCCTCCAAAAAGCCTGCGCTCTGAGCAGCTGCTCCACTCTCTCCTGGAAAATGACTGACTGTAACATAGTGATGTAACAATGTTACACCAGGACCTACCCAGTGTGTCTGCGCTACCCCTGCAAATTAAACACACACACCCCGAGCTGCGAGAGTCTGAAGAAAGACACTAAACACCACCGATGGAAGTATTTTACTTTCTAAAACTATCTTGGTGAAAATGTGCATTTGGCAGTGAGAGTTACAAGATTTTATTCCCCATTTTATTCAAGCAGCTTCAGGGGCAGCACTCATGGGGAGGGGCTTGGGGAGGGATGGGATTTTAGGGAAACAGTGTTTTACTTCCTGGTTGGAGAATAACTCAAGAATATAAGTGATATTTTAGAACAAATGAATGCAATATGACACCAAAAGGTAAGATTTTATCATATGTCAATCACATATGTTGAAAGCTGTAAAATAGCAGGATACAAAACCTTTAAAGAGGTCATTCCATTAAAAACAGTTTTTCTGAGGTTTCTGTTGAATATTTTAGCTCCACAGGTGTTCTTACCTTCATAGTGGGTGAAAACAGGTCAACAACTTCTCTTTCAGGTTTTATCTCTCAAACTACGCAGGTAAATGTGCTGTATTTGTATTTGTATAGCGCTTTTCTAGTCATTCAGACCACTCAAAGCGCTTTCACACTACAAGTTTTACATTTACCCATTCACACAACCCGATATGTAAACCAGGGGGAGAGGGTAGAGGCTAACACTCACACAACCCAATGTGCAAATCGGGGGGCAACATGGGGTTCAGTGTCTTGCCCATTGGCACTTTCACATGTGGTGGCGGAAGCCGGGATCAATCCACCAACCTTCCAATTAGGTGACAACCGCTCTACCCACTGAGCCACGGCTGCCCCAGGTGGTGATAAAACCTGAGTTTGAGAAGCTTGTATCTGTTTCATCACAACTCCTTTGCTCGTTAGTATTCATCAGCTCCCGCAGTTGAAACCACGCCTAGCATGCTGCTGGTTAAAAGTTGTTAGCATAAACATGTATCAAACCGAAAGAGACCATGGCCCTGTCCCAATACCCGCACTTCTCAAACAAACTGACAGTGCAAGTCTGAGACAAGAACTGGAACCGACAAAGAAGGACTTGATGGACACGAAAAATTTGCTTCAAAGAAAGACTGATTATTGCACCTTGGGTGAATTCGAGATTCAGAGACTGAAAGAACAGATTACAAAACTTTAGAATGATTTGTCACAAAAAAACACGACAAGATATAAAGACACTCCACGAAGAAATGCAGAAACATATGAACATGCGCCATGGAGGAAATCAGCTGGAAAAAGAACCTGATCAAAAGAAGCTGGCACAACAGGTGCAAAAAACAAACACAAAAAAGTAAGTATGTATTTTTTAAAACCTTTCCCTACCCTCATCCCCTACCCTTTTCCCTTCCCCCCACCCCCACCCCCTTCCTGTGAATCAGCATCTTAACGTGGTGGAAGGGTTTCAGTCACCCCATGACCCTGAGGACAGTGTTGTCTTGGGTTTCCGCCCCTGGTAGGGTCTCCCATCGCAACTTGGCCTCAGGGGGGTCAGACTAAGACTGATTCAGGAAAAAGCTGAATTTATGTACGTGTGTGTGTATGTGTGTACTAAAACTTACAAAATAATTCATAATAATGATGCAAACCTTATTTCCTAAAGTAAATCGTCCTGTGTGTTTTAGAAGAGTCTTTTAACATGAGTCTTTTAGTATATTTCAAGATATTTTGTGGGAAAAACCCAGTTAAACCATTTTAGTTCACAAATAAGCACCACTTTGTTTTATGTTTGTTCCCTTTTGTCAAACTAAGTAGCTCAAATGGTCTGAGTGATACAAAATCCACCTGAAAACAACATGTTGTGGTTTGACAAATCACATGAACAACCCTGATTTATTACATGAGATGGACATATTCATTGCAAAGTATTCCCACCCAAAGGTTTAACAGCTCCTTGGCCCTCCATTTTATGTTCACCTTTTCCTCTGCAGAGCCTGGGCCAGGGTGGAGCTTCAGGAAGTGGTGAATATCCTTCCTCCCCACCAAGAACATTACTGAGGAGTGAGGATGGAGGCTTGAATGACTGATGAGAGGAATATACCAGCAACTTCACAGCTTATCACATCTATCTATCACTGTATTCACCTTTCATTTAAGATGTATTTATTCATTTCATATCCCCTTTAAATACAAAGAATACAGTCACTCATAAAACTCCCAGCACATTCCAGATGTACAGTGCAAAGGTTTTAGAAATTGGAAAAATATCTAAGTGGAATTAATATTTGTTGTGAGCAGATGTCACTTTAAAACAACATTGATTTGTCAAGCTCCGCCCAGTTCATGAAGGAACTCAGTCACTATAGACATATCTACAAATCTTTTATTGCTTTCTGTCTCTTTGTGTTAATATAAGCAATGATGTTGAGCTCAGGTTTGTATGAAGGATAAATCTCCATGATTGTTTCACTCTACAGTTTTTCAGTTAACTAACAGCATCCTGCTAAATCATAACTATAAAAATATTTACATGTTTGTCTCATCAGAACAGCTGGAGCCCAGAAAATCCCAGACTTTGAGCAAACCAACACTGTTATCAAGAAAACTGACGATCACAGCACATATTGATGTGACTCATTTTTTACATGGATAAAAATAAACTATTACAATTTAGAATTGTAAAATCATTCTTATTATGCAGCATTTTTTCATGCCTGCCAAAAATGTTTGCACATCCCTGTGTGCTGAAAAGGTTTAGTGTTTATATCACCCAAATACTAACGTGTGAATTTAAAAGAGGTCATTTCACACAAATTTCAGGACTTTGTGGTTATTTTTTAAGTATTAACCAGTAATAGGAAACATTTTATATCTAAAAAAAATTAAAGAGTCCCTTCCATTAAAAACGTTTTTTCTGAGGTTTCTGTTGAATATTTTAGCTCCACAGGTGTTCTTACCTTCATAGTGGGTGAAAACAGGTCAACAACTTCTCTTTCAGTTTTAATCTCTCAAACTACGCAGGTGGCGGTAAAACCCGATTTCCCCCGAGTCCAAACGTCCTGTACCTGTTTCATCACAACTCCTTTGTTTGTTAGTATTCATCAGCTCCTGCAGTTGAAGCCACGCCTAGCATGCTGCTGGCTAAAAGCTGTTAGCACAAGACGTAGCAAACAGGAAGACACGACGTCTAACGTTGCCATGCGCAGCGGGGCAGGAAACAGTATACCTTGCTCTGATAGGCTAGTTTGTTAGAAAATCAGAGTCCAGCAAATTTGAATAATGAATATAAACAAGCTGCTGACGAAGCAGCCTGACGGAAGGAGCCGGAACCACCCGAATTTTAATGCAGACAGATTGAAAAGTCTGTTAATCAGTGTTTCCTGACGTTAGATATAAAATGTTTCATATTACTGGTTAATACTTAAGAAATAACCACAAAGTCCTGAAATTTGTATGAAATGGCCTCTTTAAGAAACACTAACAGACTTTTCAGTCTATCTGCGTGAAGATTCGTCTGGCCTCGGCTGCAACTCATTAATATTCATTATTCAATTATGCTGGACTCAGATTGGCTAACAAACTAGCCTATGAGAGCAAGGCTTCCTGTTTCCATCCTAGCTGCCTATGGCAACAGCACACGTAGTCCCTGTCCCAATGCACCCTACGGTCTTCCACGAAGTGCACTTAGCAGGAGTGCACATATGGGCTCGAAGTGCGTACATATTAGCAGTATTGGGACAGTAAGCACTACGTGCCACAGCGTTCTTTCTCCATGACAACCAAAATGGCAGTACCGGTTGCTGTTTGCGCTATTTCCGTACTAGAAATGATTTTAAAGCTCCAACAAATATATATATATATTATAATTACACAAACACACACACAAACTATGTATAAATCTGTACAATACATATATACTGTATATATATATATATATATAAACTATATATATATAAACTAAGGATGTTATGGTGATATATATATTATAAATACACAGACACACACAGACTATGTATAAATCTGTACAATACATACTCAGACTTCAATAGTATCACATCAATACTATTGGCGGCATCATTAGTTTTGCCACACAGTCTACAGATTGTTTCACTTCATAATCATTTAACTTAGTCATATACGTAGACTAAACTGATGACTTTTTTTTAAAAAAAAACAATTTTTGATAGAGTACTCTGTCAGAAAATGTGAAAAATTTGTAAAAGTCTAGTGATAGCAGTGACTTTGAATAAGCTAGGTTTGTAGTAGTTGTAATAAAATATAGTGATATTGTTACAAGATTAGTCTAAATGTCCAATATACTGATAATAAATTCACTGAAAACTGTTTAAAATAAATGCTACAAGTTCTCCTTTAGTAGATAACAGCAATGACTTACTTGTGAAATGTCACAACTTTATTTTTTTCATATAGATTGATACAATTATACACAGCTTATACTTTTTTGTATAAACAAGTAGGCTGTACTTTGTATGCAGCAAATATTGCCTGTGAACCACCAATAAATAGGTTTATGACTTATAGTAATATTTTCTGTATTTTTGTTATAGGATTCATACTATGCTTTGTTGTTGAACTCACCACGTTCATTGAATGCATGACTGAAAACTGAAATCAAAGCATAAAATAGCCGAATGTGGGAGTGTTCATTACTTATATTCATCCAAGGTCTGTAATTCCTACTGAGGTCTCCACACTCACCCCCAGACTTGAAGAAAATATAAATTTGTTAACCATCCATTTAGGCAATAAAGGATTCTTTCCAAGGGGGGAGTGTTTTACCACAGTTTTGTGTCACAAGAAAATCCTCCTTCACCATTTGTGATTTCAACAAACTACATAAATACTGTGTCTGTGTTTATGGAAAGAATATGCTCTGGTACAATGTTTGATTCATCATACAGATACACTAAAACTCTGCCTTCATGCAGCAACAATAAGTTCAGCTGAGACACCGTGGACTGACTGACAACACAATGTACTTTACAAAAACATGTCAGTCGTGTAATTTCACCATCAAGAAACCAGCAGTAAACTGCCTAATTATCTGCCTGATGTTAAAGAGGCCATTTCAAATTTCAGGACTTTGTGGTTATTTCTTACGTATTAACCTGTAATATGAATCATTTTATATCTAAAAAAACGTCAGGAAACACTGATTAACAGACCTTTCAATCTTTTTGCGTCAAGATTTGGCTGGCTTTATCAGGCTTGCCTGAAACTCATTAATATACATTATTTGAATTTACTGGACTCTGATTGGCTAACAAACTAGCCTATGGGAGCAAGGTATACTGTTTTCTGCCCCGCTGCGCATGGCAATGTCAGACGTCGTGTCTTCCTGTTTGCTACGTCTTATGCTAACAGCTTTTAGCCAGCAGCATGCTAGGCGGGGTTTCAACTGCAGGAGCTGATGAATACTAACGAACAAAGGAGTTGTGATGAAACAGATACATCGGGTGTTATCACCACCTGCGTAATTTTAGAAATAAAAACTGGTAAAAGAACATCTGTGGGGCTAAAATATTCAACAGAAACCTCAGAAAAAACATTTTTAATGGAATGGACTCTAATATCTGTGGTGATATACACCAAAAGGAAAAAAAGTTCAAAGTTAAAAGTCCAGTAGCTTTTTTTTTGTTTTTACATTTTTTTTACTGTTTCAGGACTCTGAATTCAAAGTTTGAATCACCTGTTTGGGGTGTCCTCAATGTTTGAAAGAACTGTTTAATAGTCTGCTGAACACCAATTAATTGAAATTGGGTTCTGGGGCAAATGACCCTCAAAAACCAGGACCTGAAGAACCATAAGGCTAAAGCTCCTAGATGTCATGGCAATATTCTCTTTAACCTTTAAAATGCATGGTTTTCTCTCTCACCCACACACGCACGCACGCACACACACACACACACACACACACACACACATACCACAACAACAGTATGGGTTTACTGGAAGGGGACTGATGAGGGGGTCCACACCGGAAACAGGAAGTGATATCAAACCATTGCAACAGACCTAAATTCTGTCCAATCACAAGGAGGAACTTCAGTCCCTACTGTGTCACTTGAAATGAAATGTGGCTGTATTCTGTAAACTGCGGCTTTGTTTTTCCCCTTTGTTGTTGTGTTTTGTGAAATGTGGCTTTCTTTGAACTTCAGGGCCACCGTGCAGTAGAGCTGAAAAAACAGCAGATTTTGCAGAGCAGGAAGAGTGATCAAGAGGACAGGAAATGGAAAGCATAAACATAAATAAATGTTGAAAAGTCAAGACAAAATTTTCCACTTGCATTTTAAAGATATTCCTGTAAATTGTGGCTTTGTTGTTTTGAAAGACTTAGATATGCAAGAAATACATCACTGATNAAATCTTTAGAATGATTTTTCAAAAAAAAACACGACAAGATATAAAGACACTCCACGAAGAAATGCAGAAACATATGAACATGCGCCGTGGAGGAAATCAGCTGGAAAAAGAACCTGATCAAAAGAAGCTGGCACAACAGGTGCAAAAAACAAACACAAAAAAGTAAGTATGTATTTTTTAAAACCTTTCCCTACCCTCATCCCCTACCCTTTTCCCTTCCCCCCACCCCCACCCCCTTCCTGTGAATCAGCATCTTAACGTGGTGGAAGGGTTTCAGTCACCCCATGACCCTGAGGACAGTGTTGTCTTGGGTTTCCGCCCCTGGTAGGGTCTCCCATCGCAACTTGGCCTCAGGGGGGTCAGACTAAGACTGATTCAGGAAAAAGCTGAATTTATGTACGTGTGTGTGTATGTGTGTACTAAAACTTACAAAATAATTCATAATAATGATGCAAACCTTATTTCCTAAAGTAAATCGTCCTGTGTGTTTTAGAAGAGTCTTTTAACATGAGTCTTTTAGTATATTTCAAGATATTTTGTGGGAAAAACCCAGTTAAACCATTTTAGTTCACAAATAAGCACCACTTTGTTTTATGTTTGTTCCCTTTTGTCAAACTAAGTAGCTCAAATGGTCTGAGTGATACAAAATCCACCTGAAAACAACATGTTGTGGTTTGACAAATCACATGAACAACCCTGATTTATTACATGAGATGGACATATTCATTGCAAAGTATTCCCACCCAAAGGTTTAACAGCTCCTTGGCCCTCCATTTTATGTTCACCTTTTCCTCTGCAGAGCCTGGGCCAGGGTGGAGCTTCAGGAAGTGGTGAATATCCTTCCTCCCCACCAAGAACATTACTGAGGAGTGAGGATGGAGGCTTGAATGACTGATGAGAGGAATATACCAGCAACTTCACAGCTTATCACATCTATCTATCACTGTATTCACCTTTCATTTAAGATGTATTTATTCATTTCATATCCCCTTTAAATACAAAGAATACAGTCACTCATAAAACTCCCAGCACATTCCAGATGTACAGTGCAAAGGTTTTAGAAATTGGAAAAATATCTAAGTGGAATTAATATTTGTTGTGAGCAGATGTCACTTTAAAACAACATTGATTTGTCAAGCTCCGCCCAGTTCATGAAGGAACTCAGTCACTATAGACATATCTACAAATCTTTTATTGCTTTCTGTCTCTTTGTGTTAATATAAGCAATGATGTTGAGCTCAGGTTTGTATGAAGGATAAATCTCCATGATTGTTTCACTCTACAGTTTTTCAGTTAACTAACAGCATCCTGCTAAATCATAACTATAAAAATATTTACATGTTTGTCTCATCAGAACAGCTGGAGCCCAGAAAATCCCAGACTTTGAGCAAACCAACACTGTTATCAAGAAAACTGACGATCACAGCACATATTGAAGTGACTCATTTTTTACACGGATAAAAATAAACTATTACAATTTAGAATTGTGAAATCATTCTTATTATGCAGCATTTTTTCATACCTCCCAAAAATGTTTGCACATCACTGTGTGCTGAAAAGGTTTAGTGTTTATATCACAACGTGTGAATTTAAAAGAGGCCATTTCACACAAATCTCAGGACTTTGTGTTTTTTTTTTAAGTATTAACCCATAATATGAAACATTTTATATCTAAAAAACATTAAAGCAGCCCTTCCATTAAAAACAGTTTTTCTGAGGTTTCTGTTGAATATTTTAGCTCCACAGGTGTTCTTACCTTCATAGTGGGTGAAAACAGGTCAACAACTTCTCTTTCAGTTTTAATCTCTCAAACTACGCAGGTGGCGGTAAAACACCATTTCCCCCGAGTCCAAACGTCCTGTACCTGTTTCATCACAACTCCTTTGTTCGTTAGTATTCATCAGCTCCCGCAGTTGAAACCACACTTAGCATGCTGCTGGCTTAAAGCTGTTAGCATAAGACGTAGCAAACAGGAAGACAAGACGTCTAACGTTGCCATGCGCATCGGGGTACAGTATACCTTGCTCTGATAGGCTAGTTTGTTAGAAAATCAGAGTCCAGCAAATTCGAATAATGAATATAAACAAGCTGCTGCAGACAGACAGATTGAAAAGTCTGTTAATCAGTGTTTCCTGACGTTAGATATAAAATGTTTCATATTACTGGTTAATACTTAAGAAATAACCACAAAGTCCTGAAATTTGTATGAAATGGCCTCTTTAAGAAACACTAACAGACTTTTCAGTCTATCTGCGTGAAGATTTGTCTGGCCTCGGCTGCAACTCATTAATATTCATTATTCAATTATGCTGGACTCAGATTGGCTAACAAACTAGCCTATGAGAGCAAGGCTTCCTGTTTCCATCCTAGCTGCCTATGGCAACAGCACACGTAGTCCCTGTCCCAATGCACCCTACAGTCTTCCTCGAAGTGCACTTAGCAGGAGTGCACATATGGGCTCGAAGTGCGTACATATTAGCAGTATTGGGACAGTAAGCACTACGTGCCACAGCGTTCTTTCTCCATGACAACCAAAATGGCAGTACCGGTTGCTGTTTGCGCTATTTTCGTACTAGAAATGATTTTAAAGCTCCAACAAATATATATATATATATATATTATAAATACACAGACACACACACAAACTATGTATAAATCTGTACAATACATATACAGTATATATACAGTATATATATATATATATATGTGTGTGTGTGTGTGTGTGTGTGTGTGTGTGTGTGTGTGTGTGTGTGGGTGTGTGTGTGTGTGTGAAACTAAGCATGTTATGGTGATATATATATTATAAATACACAGACACACACAGACTATGTATAAATCTGTACACTACATACTCAGACTTCAATAGTATCACATCAATACTATTGGCGGCATCATTAGTTTTGCTACACAGTCTACAGATTGTTTCACTTCATAATCATTTAACTTAGTCATATACGTAGACTAAACTGATGACTTTTTTTTTTTTAAAAACAATTTTTGATAGAGTACTCTGTCAGAAAATGTGAAAAATGTGTAAAAGTCTAGTGATAGCAGTGACTTTGAATAAGCTAGGTTTGTAGTAGTTGTAATAAAATATAGTGACATTGTTACAAGATTAGTCTAAATTTCCAATATACTGATAATAAATTCACTGAAAACTGTTTAAAATAAATGCTACAAGTTCTCCTTTAGTAGATAACAGCAATGACTTACTTGTGAAACGTCACATCTTTATTTTTTTCATATAGATTGATACAATTATACACAGCAGTGAGACATTTCACCTTTTTCAAAATGTATAGCTCTGAAAAAAATATTTTTGCTGAGATATTTTAAGAGGACAAAATTGAAAGAATATATTTTGTTTATTTTTAGTACTTTTTTGTATAAACAAGTAGGCTGTACTTTGTATGCAGCGAATATTGCCTGTGAACCACCAATAAATAGGTTTATGACTTATAGTAATATTTTCTGTATTTTTGTTATAGGATTCATACTATGCTTTGTTGTTGAACTCACCACGTTCATTGAATGCATGACTGAAAACTGAAATCAAAGCATAAAATAGCCGAATGTGGGAGTGTTCATTACTTATATTCATCCAAGGTCTGTAATTCCTACTGAGGTCTCCACACTCACCCCCAGACTTGAAGAAAATATAAATTTGTTAACCATCCATTTAGGCAATAAAGGATTCTTTCCAAGGGGGGAGTGTTTTACCACAGTTTTGTGTCACAAGAAAATCCTCCTTCACCATTTGTGATTTCAACAAGCTACATAAATAGTGTGTCTGTGTTTATGGAAAGAATATGCTCTGGTACAATGTTTGATTCATCATACAGATACACTAAAACTCTGCCTTCATGCAGCAACAATAAGTTCAGCTGAGACACCGTGGACTGACTGACAACACAATGTACTTTACAAAAACATGTGAGTCATGTAATTTCACCATCAAGAAACCAGCAGTAAACTGCTTAATTATCTGCCTGATGTTAAAGAGGCCATTTCAAATTTCAGGACTTTGTGGTTATTTCTTACGCATTAACCTGTAATATGAGTCATTTAATATCTAAAAAAACGTCAGGAAACACTGATTAACAGACCTTTCAATCTTTTTGCGTCAAGATTTGGCTGGCTTCATCAGGCTTCAGGCTGAAACTCATTAATATACATTATTTGAATTTACTGGACTCTGATTGGCTAACAAACTAGCCTATGAGAGCAAGGTATACTGTTTTCTGCCCCACTGCGCATGGCAACGTCTGTTTGCTACGTCTTATGCTAACAGCTTTTAGCCAGCAGCATGCTAGGCGGGGTTTCAACTGCGGGAGCTGATGAATACTAACGAACAAAGGAGTTGTGATGAAACGGATACATCGGGTGTTATCACCACCTGCGTAATTTTAGAGATAAAAACTGGTAAAAGAACATCTGTGGAGCTAAAATATTCAACAAAAACAAAATGTTATCCTTATGGGGACCGTCCATTGACTTCCATTGATTTTAGTAACTAGATTTATACCTAACCCAAACCCTTTTACTAACCTTAACCATTACTGATCTATAACTAACCCTAAGACTAACTAAAACTCTATTCACACCATACCTATAAACCTAACCCCTAACCCTAAAAAGGGGAGTCCCCCTCATGGGGACCAGGCTTCGGTCCCCACAAGAACCCTCGGACCCCAGAACGATAGTAAAAGTCAGGAAACGGGTCCCCAGGAGGTCAGAAATACAAACCCACACACACACACACACACACACACACACACACACACACACACACACACACACACACACACACACCAACAACAGTATGGGTTTACTGGAAGGGGACTGATGAGGGGGTCCACACCGGAAACAGGAAATGACATTAAACCATTGCAACAGACCTAAATTCTGTCCAATCACAAGGAGGAACTTCAGTCCCTACTGTGTCGCTTGAAATGAAATGTGGCTGTATTCTGTAAACTGCGGCTTTGTTTTTCCCCTTTGTTGTTGTGTTTTGTGAAATGTGGCTTTCTTTGAACTTCAGGGCCACCGTGCAGTAGAGCTGAAAAAACAGCAGATTTTGCAGAGCAGGAAGAGTGATCAAGAGGACAGGAAATGGAAAGCATAAACATAAATAAATGTTGAAAAGTCAAGACAAAATTTTCCACTTGCATTTTAAAGATATTCCTGTAAATTGTGGCTTTGTTGTTTTGAAAGACTTAGATATGCAAGAAATACATCACTGATATAAATAACACACAGAAATTTCAGCTTAATGAAAAGATTAGTCAAGTTGATGTTTGTTAACTTTGAAACAGCAGTAAACAAGCCTTTGATCCAAAGGTGATGGCGCAGAGACGGTATAGGCATGATGGCATTGGTATGAAAACCTCAACATAACCATGCTTTGGGAAATCTTCAACAACCATTTCCTTAAGAAGACACTATGAAATACAACATCCAGCTGCAAGAAGACAATCCAGGAGCACATAGGACAACAACAATGAAAGTATTTCTTAATGAGACGGGGTGCAGAAGATGCCATGGCCTACTTGCTCCCTTGATGTGAACCTTATCATGCATTCCTGGGGCTGAAGACCTTAATGAGAGGAACAATATTCCTTACAGTCCACAGAAATTAGCCTGGGATCTGACCAAAGAGTGAGATTATCTGTCCATTGCCTGGATCAACAAGCTTGTTGACAGAATGCCACGCCTTAAAGCATTGATCCAAGTCAGGGGTAATAGACAGCATAAATGACAAAGTTACATTGGTAGCAGTAATCTTGGACATTCGTACCCCCTGGTCACCTCCCTCTGGAGGTTTTTCAGACAGGACCCACTGAGAGGGCAGACTCAGAAGTACCAACTGGATAAATTATATCGTCTCTCTGGCATGGGGACACCTTCCAATCCCCCAGGTGGAACTGGAAATGGTTGGAGGACCTCTAGCAGCAGGTTTATAGGGAAAGTACCAAATCTGTTAAAGAAGTAGGGCTCTTCGCATTTTGGGGTTAAAGTGGGTGTATGGTTCAATTTGCAAAGAAATAAAATATGATTGTAGGACCCTGTTTTGGGGACAAAAGATATGGGGAAACCAGAATTCATGCTCCAGCATCCCTGATGAGTTCTCAGCTGTCAAGCTCCATCAGTAACAGGAAGGAGTAAAAAGGGATACTCAAACCCTCAATTGGGTTTTCTTAAACATCTGCATGGTCATCTTTCTCTGACAGAAGTGACAGCTGCACAACACACTTTCATTGCAAATAATAAATATTTAGGCATGTATTGGCAAATGATAAACTTCAGACATTCAAAGCAATTTCTGAAGAGTGTAAACACATCAATCACACATGAAAGAGTTTAATAATGATATGCATATGTTTGCAGCTTGCATTTCCTGCTTTAATACATCACAAGGGGCAGGAAATATACTGTCTTGTGAACCTGTTCAGACTTTAGAGGAATTTAAATGATCAATCCAATATGATACAGAAACTGTACACAGATAACTTTCATGCAAACAAGCATAAGAGAAACAAACAAAAAATGTTACTGGCCCCTTATAGGAAGACAACAGTGTTTTCTTGAGTGTATATACAGAGTCTAATTAGATTGTGAGCAGTGATGATAAATCACTGGAGTCTTAATCAAAGCACTGCAACAGAGAGTCATCAATCACTTCCAACAGCACAACACAACATCAGCCTGTAGCTTCTCCTTGTCTTCTAGCTTGCAAGGATGCTTCTCTGCACCAAACACGAGCCATATCGCTGTGACACATTATCATTAGTGCAATCAGCACCACTTTAAAGTCCTGACAGAAAACAATCAAAAGGCAAATAGATATTGAGACACATGGGGCCATAACGCTGACAAACCTTGATGACTAAAAAATGAAGATTGTAAGATTGTCCCCCTTTTTAACACTGAAAATTTTTTAAAAGTGTCTGATATTAGACCCCCCCCCACATTGAGATTTTTTTGATTGCTTGCCACAATCTGGTAATGGTCTGTTTGAGTCTGGAGTCTTCATTCTCTGCATGCACGTTAGCTGCAGTTGGGTTGTGATGGATTGGGTCACCTCAAAGGCACAGTGGCGACATTCAGAATGTCTTAACTCAAGACAAGCAAATGACAGATGGCATTTCGATTGAATCTATAAAAATGTGTCCGCGCAGGAAGATTTTGACTTCTAGTCCTCCAGTGACCTACTTTACACTTTCTTTTCACTGACTTTTAAATGCCTCATAAGAAAATATTGGAGGGAAATAAAATACAATATTGACTTTGATGCTCTAATTTAACATGAGAATGTAGCTGAGGTCAGATGAAAGAGGACAAGAGAGACAGCACAAATAAGGAGCTGAGAGAGCAGGCAGTCATCTATGAAGGACGTGGACACAGCAGTTATTTTAGTTATCAGATGCTGTCATATGGAACATCTCATTAAAAATCTGAAGAAAAAAAATCCAATCACAATAACTGTGATCAGGGAAAAAAAATCTGGAATCTCTCAATCACATGCACAAAAATGCACACACACATACACATTCCAATGTAAAACGATCAAAGCTGGCAAAGCTATCAGTTATCAGCGCATACATTAGCACATTAGCACATTTTCTGGTGACCTCTGCAAAAGATAGCAACTCCACATTTCCTTTAATATTAGAGGAGGTGTGGAAAGACAGATTAATTACATTCATGTGCCCACCAGCACCTCTTTTTATATGCAGGGAAGCACCGTTCCCAGTTTATTAATCATTTTATAATGAGAGATTAAACACAGATTCACTAACACAATAAGGACACAGTAAATCAGATGGGCTACTTGAGAGAGACATCCCCACTGTTAGATCGTTAAACATGGAAATTAAAATTAAATTTTATGTTTCATGTTTTTAAACTAATTACCTAAAGGAATTAAAAGCAAAATCTAGACTGAGACAAAACAGCAAAAAGGATAAATGCTCAATAAACAGAGAGTGAATGAATCTCCTGAGTTTAAACTGTTTAATAAACTCAAGTAGGACTTTGGATGTTTCTTTTTTAGGTGAATAAAACAGAGAACATGTATAATACCTGATTATCAAATAACACTTTTTATTCTCGGGGATCTTGGCTGAAGAGTTCTCTGTGTTTTCTTCTTTCCTCCTTTCACGAGGTGAGTGCTGCTTGGTGTTGTGCCAAAAAGTGATGGTCGCTCTGAAACTCTCATCGCCACTGATCATGTTTTGGCAGACCATTACTTTTTGGCACAACTCCTGCTCCCTCTGCTTGAGCCCTGCCCACTGACAGGGACTCTCTCTCTCCTTGCTGTCACACCTGCTAGTAATTGTCTCATCGACGACTGAGCAGCCGAAAAAAATCTTAGTTTGCGCCAATACTCGACATCAGACTGCTGAAGTCCTTTCATGGATCATCTCGGCCAGTGTTCCTTCTCTGGAGTTTTTGTTGAGAAATGATTAAATCATGTTCTTATCCTGCATATTTGTGACCAACAATTGAAAACTTCAATTAACGTCCAAGTTTTCAAGACAGAAACTCACCATGAGAAGGATAATCAATGACAAAAATCCCTGACAGCAGAACATGTCTGCAGTTTGAAACTAAAGACATGTTCTGAAAACGCTGCCCCACTCAGACTCACCTGTTCTCCTCTATTTCCACCTCGCTCCTCAGTTGGCTCCTTGGTCCCCTGGAGCCCTTCTCCTTCTAGTCAACCACCAAATCAATCAAAAGAAACAGCAAGAACTCTCAACTAAAAACCAATAAATATATCTGAGAAAATATTCTAACTTGCCTCATCTTCTGCCTCTGGATCATCTAAATGCAACTGCAGTTAAGTAAAATATAAAGTACCAGTTTAAAATCAGAGTCACCTAGAAATTTAAAGTGAAAAACTGATGCAGCAGGTTGGTCCATTTTCTTAAATGTCACTGCAGCAACTCAAAATCCTCCTCAGTAGTTTGTTTGACCCCCATGTGCTTGTATACTGCCTGACAATGTGGAGGCTCCTTATGAGACGACAGATGGTATCACTGAGCTCTTGTGCAGTCTGAAATACAAGCTAGTAGCATCAGATGGACCTAAACACGACATCCCAGAGAATTTCTGTTGGATTAAGGTCAAATAAGTGCATGAGGCCAGTCGATGGTATTGATTCCTATTTCCATCATAATCCAGGAAATGCCTGTATACTCTTGCTATTTGAGGTTGGCCATTTTCATACACCAGGAGGAACTCAGGAACTACTGCACCTGAAAAGGGTCAAACTGCGCAGTCAAAAGATTTCATCCTGATATGTAATGGCAGTTAGGCTGCCATCTTTTATCCTACAGGTCTGTCCCTCCATGGATATTCCTCCCCAGACCAACTCTTACCCACCAATAAACTGATCATGCTGAACAATGTTACAGGCAGCGTAACGTTCACCGTTGCTTCTCCACACCCTTTCATGGCTGTCACCTGAGCTCAGAGTGAACCTGCTTTCATTTGAGAAATGCATGAGGTGAAAGCGCTGCACCTGTCAGTTGGGCTCCACCAGTGCCAGGCAGTGAGCACAGAGTCACCTAGAGGGCATCGGGCCCTCGGGCCATCCTTAGTCTTTTTCTGATGGTTTGGTCAGAGTTGCCTGCTGGAGGTCACTTTGTAGGACTCTGGCAGTAGTACTCATACTGTTCCTCACTGCACAAAAGAGCAGATACTGGTCCTGCTCATGGGTTAAGGACCTTTGACAGCTTCATCCAGCTCTCCTAATATAACTGCCTGTTCTCCATCTCTTCAGTGTTCTTGAGACTGAGCTGAGAGACACAACAAACCGTCTGGCAGTGGCACATATTTATGATCAATCCTGGTGGAATTGGACAGCCTGTAGAACCTCTGTAGGGACCAGGTGTCATCTCGTGACACTGACCCAAGTCAGATGCAAATCTGCTGAAAAGCAGTCAAACATTTGTCTGTGGCCTCCACCTGCAGAATCCTTCCTGTTTTTTGGGATTGTTGCTTCTTTAGAGCAGCTGTTTCATTACCACCTAATGAGCTGACACTAATTAACAACTCACTTCACTACTTAACTGACAAGATCAATATGCCAGAAGTTTAACTGACTTGATAATCTGATTAAAGTGTTCCTTTCATTTTTTTATCTGTTTTACTTTGACTTGTTCTTGTTCAAGGAGACTTGCTTTTAAATGATAGATTTTGTTATAAATTTCATACATTTTGTCCCTAATTGGGTTTATTTGTAATCTTTATAATATTGGAACTATGTATTGTTCAAAATAATGTTTTTGTAAGTTAATAAATCCTGATTTCAGATAGGGAAGGGAAATTAAAAGTGCTCGTTAAACAAAAGCACATGATGGAGTATCAGACGAGTCAAGGCAGATCGCGTCTATCTTTTAATGACATTTTTTTTGCTGTCCTCTCATCTGTGATTTTAGATATCTGTTTCTGGCTCTTTTATCTAATGTTTTTCTCTGAAATAATCACAGTTGGAAATAACACAACATCTTAAAATTTTCAGTTTTTAGTGATTCCTTCAGAAACCCATCACAGATGGATGGTGTCTATCTCCAGCTGTTATCGTGTGAGACGTGAGGTTATACCTGGACAGATCACCAGGTGCATCACAGAGCCACAAAGAGACACACATCGTTCACACACTCACACTTAAGGCTAATTTTATACTGTGGTATGGGGCCCACACATGTACAGGAAGAACATGCAACTCAGGAGTTAAACCCAGGACCTTGTGGCAAGGCACCAGTCCTAACATGCTTTAACGTACTTATTAAAACTAATATAAGACAAAAAAAAAAACAATTATCTTCCATGAAGAAGGAAACAGTGTCCACAGTGTTCACAGCCTGTTTGCTTTATTCTTGAAGGTCATGTGGAGTGTTTTCCTGTTTTACATAACTCAATTTCAAACGCTTCAAACCCTCCTACTGCTTAGCAGGTTTTACATTTTCTGCTTTACACCTTCATCCATGATTTCAAAAACACATCAAATATATGGATTTACACTTGCAACCTTCATGCTAACGTTTCTTGATATTTATTTTTCCAATACTCCTCCTGAAAAGCTGTCTTTGTGCAGTGGCACTAGCTACTTGTCCATGAACACAGGGCAGGTAAAACTGAGGTTTTCAGAAGGTGATTCTTAGATGAACATCCAGTGTTTTAAAATTCTAAAATGAACATAAGTAAATTATTACAAATTAAAGAAGAGTAAAAACTGAAATTCTTTAAGGAAAAAACATTGCATTTTATATTTTTGCAGCCTACGGTTTCCATTTTCTTTCCAAAAACTGAAAGAAACTTTTATTTGATATCACAAACCACAGGATCTTTCAATAAAGTCTAACATAAATCAGTTTGTAAAGATATTTATCAGGACTGCATTAACAATACTATCTACCATATTTTTGAATGTGCAAAACACATACACATCGCAGTAAAAACGATCATATTTCTTTAAAATATACCAGTTTAACAGAAGAAATAAACCAAATCAATATTAGCAGACAGCACCTCTACCAGCTCAAGATTTAGATAGATATAGATTTAAAAAATATCCTTTTGAGGCCTTGAAGATTGTTCTGCTTTAGATCAGACAGCTCTTTTTACAGCTGATGTTCACTTTCAAAACATCTTAAACATCTTTTAAAGATTTAATAAAGAACTGCTTGTGGAAACACTGGGGAATTTGCGCTCTCTAGCTTTTGTTCAGACTGATACAGATGGTAAATACTGCCATCTGTTGCATGTTTGTTGTAATTACACTCTTCATGATTGCGCTTATGCTGCTTTCATGACAATAGGAATATCAAACTTTTACTCACACGAGATTGATATAAGAACGCTGAACCTCTTTTTTGTACGAAAACGTTTTGCATATAGAAATTGCCATATTAATATTTTTAAATAACGTGTCTGCTTTTGTACATTTACCAGTGTTTACCCTGTAGATTTCATGTTTACCACTGCCAACATGGGGACTTGAAGTGACTCAAATATGGCGGATATGGACGAGCCGTAAGTAACTGCCGAAGAAGCAAGCAAGAAACTCCGAAAATGCTTTCAAATCTTGCTACCCCATAAGAGCATAGCTTGAATCGACCTTCTTTTATCTTGTCTTTGTAGGGAGAAGAAAAGAAGCAGAGTAGTGGAGCTGACTCAACCGTTAGTGATCAATTGGTAGAACTGGCGGAAAGTTTGAGGTTGATAGTCAGGAAGAAGGTGGACGTTAACTAGTAGCACTGAGCTGCTTGTAAATAAAAGATACCAGTTTAAAGGGTGGTATTGAAACTAGTTTGATGAAAGTAACTAACGTTTTAAAACAATGAATATGTGCTCAGTCATAGGACATTTTTTCACGTTTATATTAGCGATATATGGAAGGCTAATAAACCTGTAGTGTAACTCGGGAGCTGTCCAGGAAGAAGACATAACCAGGATCAAAAACCTGCCAGATTGTATATTTTAATAAACATTGCGTCACATTTAACAGATCTTTGGATTTAGGGCAGATATCGAACAAATTAGTGTTTATACACTAGTATTGAACTCCCTGAATTGCATGAGCATATGTGATCAATGGCTAATGTGTGACTTTTCGGTCTTTGATTATTTGAATGAGAACGTGGAGGCTTTGTGTCATAACTTGCTTTATGTTGTTTTTCATTTAGCCTGTCAGAAATGGTTTTGTTATTCTAAACTTACCTATCATCTTCAGGATGTTGGTGGATGGAGGCAGCTGTGAATGGGAAGGCCGGTGGAACCATGTCAAAAAGTTCCTGGAGAGATCTGGACCATTTACACATCCTGACTTTGAGCCCAGTACAGAGGTAAAACAGTTGAAGCAGAGGCTTACATCGTCCCTCTTGTTCAGGTTTGCATTTTTTGATATCTTTGTATATTTGTGTTTGACAGTGTTTGCAGTTTTTGTTAGAGACTTGCAAAATCCTGGTCATTGGCGCTGGTGGACTGGGTTGTGAGCTGCTGAAAGACCTGGTACTCTCTCTACATTTTCCACAGTCTAAATATCAGTTTAAAGCCAACACTCAGTTTTCTTTCTGCTTTCTGCCTCTCAGGCTTTATCTGGCTTTCGAAACATTGATGTAGTTGACATGGATACCATTGATGTCTCCAACTTGAATCGTCAGTTCCTCTTCAGGTCAGTATGTGAGATGTCAATTCTGACAGCTTTTATCACTCAAAGTGTCTCTGTGATTTTTATGTTATTTTACTACTTCATGTCAATCAGTATAACATTTGTGCCGAGTAGCCACTTTTCCACAAATCAAGATGCTCAGATTTCCAGTAATATAGTATGAATAAATATCAAATATGCATATTTATGGAATATTGCTGAACAGTTTTGAGGAAGGTGCGTTTACTAGAAGTGATGAAACACAAGAACAGGAGATGTAAACAAAGCGGTTACTATGGCAAAAAATGGAGAATCAGATCAAGACTCTGTCATTTCTGAGTGTTTGTTTCTTTCTGAAAGAGAAACTGACTCTGGAGAAGAAACGATGTGAAGAGAACTGGTTTCGTATTTGTTTGAGTTAAAATTGGATCCACAGGCTTCAAGTTCTGCTGATCAAACAAAGTCAGTCTCAGTGTCACCATGGATACAAACACATTATGGACAAATTGCCAGACAGGAGCAGAAGAAAAGAAAAGAGACCAAAATCCAATGTGCATCCAATGAAACTATATTTCTCTCTCTGATTATCTGCTTTTTATTGATTTTAAATATTATGAATTGTAGACATGCCCAAGTATATGTTTTTGTGGTGACAGCTCTGAATAAAGTAATGTCCATGACTCGTCCTCTGGACAGCAGCTTGTTTCAGAGCGCACAAAAAGATCCTGTTGATCTGACAGCTGCAGCTCATTTCCAACTCCCGCCACTTTTTACTTATAACCTTAACATATTTCTCAGACTGCATATTGAGAGTTTGACATTCAGAAAATGGCAAAAATGGTAAATGGTGTGTACTTGTATAGCGCTTTACTCAGGTCCTACGACCCCCAAAGCGCTTCACACTACAGTCTGTCATTCACCCATTCACACACGTGAAAAGATCATTCTTCGCGCATTTCACAGCTTTTTTTTCTGTGCAGTATTTGATTACAGGTCGTGTTGTTCACAGAGAGGATATCTGATGTTTAACTCATGGTTCTGCTGCATGAGAATGTGTTTAATTCACGCTTGGCTAAATAGATGAATTCTTTCTACAGATCAGAATCCTTCTCTGGGTCTGATTTATGGACAAACGTTAATGAAGCTGTGTTGCTACAACCACCAGCTATAGAGTGTTTCACTGTTTTATTAGTGAAAACATGGGCTTGTAAATGCTTTTTATTGTCCATGTAAGATATAAACAAAGAGCTGTGTTGTGTTTCATATTTCTGGTTGTCTCAAACAACATACATTTTGACCATGATTGGTTAAACAAATTTCTAATGCTTTTAAGTGTTTTCTTGTGACCTGAGCGTGTCAGAAACACGTTAATGTAAGAAAAAGGAAATTGTACTTTAACATATTTGTATTTTTCACAAGGCCAAGAGATGTAGGCAGTCCCAAAGCAAATGTTGCAGCTGACTTCATCAACAACCGCGTACCAGGATGCCGTGTGATACCGTATCCTTGTGAATTAGAAAGATATATTTTGTTATGATTATTTTTTTATGCTATCCCCTTGAAACAATGTACATAAGTTTACAAGAGTCCCAACGTTTTGAGACAGGAACCAAATGAAGGATTCAAAGGAAATAAACAAATGATAAAAAAAACACATTTTCCCTTAATATTTTATTCAGGCATTTTAAGAAAATTCAAGATTTAGATGAAAGTTTCTACAGACGTAAGTATCTTGAAGAACACTTTTTGTTTAAACATGCAAAATCTTTCATCTACGGCAGTTGTCAGCACTCCTTCTATTTAAAAGAAACTTACAAGTGAGGAAGAAGAAACCAGGAGCAGCTTAGAAAACCATTCTCACTCTCTAATAGGTGTTTCGAGGGATTTTAATGACACTATATAATTGTGATTTAGCATCAGCAGTTTTTGTTTCCCTCTTTGTTTCGGTTGTTTAGAATAATTTGTCTGATTTAAAATTAATTATGTACCTTTTGTCTTCATCTAGAATTCCATATAATTGTCTGTGGACTTGACTCCATAGTTGCCAGGAGGTGGATGAATGGGATGCTGGTAAGTTGTTTGATTTTACTGGTTCGTTTTTATTTGTCATATAACTGATTTGCAACCGCTTGTTTTTTTGTGCAGCTATCATTGTTGGTGTTTAAAGACGGTGAAGTGGATCAAACATCCGTCATTCCACTGATTGATGGTGGAACTGAAGGCTTTAAAGGTAATGCCAGAGTTATCCTCCCTGGCATGACCGCCTGCATTGACTGTACACTTGAACTCTACCCTCCCCCGGTATGTTAGCACATTCTTCTGTAAACCAACTTCTATACAACTGTTTTTTTTTTTCAGCTAACACCTTACTGTTCTCACAGATTAACTTCCCCATGTGCACAATAGCATCAATGCCTCGTTTACCAGAACATTGCATTGAATATGTTCGCATACTGCAGTGGCCCAAAGAGATGCCTTTTGGAGGTAAAAGCTACGCTACATTAACTTTATGCATCCTGTTTTAAAATCTAATGGCTAAGTAGGACTTTGTATTTGTTTTTTATTTGTGTGAATGTTAATTAGATGGTGTAGCCCTGGATGGAGATGACCCCGAGCACATCCAGTGGGTTTTTCAGAGATCTTTAGAAAGGGCAGCTGAGTTCAACGTAACAGGAGTTACTTACAGACTTACACAGGGTGAGTGTTTTACTTGTCTCAATTACACTTCTAATTGTAGACGCGATGTAACAGACTTATATATTTTGTAAATGTCTTCATTGGACACACCCCCTTCTTATTTTTTTTTAACACTCTTTTTGAATGTTCCAGGAGTTGTTAAGAGGATTATTCCTGCAGTAGCATCTACAAACGCTGTCATTGCTGGTAAGTAGTTTTAGCTGCTAAATTATTTTATAGAATTCTGAGAACTTTTTTCCTTATTATGAGTTAATCATTTTTTTAAATAAATGTACCTGGGTGTCGTTGTTCCTCTCTGCTTCGTTTCAACCAGCTGCCTGCGCCACTGAGGTTTTTAAATTAGCAACAAGGTGGGTTTTAACCCTTTATTGTAACACAAAGCAGATACATTTGTAAACTCTCCTTCTCACAACACTTTTTTCATGCAGTGCCTATGTGCCCCTAAGTAACTACATGGTGTTCAACGATGTTGATGGTCTGTACACCTACACTTTTGAGGCAGAACGGAAGGTTTGTTCCTGGATTCCAACCTCCGAGCTCTTCTTGTTACAGGGATAGTGTTTTATTGTTTTGGGTGACTGACAGCTGTTTGTCTTCCTGGTGTAGGAAAACTGTTCAGCTTGCAGCCAAGTACCTCAGGATCTGCACTTTTCTCCCTCTTCCAAACTTCAGGAGGTGTTGGATTACCTGACTGAGAGTGCCTCTGTGTATGTTTGAAGACCTTTTATTAGTCTATCATTACCAGCCTGCTTACATATTTAGTGTGGTGTTTTTTTAAATAACGTGTTTTTTTTTATTTTCAGACAAATGAAATCCCCTGCTTTAACAGCAACAATTGATGGAAAGAGCAAAACTTTATATTTGCAGTCTATTACATCAATTGAACAGAGGACACGGCCAAATCTTTCCAAAACCCTGAAAGGTGAGGTACTTTATTGATTAAATATCTGTGTCACGTTGTAGACTTGTAAATAGCCAAAGTAAAACATTTTGAATGTATTTATTCAGTCATGTTTTGAACATGTTTTTTCCAGAGTTGGGGCTGACAGACGGACAGGAACTGGCTGTAGCAGATGTCACCACACCTCAAACCATGCTGTTCAGACTTTGCTTTACCTCAGACAAACTCAAGCACTTCAACAATCCATAAAAGAAAAACAAAACACTTCACTGCACATTCAATCAAATTGTCAAATATTATTTGTATAGTAGTTATTGAAAAAATGAACATTTTGCACTTAAACCTACAGGTTAAAACTTATATTTTAATGATTATTTGTGTAAGTGTCCCATGTATATTTTGTTCAAACAGTAAGACAAACAAAGGGTTCTCATCTCAAGCTTATGATAAACATGTTCAGATTGTTGCATATTTATTTATTTCAGTGCATTTTTTTGTTTGTATGGCTGCTGAAACTATGTGGTAATTAGAATAAAATGCTTTTTAAAAATGTGTTATTTATTTTTATGTTAGCTAAGGAGGTGTCAGAGTCCATTATAAGTCTGAGAACGTTTGAGTCAGATCCACTTTGTTTTCATCCTTGTTTTAGTATGAGCTTATATCATTAAAATATATTTAAAGTTTGTTTTTGAAATGAAGAAAACTATGTTTTGCATGACTGCATCGAACAATGAACATCAAACCAATGTTATTATTTCCTATATTAATTTATTAAAAGTTCGTGATTGTTTTTTTCTAAGACGTCAGTGTTTGTCGATGTATGTTACCTTTAAGTGCATCGGAAATGGCAGATACAATCTATAGAAATATATTTGTTTACATTTATTTATTTATTTATTTTTTAACTAAAAACACGTCGAAGACAGTATTTAAAAAAATAATTAAAGCTCCACCCCATCCCACACGAAAAAAACGTCATTTTTTTAATCCAAAGTTTAGAATTTCCGAATTTCCTACATCAAATGAAGGTAACACCGGATCATGACGTCATTGTGCTACGTGGAAAGGAAATAGTGAGCAGGCTAACGTTAGCTGTGCTATGAGGCGAGAGCGACCAAAACAAACGATGACGGCCGAGCAATAGAGTCGTTAAAACCTCGGAATAAACCAGATGATTCGTTTAATTTGACAGCGGTGGCAGAATTTGACGTGATATTACCGAAACATCTTTATTCACAACAGAATTTGTAGTGAGCATCTTTATTTGGCTATTTTTCTCTGTTGAAAACTACAACAACGTTGTGCGTTGGCTAAACGACAACCTAAAGCTGTTTAAACTAGTTTTGTAGAAACTAAATGTCTACAATGCTTTAAAAGACAGAGTCAGTGTTGTCACGTGGCAACAGGTTAGCGTTGACTAATAACAAAAAATGCCGAGACTGGTTAATACCATGTATGTTTTTTAACAACGAAGCAGTTTTAAAGTCAACAAATCGTGTTGCTAACTAGCTAGCTTCAGAATGAGTTGGTTCAACGCTTCTCATCTGTCTAGTTTTGCTAAACAAGCTTTAACATCAGCTCAGAAGTCTATTGACCGTGTCCTGGACATCAAGGAAGAGGACCAATGGGGGGACACAGTTGTAATGCCTTATGATGGTAAGTTTGTTACATCAACAGCAAACATATTCAATTTAATGTAGGAAGCTTTACCAAAAAATTTGACATGATATATTTTTTGTAAGATGTTGCTCTACCTGGAAAGCTTTCATTAAGTGGAGGATGGGGCATGACGCAGTGGGACGCGCCTGCTGAAGAAAAGGCCACAACTCCCCCCCCTTCATCAGAGGCTATTACTACTCCCGTCACTCGTACTGTCGTAGATGAATCTGAAAACTTTTTCAGTGCCTTTCTGTCACCTGGAGATGTACAAACTGGGACCAAAACTAAAGTTGTGTCTGTACCCCCTGCTAAGTCTCAGAGGCGACCTCAAGAGAAGGAGAAGAAAACCGAAACGGCTGGGTCTCAGTTCCAGAACGATGAGCAGAATCAAGGGCCAGCAGAACCTGCTGATATGGGTCCTGAGGTTCAGACAGTAGTAGAGAGCCAGTCTGAGGATCTCACATCCACACCAGTATCATCATATACTGACACTATCCTCCTTCAGCCTGTTTCTCCAGTTTCTTCCTCCAGCGATCTCCCTTTCAACGCTGACAGCTGTGTAGAAACAGACGGTGGTTCTGCAGTTTCTGTAGAATCTAAAACAGAGAAGATAGATATTCCATCTGAACACCAGGTAGAGAAGGCTACAACAAATTCCACTGAGCCCTCTACTTCTGAGCAGAACATTACTCCTGCTGATCCCTCCAAGGAAGTACTCCCAGGTCCTAAAGACTCGAAGGTGGAGGGCCGTCAAAATGATACACCCTCCCCTCCAGTCAGTGCTTTTTCCTCAGGAACCTCCACAACTAGTGACATTGAAGTGCTTGACCATGAGAGTGTGTTGAGTGAGAGCTCTGCCAGCTCCAGACAGGAAACTGGTGAGAGCAAAACTGGTCTTCATTTAATGCAGGGCTCTTTCCAGCTCCTCACCGCCTCCACTTGTGGAGATTTTCCCCGACTAGAGGACTATCCCAAGCTCACAGAGAGCTGCGGTTCCTCCTCAGACGCATTTGAACGAATTGATTCTTTTAGCGTGCAGTCACTGGACAGCCGGAGTGTCAGCGAGGTTAACTCAGATGATGAGATCCCTGGAAGCCAGACTTTGGCGTCTGTCACTGCAGGCCCTGCTTCTTTGACAGCATCATGTCCAAAACAGGAAATTGAAGTTGTGGAGAATGCTGGAGAAGAGGAGGAGGAAGAGGCGGCAGAGGAAAAGAGATACATTGAGACAGCAAGGGAGCAATCGGTAGACGAGATGGAGGAAAGTGGACGGAGTTCCACACCCGTGAACATTGAACAACCTGAAGAGTTGGCAGGACTGGGATGTGATAGTCATATCACACAGTTTGATTCCACCAGCATTGCTGAAGAAAAGAGTTTTCCACCAATCACAGAAGAGATGAAGAGTGTCTCAACTGTTCAATTATTGGAGCTTCAAAAGGTAACTATTTATGCTCTTATATTTATTGCACATATTATTAGTTATTATGCACATATATTTGGTTTCTTCTCTATGGGGAAATATACTTTTTTAATGAATTAACACATTTTTTTATGATTCAGCAAAAGTTGATCAAATTGGGGTTATTTGTTAACTTTAATCAGATGTCCTCAGGTTTCTTCTTCTTCGAGACAATCTTGTGTATTTTAAGCACAAAACTGTTACTTTACAACTGCAGTATGTTCTGTATTTTCACTAAAGCCGTTAAATGAACGTGTTGCAGGTCATTGATGATCTGTCAAGCCGTCTTGAGAAGCGAGAGTCTCAGCTGCTGATGGTTAGCAAAGACAAGGCCAAGTTAGAGGAGGAGTGTGACAATTTGAAGGAGTGAGTTTCCATCTCACACACTTTGCTCCCAAAGTTTTTACAGGGATTGGTAACTACACAGCTGCTTTTGTTGATGTACATGGGTTTTAAAAACATCTGCACAACTTTTAGTAGAAGACATGTATTCATTTCTGATGAAAACTGATGACCCCGTTCATCCTACAGTGAACTGATCAGTTTGAAGGAAGAGAGCTCCACTGTGCAGTCATTAAAGGATGAGTTCACACAGCGCATAGCAGATGCAGAAAGAAAGGCTCAGCTGGCCTGCAAAGAGAGAGATATAGCCAAGAAGGTAACCTAAATACTGGCTATTTTACACCGTACATTGTTTATCGCTTAAAAAAATCAAATCCAATTGATCTGGAAGAAGACTTTTGAGGAAATTAAGATTGTAACTATGTTATTTTACTATGCATGTGCGACAGGAAATTAAAGGCTTGCGAGAAGAGCTTTCTACGAGATTAAATTCCAGCGATACTATGGAGCTCATCAGAGAGAAGGAGGAACAGATCAGAGGTCTGCTGGAAGAAGGTGAGACTCGTTTTTCTTCAAGCCCTCCAGTCTCAGCACAACTCAGCACTGCATTTCCAAATGGGTGACATTTCATCAGACTTTAATCACTGAGAGATTTATACTGAAACATTTCATTAACCTGCCGAGAATAGTATTTAATTTATAGCAGCAACTCATCCCTCCACCAATTTTAAAGTTCTAGATATAATATGCCTCAGTTTAATAAATCTAAAAGATTACTGTTACTTAATATCCCATTTAAAGACACACTACTTTAAGTATATAAAAGCTAACAGGCCATATGCAATCCCTCTGGAAACATTAAAAAACATGTATTTATTAGGGCCGGGACTTTAACGCGTTAATTAAGATTAATTAATTACACAAAAATAACGCGTTAATTTTTTTAACGCATTTTAATCGCACTTATTTAAGCACCGCAGAACATCTCTCATGAGTTTCAGCGGACCGATTATACTGGAGCACCTACCAGCGTTCATTATTTAGGACAACAAACCACAGTGAACATGAATGAAGAAGCGACTGCTTTGATTGGCCCCGTGGATGGGAAGTTTTGTTATAAAAAATGACTGGATGGAAGCGTGGATAAGAGCATGTGTGCAAGCTATGCAGCAAGGAATTTGCACATCACCGCAGCACATCGGGCCTGAAGTATCACCTCAATGTTAAACATATAGCAGCTAGCGTGGACGTTAGCCCGACTCCAAGTACAAGTGTAGACATTTTCTACACTTAATGCACTGGTCTGTTGGACTTGGTTGAACAAAAATAAACTATATTTTGTTGCTTAAGCTTATGTGTATTCAGTCATGATTCAATGGTATACTAAAAATCTGTTTGAAAAAAATTCTCACTGTTCTCTGGTCAAATATTTATATGTGATTAAAATGCGATTAATTTTGATTAATTAATTACAAAGCCTCTAATTAATTAGATTAAAATTTTTAATCGAGTCCCGGCCCTATTATTTATTATTATTTTTAAATGGAGAGGACAAAGACACCAGTAGTGACTCCAGCAACATGTGTGAATAGCTCATAAATTTACAGCTGGTGACTTTCTATGACATCAGTGGTTTATTTCTGTTACTCTTAGGTGAAAAGCTGTCAAAACAGCAGCTGCAGCAAAGTAACATCATCAAGAAACTGCGTGTGAAGGAAAAGGAGAGCGACACAAAGACTGCTAAGCAGCAGAAGAAAATCAAGGAGCAGGATGAGGAGCTCCGACACCTGCAGCAGGTCAGAATCCATCATGGTGTCAGAAACAATGGTGTTCTTCTCATATCCTAGGAGTTGTTCCTTAAAAAGGCAACTGGATTTGTTTTTCTTTCAACCAGAAAGCTTTTTCAGGTTGGATCCTGGATCAGATGTCTTGGTTTTATAAGTTGCTGTTGTTGGAAGAAAGAAATAAACACAGGTTGTTAAAGTCACATGGATCATTGACACACCCAGGTGTTATGACTCTTTCTGTGTCTTTGTTCCAACAATGACTTGTAAACCTGAAACTTCCAATCCTTGATCAGAACTGTAGAAACCTTTTTGGAAATCAAGAAGAACAAGTCTAGTTGCCTTTTTTCAAGAAAAACTCTTAGGACACTCTTGTCATATCAGTTTAAGAGTTAACTAATAGTTTTTAAACATCATGGTCGATTCTTTTCTTTATAGTAATGTTTCCCACATACGTAGATGGAAAGCACCACATTTTCCAGGTTAATTTTAAAGTTGGTTTTTCAATGTTTCTTTGTTGTTCTTCACCTGAATAGCTTCTTATGGAGCACATGTTATTGGCTTATGGCATAGTCGAATGATAATATATGATGTAAAAGAGGAGTAGGATCAAAATAAGCTTTGCTTTTTCCTACTGCCTTTTGAACATTTAACAGTATTTTGTTCTAGTGCTATGCATTAAAAATGAAATGTTATTTGTGTGCTTGTCACTTTTTTAAATTATTATTTTCTAGGGCCTGACCGATATTATCGGCCGATATTGGGGTCCAGGGTGATATCGGCTATCGTTAAAAAATTGCCAATATTTTCCGATACTTTTTATTGATTTATTTTTGTCATATGTGTTTCTGCATCTCCATTAATGAGAATGTCCAGTTAAAAATGTAAATAAATGTTCATAAAATAGATAAACTTGTCTATTATTTACATTTTTTGGAATCAGTCAATAAGTCAGATAGTTCATGGTGTCTAACAGGTAGACATGAGTTTAAGAATGAGCTTAGAACGCAGTGTTTTAGCTTTCAGTAATATTTTTGAAATTTTTTCTGGTGGATGGATTTATCGGCCATTATATCGGCTATCGGCCTGCTCTAAAGTCTTTATATCGGTATCAAAAATCCATATCGGGTGGGCCCTTGTATTTTCATTTTTGTTTGTTATAGTGTTCAAATAAACTACTACTACTACTACTACTACTAATGCTGTTTAATGTAAGTTTAACTGCTGGATTAATGTCTGCAGGTTCTAGATGGGAAGGAAGAGGTGGAGAAACAGCACAGAGAGAACATCAAGAAGCTGAATGCAGTGGTGGAACAGCAGGAGAAGGATCTGAGCAAACTGCAAATGGATTCAGAGGAGCTGCAAGAGAAAAACAGGAGCCTTCAGTCGGCCCTCGACAACTCCTATAAGTAAATACTGCAACACACTGTTGTTGGATAATAAACACCAGATATACCTGAGGGTTATCTACTCTGTCTGTGCATTCAAATGTCATACATGCACATTGTTCAGTGCATATTTAAAGATGGTTGTTGGCATTGGTTTTCCACCAGTTGTTAATGAGTTGCAGTGTTAAATGTAGTGCCTGGAAAAGCTTAGGTTGTCCATATTTTGAACTAATTAAACACGTTTCTTTTGCCTCATACAAATTATGAGGTGTTTTTTATTTTTACCTTGTTTCTGTCGACATGCTTCGGCTGTGTCTGCAGCCAAAAGAAACATATTTAATTAGCTATGAATTTTAATTTGGATCTTTGCAGCTGCACGTTCTATGTGACAAATGTTGCAGTAGTAGCAGGTTGTACTGTGAAGGGCTGTAGAACAGTCAGGGGTTCTTCTGGAGGCCCACCGGCTGCTTGTCATGTGAGAAATGCATAGTTGTCTTTCTATAACAGGTCCACACAATCGCAGAAATAATGTCATAGACAAAAACTGATTTTTCTTTTTTCCGCATTCCTCTTTTCAAGCATGCTTGTATTTTGACGTCCTTTGTTTTAAAATTTTAGTGATTTCAATTTTGAACAAAATAATCATGATTTTTTTTCCTCCTTAAACGAGACGATCTGTCCTGGAGGGAAAATTTGTTGCTCACCTGCCACAAACACTGTTGAAAAACAGCGTTTCGGTGGATCTGGAATTCTTGTTTAATTGGAGCTGCTTGACATTTGAGTCTTTGAAGGTTTAACATTCAGTTATGAACGTGATGATTTATGGGAACCTGCTCAGATCTTTAAACGTAGGATTAGGAATGTGTGAAACCTCCAGCAGGAGTCCAAACGAGTGAGCATTGAGATACCACAACAAATAATTATTAAGGAAAGAGAATGAATAACCAGCTTAGAGTCATCTGTGTTTCTTTGCATCAGATAATGATACATTTGTAATGACAGCATGTGAAAGGGAACAGCTGTGTTTGTGTTTGCATGAAGAGGAGCGGCTCCATCCGTCGCCATATTACACTGAGTAGCAGTCGGAGTTTCAGTTTCTTTGTTATCGTCTTTTTACAAAATCTGGACCAGCATGAAACTGTCTGACTGCAGGCGTTAAGCTAAACACTTATTTGTTTTAAAATACATTTGGGAATCTTTTTCCACGTTTTTATTTTTAATTCTGATTTTCTAAGTTGAGAACAGGTTGTATAGATCGTCAGACTCCTTTGATAGCAGGAGCTTTCTTGGGGGGGGTCCAAACAAAAGTAAACACTTCTTTAGTGCAAATTTTGGGTGCACAGAGGAGAAACACTAGTTTGAAAGCATGTTTTATGTGAGGACTGGAGGACAGTAGGTTTATAATATGGTGATGGTTGTTTGCATATCTGTTGTCAGGGAGCTGGCTGAACTTCACAAATCAAACGCCAGCAGAGTCAGTGAAGCTGAAGAAGCAGCGTTGAGCAGAGAAACGCAGGCCAAAGAGCAGCTGAGTGTCGCTCTGGAGAAGGTTCAGGAGGAGGCCAGGATTCAACAGGAAGCACTGGCCAATCAGGTAACAGATCAGCCATCGTTTCAAAACGTTACTCTTTCATTCATTCTGAATATAGAACATTTGACATGACGTATTGACACAATGTCACAAGACATGCATCTCTCTATAAAACACTTTCCCAGTTTTATTAGTCCTTCTCACTACCAGCGACATATTGAAGCACCTTTTTCTGATTTGACACACACAGCTGATCACACAGACACACCAGCATCAATCACAGTGTGATGGTCTTTTCCAATTTATCAGATTGTAGATGACCTGCTCTGAAATTCAACTTTTTCCCCCTTCATTGAACGATATGCTCCTATGGTTGTGTGCAGGTGGCTGACCTGAGGGTTGCCCTGCAGAGGGCCGAGCAACAGCAGGCGAGAAAAGAAGATTATCTGAGAGAGGAGATCAGTGAGCTTCAGCAGGTAACCGAAAACTTGAGTAAATGAGTAAATTAGATTTTTTAATAAGAGACATAAATATTCAGTGTTTGTATCTGAGAGAATGGTTTAGTTTTAATATATGTTCTACATTTTTGTCACCTTGCAGAGGCTGCAAGAGGCAGAGACGAGGAACCAGGAGCTGAGTCAGAGTGTTACCTCTGCTACACGACCCTTACTGCGACAAATTGAGAACTTACAGGCTTCACTTGGTGGACAAACTGCATCCTGGGAAAAGCTAGAGAAGACCTTTTCTGACAGGCTAGGTGAGATGCCAGAACTCAGCTGTATGTTAAGCTAGTAAAAACTAACATTAAAAACATAATTATAGTAATCCTGGTAGGTCCAAAAAAAGGTAAATTGATTTTTTTTCTAATGATTCATGAAGATGTTTCACTCATAAACTGTCATCATTCCAATCATTGGGTTTAAAATGTTCCCACTAAGACACATAAAGAAAAGAAACAGAGACGCATCAAGAAAACTCTCCAAACCTGCAGATACCAAAACTATAATTTCTTTATACCAACAAGGAAACTCAATAGATTTGAAAGAAAGTTATAACAGAGGCAAAAACATTGTCATTCAGTTTGTGGCAGGAGTGTCTGAAAAACCAAGAGGAATTTTTTTTTCAGGACACAAAATCAAGATAAACTTTCAAACCAACAACCTCAGACAAAAATTGGTTCATCCAAATGATAAAACCCCCAAACAGGAGCTGTAATGTAGGAGTATTAATGTAGTGAGGAGTGTTCAGAACATCAGCTCAGGAGAACCAACTCCTTATGTCAAGACTCTGTAGTCCACCTGCATCTAATGGACAGACACTCTTTAGAGGACAGTAATAGTTACAGAAGAGATTGAAGGTTTGAGGGTGAAGTGAAAGAAACCATCTTTACACAGAGGCGGCTTCGGGTTTCATGTCTCAAGAATCTATGATACAGCTCTGAATTAGGTCCTCAGACAGTTTCATAACAATTCACACCTTCAGGCATGTGACCAGATGGTGAGCAACAAGCCACTTCACTGAAGCCCAGAGTGGAAATTCTCCTCTTTTTATTTTGAACCGATGAAGCTTCTCAGATGAGAATTGAACCAACATCAAAAACTTTAAATATATATGTCCAGTTGCTTTTTTTTCTTTCTTTCTTTCTTTTTTTTAAAACCTCCAATGATTGACGCGTGTCCTTTTTCTCAACAGCTGAAGCCCAAGTTCAGCTGGCTGTTGCTGTGGAGAAGGAGCGATCTGCAACAGAGGAACTGTTATCCATCAAGTCCCAGCTGGCCTCCCTAGAATCTCAGAATCTGCTGATCCGCCAGGAAAAAGCAAAACTCTTGGCACAGCTGGAAGCTGAAAAAAGCAAGAGAGAGAAACTGGAGGATGAGAGCAGCAGGTAAGTGAAAGGGGTGAAAATCTGTTAGAGTGAAGATGTGCACTCATCCATTCAAGAGACCCTTCCATTAAAAACGAAATTTCTGAAGTTTCTGTTGAATATTTTAGCTCCACAGGTGTTCTTACCTTCATAGTGGGTGAAAACAGGTCAACAACTTCTCTTTCAGTTTTAATCTCTCAAACTACGCAGGTGGTGATAAAACCCGAGTTCTAACGGCCTGTATCTGTTTCATCACAACTCCTTTGTTCGTTAGTATTTATCAGCTCCTGCAGTTGAAACCACGCCTAGCATGCTGCTGGCTAAAAGCTGTTAGCATAAGATGTAGCAAACAGGAAGAGAGTACATGGCTGTTACCATGCGCAGCGGGGCAGGAAACAGTATACCTTGCTCTCATAGGCTAGTTTGTTAGCCAATCAGAGTCCAGCAAATTCACATAATGAATATTGATGAGTTGCAGCCCAAAGCCTGACGAATCCTGACACAGATAGATTGAAAGGTCTGTTAATCAGTGTTTCCTGATGTTTTTTAGATATAAAATGTTTCTTATTACAGGTTAATACTTAAGAAATAACTACAAGGTCATGACATTTGTATGAAAAGGCCTCTTTAAAAACACATAACAGTAACTAGGAGGATGTAGTATTTGGTAAGTGACACTGATATAAAATATTAAATATTTGACTAAAACAGGATTTTTCTCTGCTTTAGTTGCTGTTCTGACTTACATGTAAACATTTTCTAGTCTTGGCCGTTTTATTCCCATAAATTCTGGTAAAAGGATACTCACTTGTTTTTTAAATACTTTATTTTGGGATCTTCCAAATTTGTTTTTAAATACATATGTCCTGTAAATATTAATAAAAATAAATCAGAAAAATGACATTTTCTCAAAGTAAACCCTCTGAAAGCATCTGATGCCACTGTTTATTTCTTTATTTCTACAGTTTATCGTTGAATATTGGTAGTTTTTCCTTTGTTCTAAATATTTTCCCTTCAGACTGAACCGTGAATTATCCAATCATAAAACAGCATCTAAATACAGATCAGCTCTGGTGTTTTCACTACAGAATAGACAAAAAGACAAACATCTGCAGCAGTTTCAGTTGGATTTTAGATACTTCAGAGAATAAAAAGGAAAATGTGGCACAAGATGTTAATGTGAGGGAGAAAACTTGCTCATGGGTTCAGGAAGCCACAGCTCTGCTATTGGTCCTCCCTGGATTATTTGTGTTCACTTGTTTGGGAGAAGCTGTGAAACCACTGCAGCACCTCCCCCATCCCCCACCCCCCCTCCCCCTAGCAGAAACCCTCGTGCTCAGCCACGTGGCTTTTGTCTCACTGCTTTATCTGCTGTGTGGAGGCAGAGCTTAGCAGCAGGGCCAGTGGCGCAATGGATAACGCGTCTGACTACGGATCAGAAGATTCTAGGTTCGACTCCTGGCTGGCTCGGCTCTTTTTGATCAAAGATTTCCTGTTTTTTTTTTCTTTCATATTCACATAAAAGAAAACTACCTGTAAAAATGTAATTATGATGATTAAACCATGACATTGTTTAACTTTCAGACAGCTTGAGAGAAAAAAGCAGCGGAAGAAGATTTCTTTGTGTCACAGTTGCACCGGTGGAAAATCATGTTACATTGTTTGATAATGTTAAATTTTGTTTTCATATAGGGAGCATGCAGAGTTGACAAACCTACGAGGAGAGCACAGTCGCATGCTAGATGAAGCCAAAAAAGAGAAGGTAGCGTATTTCCTGTTATTTTGCTTGTTATTCTGTATAAAACAACTTCCTGTCTGAATCTTCCTGCTGATTTTACCAGCTGTTGTTGACCAACCAGCTTGAGATGGAGAAGATGAAGGTGGAGCAGGAGAAGAAGAAATTCTACTTGGCACAAGAAGCCCTGAAGGAAAAGGTTCTAGTTTATCATCATTTAGTATAAAAAGTTTATAGAAAAATAAATAAATATTGTTTCATTTACACAAATATCTAAAACTTTGTGTCATTTAGTCTAAATCTGTATTCTTTCTAACCAGGAACGAAAGGCTGTGATGCAGTCTGTTGGAGAACCCCCGACATCCTCCACCCCCTCCCTGTCCCGCTCCAGCTCCATCAGCGGGGCAGAAAATGCTGGTCTGCACACCTCTGTTCTGTCTCAGGTGCACACCGCTGTCCTCATTGAGTTTGGATTTATTTCTTACTATGAAAAAAGACTAAATCTGTGTTTGTAGACGTTAACTGGTTTTAAATGTTTTTATTTTTCCACAGGACGACTCTTTAGACCACTCGCTGGGAACGATGACCATGTCCATGAGTGGAACCAACCTGTACGAAGCTGCTCGGTTGTCTGGAGGCTCCAGCATCATGGAGAACCTCCAGTCTCAACTCAAACTGAGAGAAGGAGAAATCGCACAGCTGCAGGTAGAATACTGGAAGGTTCTTAGTGATGAGGTTTTATAATGTCACATGAGAAGCTGTGTACTAGCATTCAAAGCAACTTTTGAATTTTTTTTAAGCTTGAGATTGCCAATTTGGAAAGGAGTCGCTCTGTGATGGCAGAAGAGCTGGTTCGACTCACAAATCAAAACGATGACATGGAGGAGAATGTGAAGGAAATCCCCAAGCTCAGAATTCAGCTGAAGGTACGAGAACAAACAATGATACAACATTATAATTCAAGATCTTAGAAAATAAATGCAACCTCAGTCTGCTGGTTTTTAACACCAGAACATGACTTTGGAAATTCTACTTCAACTTTCAAGGTTTTAGATTTGTGAGGTTATTTTGTAATGTGATGTTTTTCATTGCAGGACCTGGAGCAGAGGCACAACACGATCCTGCAGATGTACGGAGAAAAGGCTGAGGAGGCAGAGGAGCTGAGACTGGACCTAGAAGATGTCAAAAATATGTATAAAACACAGATTGACGAGTTGCTGAAGAATCAGAAATAAACTGGTTTAACCCACAGTTTTTTTTCTTTTTCTTTTGGGGCATAAATCAGTTGATAGTTTTATCCACAAAGATGTTCATAGAATGGAAGAGGACAAACATTTTAACTGAATCACTGTGAAGAAGAAGTAGTTAAAACTTTTTTGTTCATGTTGATCATCAAACACTTTATCTACGTTGAGATTGTTCAAACATAATGATACTACTGAATCATTATGAAGCTTGGTGAGTTTTTAATAAACATTTGTTTAAAGTTTTGGGATATTGTTTTAGATATTTCTGATGATTAAACCCTTGATGTATAGTGAGTATTTCACTGTATAAGTGGGGAGGGACTTTTGCACTGTACAAATCAATTCATTGTTTAAATCACATTCAGATTGATTTAAGAAATGTATATTAAACAAAGCTATTACACAAAGTAATGTTTGTATTCTTAACACTGTATTAATCACAAAGTATGTCCCAGACCTGAGGGTAATCTATGAATAAGGTCTTGAAGGTTGGGTATTAAACTGTACATATGTGTAAAGTTAATAAATTATGTTTGGGTGGTTACGAACATGTCACTATTACTTTACTGTATCTCACAGGTTTAAAGCTTTAAATTTTTACTTAAAAAATAATAAAATGATCCAATTGCATATAATTAAACAAGAAAATGAGCAATTTCATACTTGTAAGATTAAAATAGATGATTGAAATTCATATTTTCAAGCTTAAGTAACTGACGTTGGTTGAATTTTGTAATTTATTTGCTCACGTAATGTTTAAATAAAAGATAAGAATGATAAATCTTTGAGAAGAGACTCAGTCAGTACATAAACACGCAGCGTAGCGCCCTCTGGTGGCTGCAGATAAACAGCACCATTCGTTAATAAGTCAGATTTCCGGTGTTATGGCGACCACCGGTTACATCGTTTCTTCAGTGTGAGAGAGCTGCCTGTTCTTTTAGGTAAACCTTTTCTCCTTAAAACTCTCTTTGGATTTATTTACTGAAAACTGCTTATAGTTGAGTGTTGTTGAGAATCATACCGGAAGTGTTTGTTTTTGTGATGCTTCAGCTTCACACAGCGTAAATAAATGTGAACAGCTCTATCGGTTTAGGAACAATTACTGCAAAAACATTCGTCAGTGTTCATAAGTATTTCTTTCAACTTAGTGTTTCTCAATGAAGAAAGTGTAAATTCAGTTTTATTACCGTGATTTGATGCAATAATCCCAATTTTATTACCACTGGATTATCCTGCTACTGACAAAGTTTAAAACAAATTCTCAAAATATTGAATTCTGCCTGTAACGTCTAAGTGAATTATCTGTCTTTCTGGTTCTCTGGAATCAAAGATAAAAAAAATAGAAGGTGTTAAAAACATCGAGAAGAATTTGTGGTTAAATAATCTTCCTGTTTTTTAAAGGAATGAAGGAAACAGCAGTTGAATAAACCACAGTCATAATGAGATGCTTTATTGATCCCCTGAGGGTAAAAATTCTGCCACTGCAGTAAAAAAAAAAGTGCAAAAGGCAAGAGGTAAAATAGTCTGTACAATCTTACATTAAAACAGATGAAAAAGTCATAAATTCCAAGTATAAAAGGAAAATTTGAGCGTTTAGAGGAAAATTGTGAAACATGCTAAACTCAACAATAATACAATAACAATAACTCAACAATAGACTGGATATAATGCTGGAGTCAAATATTATTGTTCTTTATAAGTGACTTTCTTTAGGTTTATCTGAGAACATGAGGGATGTTTGACCTGAATCTTTTTCCACTTGTTGTTTCTGAGCTTGCGTTGCAAAGTTTCCTGTTATTTCCTTCCTTTAAAAACGTTTCGGGCCATTGTTCCGAAACACAAACAGTTACTGCTTTAACGTTCAATCATCAGTCAATGATATGAGAACAGAATGTGAAGCACATACACACCTTTAACAACATGATTTGATTTGTGAAAAAAAAAAAAGTTTTTCTGTGAGTACCAACACTTATTTAAAGCTCTTCTTAGGATTTTGTTGTATGTGACATTAATAGCAGCCAGCAGTGTTCATCTTAAAGGAATGATTATGAATGTTTGGGCAAGAGCAGGAAAAAGGTCAGCGTTATTTCCTGCTATAAAATTTATCCTTATGAGGAGATCCCGTCAGCCTTGAGCTGTGTTCCCACACGCCTGCTTGTGCCCACATGCTTTTGTACTGTGGTGTTAGGCTTTCAAGCCAGATGACTGAGTCTGTGCCTCTTCTCTTCTCACAGAGTTCTGTGAAGAGAGACGACCATTTCAAGTGCCTCCCTGACTATGCTGCTCTTGGTAGCACTAGGCATAGTTTTTTCTTTTTCTCTTGTCACCACTGAGGAGATTATTAACAACAAACCAGCCGCGCAGCTGCTAAACTACAGCAGGATCTCCCTGCCGCCGGAGCACGTACCCTATTTCCTCAACAACAACAAGAGGATCGCCAAGTTATGCCGCCTGGATCCGCTCTGCCCCTTTAAAGTGAGATACAACTCTGTAACTTTAATTATCATGCTTTAAATTGTTTTTCCAACGTTAAGCAATGTAATGTTGATTTGACCCTCAATGGTTTTAATTTTGTGATTATTCTGGTTTATTCTGCAAAGAAAATATTATATTTTGTTTGTAGCTAATAAAAGTCATGGGACATTATACACTATATTACCAAAAGTATTCACTCACCCATTCAAATGATCAGAATCAGGTGTCCTAATCACTTGGCCTGGCCACAGGTGTATAAAGTCAAGCACTCAGGCATGCAGACTGTGAAGCAAGACATTTGTGAAAGTTTAAGTTTAAGTTTATTTATTTATAAAGCGCCAGTTCATGACAAAGTCATTTCAAGGCACTTCACAGAAAAATCAATCAATTAATAATAAAACATTTTCTATCTGAGGAACCAGCCGATTGGGCTGAATTGTTATTTCAGCACAATCCCCCATCCTGAGCAGCACAATTGGCGACAGTGGAAAGGAACGACTCCCTTTTAACAGGAAGAAACCTCTAGCAGAACCAGAACCAGAACCCGGCTCAGGATGGGCGGCCTTCTGCCTTAGCCGACTGGGGTCTGAGCTGACAGGAAAGAGACACAGACAAACACAGATGTATTTAGGCCAGTCGTCATGTCTATGCAAAGATAAACAGAGAAACAGTTAATGGCAGCAGTAACAATCAAAGCAATAACAATTTGATGGTTCTGGTGGGAATATTTCATCCCTTGTTTATGTGAGATACACCCTCCTCAGAGGCAGCCAGAGTAAAGAAAGACAGCAGAGTGAAGAAATGTGGTCAGTATGTCCTCCGGCAGTCTAAACCTATAGCAGCATAACTAAAGGGAAAGCTCAGGAGAACCCAAGCTAACTCTGACTATAGGATTGTGTAAAAAGGAAAGTTTTAAGTCTATTCTTAAAACTACACAAGGTGTCTGCCTCACGGATAAAAAGTGGAAGCTGGTTCCACAGGAGAGGAGCCTGATAACTAAAAGCTCTTCCTCCCATTCTACTTTTAGAAATTCTAGGAACTACAAGCAGACCTGCAGTCTGAGAGCGAAGTGCTCTGTTAGGAACATATGGAACAATAAGATCTTTAATATAAGATGGAGCTTGGTCGTTCAAGGCCTTATACGTCAAAAGTAAAACCTTAAACTTTATTCTAGACCTTACAGGGAGCCAATGAAGTGATGCTAAAACAGGAGAAATATGATCTCTCCTTCTAACTCTCATCAGAACTCTGGCAGCAGCATTTTGGATCAGCTGGAGGCCTTTAACAGCCCTATTAGAACA